>CM048820.1:38156415-38405881 GCA_026586065.1 Dioscorea zingiberensis | reverse complement strand
ACAATGACAAAAACCGCTTTGGGGTAATCTCCCAAGAATCTGAGTCAC
Source organism: Dioscorea zingiberensis (assembly GCA_026586065.1). NCBI lineage: Eukaryota > Viridiplantae > Streptophyta > Magnoliopsida > Dioscoreales > Dioscoreaceae > Dioscorea > Dioscorea zingiberensis. The sequence goes on along the minus strand of CM048820.1, from coordinate 38,405,833 downwards.
CGTGAAGCTTACTGGCCAAATGATAATTCTCTAGAACCGCATTAGTAAAATCGTGAAAAGGGGAAGCTTCCAAGGCCACCCGGATAACGCATCTTGATAGATAGTTATCTCCCTGCCTCTAGGGAGAATCTCTCGCCATCTCCCAATGCAGGGAACCCCTAACCTCAAACAGAGAGAGATCTATCTCTCATATTTCTCTACCGTGCCATCTTACATCCTTCTGCACCAAGAAGACTTATAAACGGCATTCTGCACCCCCTACCCATTGCCCTAGAAGCGGGATTTAAACCTCACAACTGACTGGATCGAATATCCCTGTGTTCACACTGAATCGCTGAAATTTTGAGACCGTAGGGTCGGACTCGGTGGAGAAGGGATCAAAGACCCATGAGAAGAACTAGAGGAAGAAGTGATGTAGCACTAGCCATTACCTTAGAAGAGAAAAAGTGACAAGAATGAAATACGTAAAAGCTTTAAGACCAGTGGCTCACCAGGAGAAGAAGAAGTTTCTAAAAAACGAATTCTACTTTTTGGAGATAAAACCCTTTTGCCCGTGCACAATTCCGTTTATATGTAAAGAAGATGAATCCCTAGCCGCTAGATCCCGTGAGTCGCATCCCAATTCGGGAACTGCTTAACCAAGGGTCCCTAAATCCGGACCGCTCAGGGATATCCATTATCACTTCTCCTCAAACAAATCAAAATTCCGGCCCATCGCCAAAGATACCAAACGTACCACCGACACATAGAAAATAACGCTTTATCATGATAAGTTGACAAATGCACATCGCTTGCAAGACATCGCTACTTCACTATCTCCCCTTTAATGCTAAATAGTAAGGGAGACACGTGGTCCTCCTCAATGGAATACTGTAGCGCTTGCAAGCGAGAGCCCGTGATCATAAGAGACATTAAACGCATTAACATCCCAACAACATAGGATCACTCAAAGTGATCATTTTTGAAGAAATCAAAAACTCTTATGAGCAAATTAATAAACTTTATCTACATGTTACAACGACGGAAAGAGGTATTAAAAAAGTACACAACAAAGCAACATACGGCAAACCCTAAGTAGAACATATTCTCCGTCCCGGAATTCCCCAAGTTAACAAATAATCAACAAATCCAACCGAGGACCCATCGTATAAGATTCAGAGGAGACGACGGACATCTCCCAAACTGCCAGTTGTCCCTCGCTATCGCTAGGAAATCCCGGGCCAAAGCACTGGCTCTGGCCAAGATGTGGGCCTCACTTCTACCTGGGCAGAGTCAGCCTCCCAAACATTTCAACTTCAAAGCGCATTATCCCCTCGTGATAAGTAATAACTAAAGTGACAATTAAAAGATCCCCAGCCTCTACATCATGGTCAACATGGAGTTGGCCTCCCCACCCCTTCCCTCAATGCTTATCTCACCTAAACCCCTATCAACAACTAGAAGTGATGGTCATTGACACGTACTGCTCACTGACTTACCACCGGATAACCCCAATCCTCAATTCCTATAAATGTTCGTGGAAAAACGAACTTGGAATTAGAAATGACCTAGAACACCTGGGTAAAAAAGTAAAAACTTTAAAAAGGACAAACGTACCGGAATTCCATTTTACACAAGACATTAATAAGGGATGGCAAATGTAATGGATAAAACAAGATCCATGCTTAGCTCCTTAAATAAAGCAAAACTCAGCGACACTATAGACCTGAAAAATTTCGAGAGAAAAATCTACCTCATTCAAAAACAACAACTAAAAAGATAATACAACAAGTGTCTCATACCTATTAAAACACACATGTCTAGGAAAGAAACCTACACCCACATAGACACGCCAACAAATAGTGAAGATACTTGAAATTCTCAAACCAAGCCAAAAGCCGCAATTTGACTCCACCTACTTCCTCGGGCCGATTTTTCGAACAAGTACACTGGGGGGACCTGAGTGTTACGGAAATATTTGGTAAACACGTGTCAGCTCAGCCTAAATGGCCACCGGTCATACATTGTGGCTAAGCATTCCTTTTGGCCACAAGGCGCCAATTCCCCCAAATTTATTAGTTAGTATAAATTCCGGTCCCCAAGTGAAATAAGGGGAGGGTTCAACCCTACAAAAAGTCCGGCCGGAAATTATGCAAGTTAAGGTGAAGAAGCCATCTCGGTAAGATACTAACGCTTCTTACATTAAGTAGATCTTATCCACTTGCCTCTACAATAGGCAGTATATTTTCTACTTACACATCGTGAAAATGCCTACAAAGTAGGTAGATATTTTCTACTTACCTCACGTAGCACCTACACAAAAGTAGGCTGTGATATTTTCTTACCGCCTTTAGAAGATATTTTCTTGTCATCGGCCTTAGAAAAATATTTTCTCATTCACCGCCTTTACTCTACCGCTTCTTCCTAAAACCGCCTTTTAAGTTGTTATAAAAGAAGAACGATAATAAAGGAAGAGGGATGGAAAAAAATCATTACAATAAAAGAGCTAACTCATACGTCTAAACCCGCCTTCCTCATTGCAAGTTTTTCCGACTTAAGTATCTGAAATGAATTTACGTGTAAAGCGCCCAATTCGACTCACTCTTTTCTCCCTCTTACGCATTCATTCCAAAGGAAAGCTAGGGTAATTCCGAAGCTGGATTTCCAAAGCATTCTCCAGACTGTTCCCCGCTTAGAAGTTGAAGTAAGCGTCCCACATCAAATATAAAATTTCAACCGTCATTGTCAAAGGTCAGAGACCATATCACGAGGTCACAGTGAGGCTGTAAAGCTGCTGGAGGCTGGACCAGCTTTGGCATCAACAGCTTTTAAATGTCAAATCTTTGGCTCTCCATAAGCTTTCAACTTTGTAATTGTATAACCCAAATCCCTCCTCCTTCACAAATGTAATACCCTCAATACTCCATATATGGATGTAAAATTTTCCTCGAACTCTTTCCAAATACATATGGCTAACCTCTTATATAAGTCAAGTGATAGTTCTTATGCACCTCCTCACAAGCCAATATGAACCAAATTACATGTCTTAATCATCATGTGGGATTGTTTTTCTCCCTTCTATAAAATTGTGGAGGGTATATATCCCTAATCCACATTCGGAGTAGCACTGCACAATTACTCTTCTATTGTCATTCTCCTTTCATAAAACCTTATTTCAAATCAGATTTTATATTATGACCTCCTAATCATGATTCTTGAAGTCCTCTCTCGCTTTCTAAATAAATATCCCAACCTTCAATAAAGTGATCATTCATGTCCTCTTTCACCTTGTCAAACTCCTCAAAGTCCTCATCCCTTCTAGGTCTCTTCAGCCAGCATCACTTCCAGGGTCACTCCCACTACGTAGACTCCCATCGTAAGGAGCTAAATTCAATCATTACCACCGTGAAAGTCACCTATCAAGGCATTATCCGGAACATAAGAAGGAATGGGTTGAGAGTTTCCTTCAAGACCTGGTGTGTCCTTTCTCAACATTTTACCCGACCTTGTTCAATATTCCTCCCCTAAGATCTTCTCATCCCCATCAACTAATTCATTATCGTAAGTCATGAAAATCGTGCAATTCCAACATCTGCGCACTTATCCAATGGGATTGTGCACCCACATTTTCCCCTTCTCACCTCCGCTTCATCCACATTTTCCCCGCCTCCTCCGCTCCTCTTGTTCCTCTTGCTCAGGCATAATTGTCTGCTCAACAATATATTCCCCCAGCTCAGACATTCTCTGATTAGTAATATAAGCAATATCGCTAATGGCTATAGCAGCCTATACTAGCAAAGCAATATTATCCTCAATTTCGCTACCCATTCTCCCCCTCGCCGTAGAAATCTTTCCCTCCGCTTGCCTCCGCCGCTTTAAACAATACAATCGGATCATCCAAATTAGCCAAATTGCTCCCCTCTGCTCCCTGCACAAATTGTCATTGCTCAACCATATTTTCCCCCTACTCATCCAACATTGTTCCGCCTTTCACCGTAAGCTATGTATACTTCCACCTCTCCTTATTGATAATCTTTCTCTTAACCTTATTGCACCCAGTCCCGGTTTCTTCTTCAATTTCTTCTATCACAACAAGACTATTTGTCATCATCCGAATCTCGATCCCGGACCTCGTGCATCGCAGACAGACCCTCAGGGACCGCGTACTCCAAGCTGAGAGTATGAGCCCCATTCGGATACAAGGCCTATATAAATCAAAAGCATGTAATAAAATAAATCCATTAACATTAATCATTAGAGTTTTTACAACGGAAATCAAAGTCAGGGATTCAAAATACCTTACAATGGTTTATACAAAATCAGGCCCTATTGGGTACTACAAGCAAGATCTCACAATCTCACTCTATAAAACAACCCCGAGGTCCCCTAACCTCGGCTAAGCTATCCCAACCCTACGCATGCATTTCCTAACCTCGAATCCAATTATCCTCAAACCCCGAAAAGATAGAAAATCAAGGGAGTGGAGTTTTCGAAAGGAAAGCTTAGTAAGTACCTCGCAGAGATATAATGCGAAACCAATCCAAATAACAATAGATAAGTCCAGAATGACATATCAAGGAAACAAACAACACAACAAACCAATCATATGGGGCCCCTCTAAACTCGCAGCTAATCACAATTCCATTACACGGGTCGTACGACAAGTGCTTGCCACAGTGCCTCGATGGTCAAGTTGCCTGACGATAGGATGGCTATGCTTAAAGCGAAAGCCCGCCACTCTAATCTAGGGGGACGACATACCCGACTCAACCTAAACACAAGCACCACGAAATCTCACATAGTAATGTCCTCGTATCCACGGTGGCAATGCTCCAAAGGAGCATCCAACAACAAACTTGCCCAAACAATCAAAACAAATGTGATGCTGGAAACATCAACAATATATATGCTCTGAGTCAACAACATATGGTATCCAAATCATAACAACAAGCACAATCACAATACCAACAAAGGACATGCCAAACCAAATAATAAGAAGGCCAAAGAAACCCATCCTCCTCGGGTGGGAGCTAGGTAAGAGTCACTTACAAAGAAAACAATGAATCAACAAAGTCAAGAAAGCCCATTAATCACATGGTAGTACTAGGCAAGAGTACTTTACAAGAAACATGAATCAACACTACCAAGAAAAACCACATCATACGGGTACTCAGGCAAGAGTACTTACCTCACATATCGATGGACCTGGAATTCCACCGGACTCTCTCCGGCACGCCTCTACCGAAATCAAGTAATTGAGGGATCCGTAACCCAAGCCCACTTTAGAATTTTTTCTACTTTCTCTCTTCCGTGCTGGAAGATATCTACTAGCCGCTTGGGGAAAAGATGGATGTTTTTTATAGAAGTATTGGATAAGGTTTTTGTTTTCATGTTTAAACAAATCTTGGTTTTATACTCATGTTAAAAAATAAATAAATAAATTTCTTTTTACCGCTTAATTAATATAGATCGGTTTACTTCTTAATTAATTAATATATATATATATATATATATATATATATATATACACTATTCCTAACTATGCAAAGCATGCCTAAAGTTCGCTTTAAATCAAAAAAGATAGTTGTTCTCCGCATGTGGATGGCTAAATTCAAAACTACATCTTATATATATATATATATATATATATATATATATATATATATATATAGGGTTAAAGTTTCATTTTTGGTCTCTAAAAATGGGACCAATAAACTATTTCCATCCTAAAATCAAAAATTTGTTCAATATAGTCCCTATGTATTGTATATTTTGACATTTCTAACCCTATATATCATTCCGTATTTTGGCATTTTTGTCCCTATCACGACATGTATGGCCAAGTGGAATACCACCTAAAATGTATATAATTTTTTATTATTATGTTTAGGTCGTTATTTTGTTGGATGTAGAGTGATAAGTGGTGGTATATGCCGATGTGGAACCGTGTATTGAATAAATTTTAAATTTTTGGGATGAAAATGAACAAGGTCCCTGTTTCGTGGGACGAAAACGGCTTTAACCCTCGTATCATTCAAATCAATTTCTGTTTATTATTTTAATTCTCTTTAACCCTTATTATAAATTTGATCCGATTTTATATTAGTAAATCCACTAATTAAATATATTTATTATTATTATTACATATATTATTATTATTATTATTATTATTATTATTTTCACCTTTGATCCAAATCCTAACGTTTTTATTCAAAAGTTCAAAAATTACTTCCTTAACTGAATCCTATCCATATATTTACATATATTTTATAAATATAGTAAATCTTATCTCAATTCATTTTGATGATTGTATAATGTCATCTATCAAATAATATTTAATAGGATATATTAATGTATATATGAATTTTATTTTCTTGGCCATTGACTAATATCTTTAAATCCAAGTAAATATAAAAATATTTATTCCATTTATACCTTTATATATATATATATATATATATATATATATATATATATATATATACCTTACCATCTTACTCATGCAATCGTTTAAAATAAATAAATAAATCTCATTTTTATTCTATTAAATCAATTTTAATATATATATATATATATATATATATATATATATATTTAAACTAATATAAGAAATATAATCATATGGTTATTCACGTGCATGCTCTCTTGTTAGTTTTAGTAAAGAGTGCCCAAAAGCAATTTTGTATTTTCTCGCTTTCAGCCCTCCATCTCTTAAATGAGTTCCCATGCAAGTCCCTACCCTTTGAGAGAGGTGCAAAATTTCAAGAAATTACAACTAAGTCCTTGCACGCATTCCAACTAAAACCTAATTAAGTATTTTAATACATTTAATCCCACTTTCCCAACTAAAAAGATAGGATTCTAAATACGAGAAACTTCCTCTAATTTTCCAATTAATTAAATACCAATTAGTGGGAAGCTGCTTATTCCTACAAAACTACAAACTAGATCAAATCCTCGGGAACTTTCTTTTCGATTATATACAAAGATTTTAGGAAAATAATTAGAGAAAATTAATAACCTAAAATCTCTCGGATTTCTACAACCTTTAAGTGCGCTTTTGATTTCCTAAGATAATGAGAATTCTCTTTCAAAGAACATGAAGTGTCAAGTCTGAGTCATATTACATATCTATCTCTACCATGGTAGGATCCATAACCACACATAATTCTAACACTCTTTGCATCACCGCTCTAATGGCTTTAATTAGTCCACCATAAAATTCTTCAAAAGTAACCTTCCACTTATACTTGCGAATATAGTCCCTCAACTCCAAGTTGTTGCAATTTCATATCTAGAACTAACAATGACATGAGTTTCATACTAAAACCTCCATAACCTCTACTTCTCCGTTAGGGTATAACTCCTAGTCCCCCATTATCTCCATTTGTAGTGCAATTCTCAAAGGGTATAAAATGGATTTACAATGGGGTCCTCCCTCTATACCTCTGTGATAGTAGAAATTTAAAATTAGGGAAGTATTACATAAATTAAACCTCTAAGCGTTGAAAGCAAAAATCCAAATCTTTGAGTCGTGAAATGAAAATGGTATCACCATCCAATTAAACCTAATGTTAATAACTCCCTAAACATCAAATAAACAAACTAAATTGGTTTGGTTGATTGTACCTCGAGTCCCTCAACTTTGGGAATAACCCGAAATTGTAGCAATTCAAAAAGGATCGAGGGGCCCATGAAATAACTTAATATACCTTTTGGCATGCTTTTCCCACGTGCTAAGTCGACGCAAAGACATTGCTCCATCTTTCTTCATCTTCGATTGCTGAGAAACCCTACACCCAAAGGAGAAGCAGCTTAGAGAGGTGTCACAAATGGGGTTTAAATCTGGAGAGGTGCAGGGCGGTAATGCCGAACCGAGCGACGGGATGTGGCCTTGTGCGACACGAAGGCACGGTTATTATCGAGCACGGCGAGAAGCGCATGAGTCATTCCGGTGGAGGTCAAGTCGTGCGGCGCGCTGCACCGTTTCCTTTGACTCGGGAAGGGACGAACCGACTCAACGAAAGAGGTTTCTCGTGAGTGGGCATGGGGGACCATCACATTAGGAAATTTAAGTAAAGTTGAGGGACACTTTCCAGGTGAGAAATGAGGTTTGTGGCAACTCGCAGACTAAAAGTTCAATATTTGTTGCCACGTCAGTGATCCTCGGCGCAGTATGGTGAGTCGCTATGAAAGGATGGCCGCCAGCGTCAAGCCTAAATGTGACATAAACTCCACAGAATTTGTCGAGGGACGCATTTCTTTTGTTTATTTATTTTTCAAGGTTGGGGGCGATTTTGTTACAAATGAAGTTGAGGGATCGAAAGTGAAATTTTAAGTACCGAAGTTGAAGAGAGGGACTATTTAAGTAATTAACTCGGTATATCTCGGAACTAGAGCATAAGGTCCAGACCTTGCAGACTTGGTGAAGCTTACTGGCATTATACTGAAATGTACAGCCATTGCAGGTACCACTATGCTACATGTTTGACATTTAAGATTGTTAATAGATATGTTTCTTTTGTGCTAATATCCTAGCAATAACTGCGTGGTAGTTTGATTTGCTCTTGCATAAAATTGGTTTCTCCATCTATTGGTTCTTTGATTTACGCTTTAATGTCTTATGTATGGCAAACTAAAACTGGTTTATCCAAGTAATTGGAAGGAAACTTTGCCTCATGGTTTGGTGTCTTTTTTCTATTCTCATATTCAGTGTCATGACTTGATTGGGTTATATAAAAAGTAAAAGTTGGCAAGGAAATTAAAATATATATAAATTTAAAAAAAATTCTTATATAACATTCTCTTTAGGAAAAAAACAAATGTTTTGACATGCTTTATATTCAATGTCAAAAGCGAAAGGATAGGATCTATTAAGTGATACTAATATATTTTAGAATTATTAATGTGATAGGGTGGGTATAAATTGGGACACGTATACTCTATATTTAGACCAAGCACGTATTGCCATCGCGTGGCGATGTGCCCTCAAAGCACCCCGCTTGGCAGTCTTGATTCCCTATGTGTGGCCGCAGCTCCTCCACCTCTGAAACAGCTTCGAGATTTGCAGGAGCTCCTCCGTGAAAGCACTCCTAAGCGACTTTCTAAGTCGGAGACTTTCCCTCCTGCAGTAGCACCTTTGGTACACTTTCGTGGAGACAAGTTACTTCCAATCGCGGCCCTCTTCCCGCTGACCCTCCCATAGCGCTTAAGAACCTTCTTCTAGAGTCTCTAGAAGCCCAGCTTAGTTAGACAGTTAGCGAGCAACTGTTAAAAGCAGCGATTTACGTAGGCGCAGTTAGAAGTGAAGTTACGAGACGCTTGTAGACGGTTATGATGCTGTACTGATACAGGTCCTAGAAGCATCTAGAAGCATGTCGAAATCGGATTTCTTTGAAATGAGCTCTGCTGGTACCGGGAAATTGCCCACGTGCTCTAGAATTGAGTGAATTCTTGATCTCCCAAGCTTGACCCCAGATCTCTGCACCCTACTCATAAATACCCCTGCTTCCCTCAGTTGAAGGGGGCAATTCATCTCTCGATCCCCGCGAGCCACTGTTGCTTCTAGCGACTGGAATCATCTTCTCCTTTCTCCTCTACCTCCATCTCTTCTTCTAGAGCCTCATCAATGGAGTTTTATTCTTTGTATCTTTGGAAGGAGAAGCTAGTGGATTTCCACCTACCATCCCGGTAAGGACCGTGGGTTTTTCCCATTTTGGGGTTTTCCACGCTAATCGCCTTGGTGTTCTTTTGCTTTTTGAGTTTTCTCTTTGATCTTCTGATTCCTCTTATTCTCACCTCACATACAAATTCAAAATGTTGTTTGAAATTGGGTTTTGATCCAAATTTCGAACTAACATTTTGGCCTACTCTATTAGAAAGGAGGCAAGAAGCCATGCCCGCAAACTGTAGAGATCGAGGCATAATGAAGGAGGATCTCGAACGGAGGATTCCAAAATTTCTCCAAGAACATCCATGGTGGCGTGGAGAGGTACAATTACCCCGACCTCTCAACGGTGGAGTACCCACACTCCACACCATCAAGTCCCGCTGTGTGAGTCGAATCTAAGTAGTCCTTCTAGAAGAAGCGATTTCTAATGCCATGGAGAGGCAATTGTGACCCGCGCCACACCACCGTAATCATGGTCCGCATTGGAATGCCATGTCTCACGGTGCCACCGCGTGCCACGCAATACCACAAAGACTCCCCTCCCCAAGCGCAGCCCAGCATCGCCCATCTGGCTCACCGGCTGCGCCAAGAACGTTTCTCCTAGCGGCGTTCTCCCCAAAATGCGACGGGAAAGCCCTGGCGATCAATCATCGAGAGCTCGATCCCTCCCCGCCCCCCGGGCCCCCGTTCGAGGAGGAGAGTCACTTGGACCGGCCATCATTAGGTTGAAGTAACGGGAGAGAAGACATCGATCTTACTCTGAGATCACCCTCCCTCTGACAATCCCACCTGGTGTACACAATTCTCCCCCGCCTTTCCCACTCACACGGAGGCTCCTCGATCACCGCCTCCAGGCTATGAAGCACGGCGACTGTCATTCTCGGAGGTGGTACCTCTCCATTCCGGTGGCGCTACACGCTTCCATGCTCAGCTCTCAGGGGAGTCATTCTCCGCCCGACACATATCTTCTCGGGAGGCGGTGGTGAGACACTATCTTCTCCGATACATCACCGGGGCCCGAGAAAGTATCGGCCGGGCACGCTCTCTCGAGAGAGGCGTGTCTTGCGAAAATGTGCCACGTTTCCGCTTCTTCCTTTCATCAAGGCCATCTGGGAAGTTTCTCCCTTTCAGGATTGCAGAGTACATTCCTCCAAATATCGGTACTATGGTATGGTACCTGGATCCATATAAGCATGTGGATGTATTGCTCCAAGATGACGGGTGAATGGCAACTTCCGGAGGGTGGTCCCTCTCATGTGGCTGCTTTTCTCGAAGGCGCTTGTCCTGGAACCATATATAACCTGGTTTTGAAGTCTACCTTTGTGAAGGCGGCGATAGCCTACTTCGACCAGCTCACAAACTCTTTTTTCCTTCGTCGCTTTAAGCTAACTGCAGGACGGACATAAGAGAAATCCTATATATGTCTTGCCGAGATGCAAACGAGAGAGGGAGAGATCTCCTCGTGAGGTTACCCTCGGCATGTGAGTTCAATGAAGAGACACATTGGAATGTCCGGGATCTCGATTCTATACTAAGTGGTGCTTGGAGTCAGATGCTGATGGGCTGAGGAATGCCCATTTCTTGACTCATTGACCTCAGATGTCTCCGGAGGACTATGCTCGGAAGTGATGAGCCGTAGCTTCTGAAGTATATAGCCTCGAGGATGAGTTCGTCAAAGCGCGTGGAGGAAGTTGAACAGGTCTTCCACCCGGATGGAGGAGTTCCGCGAGTAGAGGAGAATACAAGAGGCTGAGCAGCGGGCACCACGGAGGCGAAAGCAGAAAGTAAGCCGTTCATCGCACCTCCCCTCGCCTCGATGGACCGAAGCGCCGAAAGACTCCCAAATGCGGACTCCGTGATTCATGCTGTGTATGATAGCTACACCCCCTTGAATGCTTAGGGGAGTGGCATATGGAATGATGCGCATCTCATGACAAGAAGATCCTCAAACAACTAGAGGCCTATTAAAGAGACCTCCTTAGTAATGAAGAAGAGTGGCTTAAGTTACTGCATTTATCACAAGGTGCTGGTGGTCATACTATGGAAAAATTAATACGCCCAAATGCTTAAAGACGCAGATAGATGTATCTCGTCATGGAAGATAAACTTCAGCCCAACTTCCTCAAAACAACAAGAACCTTATCAAGAGAGGAGGAACGCGCCCACCCTGTAAGGGAGGCTCTGTGAAGAAGATAGGATCTCAGCCAGCTAATAGCTGGGAGGAATGCAGGGGTGTGCGGAGGGAGAAACTTCTTCCTCTCGGAGAAGTTATGCCCGCATGGTGGGAACCATGCAAAGAATCCTGGTTCTACGTAAGAGAGAAGTCCGAACTTCCTCTCCCAATAGAAGTTCTCAAAGGAAGAATCTAAAGGGGGGATATGCCGTACCACAAGACGACGCCCTACGTAAAGTTGGTCCTTGACATACTGGGATAACTTGAGTGATGCACGTGTGGGGTGTTGAAATTACGATAATCGGGGAGCTACGGACGTATATACTCTTCAGGATGTGCTCTCGAGAGGGATGTGAAGATTGGAGCCGGAGAACCTTAAGCCATGCAAGTCTCCCTTGGCTAGAATTCAGCTGGAGATCCAACAATCACCCGGAAGTTATTATAACTCTCCCTCAGACTCTCTTGGTAGGCCTCCCCCAAAGAACTCCATTTCAGCCTACAATCCAACTTTTTGGTGAGTACTGCCATCCCTCGAAAGGCTACAATGCCATTTATGGGAAGACCTTCTCAACAAGCTAAGCTGGGAGTTGTTCCTTCAACTCCCAACCTATCACCCTACAGAAACTCAAGTTCCGCATGCATCATGGCTGTGGGGAAGTTTTAAGGGTGACTTCAGTCCTCCCTCAAGGCGGTGTTACGCTCGCCACCTTGGAAGAGGCAACTTGGAGAATAAAGAAAAACCGCGAGTCAGTCTCACTTCATATAGGAAGACTTCCAAACAGTGAAGAAGATGAGAAGAGGGAAGCCTCGCAGCACCTACCCCAAATCGAGGGAGCTCACCCATCTTGCCATCTTGACGCAGTGCCGCTGAAGTGTTTAACCGTATTGCAACTTGGGGTGGGGCCTCGGTGATGATCGCAATGAAGCAACTCCTTGAATTGATCGAGAGACCCAGCCTCCGGATGTGCTTTGCATGGGATGTACCGAAGAGATGCCGGAGTACTCACCGGGAGGTGATGGAACATCATTTTGAATAAGTTGATCCGGTATCAAGCCGAGAATACGTAAGAGAAGGAATTATGTCACTGGCTGTGGGCTTGAAGCCTACCACCGAAGAGGAGGTGCTCAAGTTGCTCAAGAAGCGGGGTTCATTCGGGAGGTCCAATACCCCGAATGGCTCTCCAAATGTTGTCCCTTGTAAAAAAGAAGAAAGCCAAATGGAAAATGGCAGTAATGCATGTGTTTGGACTTCTGCAGACCCTCGATTAAAGCTTCTGCCCTGCAAGGATTGCTACCTCCACGGCCTACATGATGAGATAATCTGTCCCAGTAGATTCCACTTCAGTAAGTACGTAGATGCTCTGCCTTCCTAGATGCATACAATCGGGATTTATAAATCCAAGTCAAAATGGCTAAAAAAAGATGAAGAAAAAAAAACAACCTTCCATTACCTCCATTGAGAACATATTGTTACTGTAAAGGTGATTACGCTGCATTTGGTTTGAAGAATGCTGAGTGCTACCTTCCAAAGAATTTGGTAAATAAAGTTTCGTGAAGCGGAAAGGATATGGGAGGAGGAACAAGTTGAAGCCTAAGTGTTCAGATGACACATCCTTGTGAGAGCACGTGAAGGCCTGAAGCATGCCTGAAAGCCATGCCAATTCGAGAAACATTTGAGACACCTTCTTAGGAGGCTCATGGAATGGAGTCTCAAACCCAACCAAATGTGTATCATTTGGTATCCGGGCCGTGCAAGTTCTTTTGGTTTTTATGCTCACGAGAGTAGAGGGATTGAGGCCAACCTCGAACAGCATCCGAAGATATTCGGAGACAAGGTCTCTAAGAACCATTTAAGAGATACAAAGTCTCAATCTGAAAACTTGCAGCCATTGGGAGATTTATTTCCCGAGGATCTGGGGAGAAGAAATCTTCCATTCTTGCAAGAAAGTGTGTGATTACAATTGAAAGAATACCTTTGCACCAAATCACCTTGGAAAGAATACTCCTTGCAATCACCTACTATTCTTTGAAAGAAAGAATACTTGTAATCACACGAAAGAATACTCTTGCAAATCACCTACTTTCAACGTGGTCTGCAAGTTTTCAATTGAGTGACTTTGTAATCACCTACCTCTTTCTCTTCAATTGAAAGAATACTCTTTGCAATCACCTACTCTATCTTTCGAAGCCCCTAAGCCGTCAGAGTAGGAACTTCGACATTTACATCTAGCCGTTTAGAGACTCTGGTAGTAAGCTTCCAGTTCTTACTGCAAAGGAGGAGGGACTGGCCAATTCAAAAACCTATCTTACTATAGGCCAAGTAAGGTTCTCACCGAGCAACCGAAGTCTAGGTATTATCCTCTCGAGAAGGCGGTATACGCCTTGGTCGTACGGGCAGCCCATTTCGGAAACTTAGTCCCACTTACTCTCTATTCAAGCGACAAAGATTAGAGTGCTAACAATGATCCAGCCCTTAAAGTAAATCTCCTTGCACCGTCCCGCATGCTTTTGGGCGATTGACACTAAGTGGGTTATCGAAGCTTGGAGAGTATGACATCAGCATATGAGTCCTCATGGCGGAATACCATCAAAAGCCCCTGTAGGTCCCGGGCCGACTTCAATTTCATCGACCGAGCTCACGTATGGCACGGATCCTGGGCGAATATCCCTTCCATAGAATTACTTGGGGTCATGCGCTCTCCTCTCCTCCGGACCACAATGGATTTGTTGCATTCTACCGGATGGTTCAACAAATCTGCCGAGTTCCGGAAATACTTGGCATAGTGCTACAAGCACCTTACGGGTTTGGAGCACCACCTGCAATTCTTGACCGTTTGGGTTCAAAGCAACAAATAATGAAGCTTCGGAGTACTGAAGCTCTCATGATCAAGCAGGAACTTTTACAATCGCCAGGGGCCTTGGAGTTCGTAATCTGTTATTAATATGGATTTCCCAACTAGTTGTTGGTAACGCTAATGAGCTAAGTAATAAGGCGAAATTTGAGGCAAAAGAAAGAAAATAATGTGGTGGCAAATATAAAAGCTTTGGTGCAAAAGTTGGTACGCTAGGATTTTTAGAAGCTTTCCATTACAAAGATCCCATAAAGGGCGTGAGGAATCAAGGAAGCTTTAACCTCCTCTCAAAGCTACAGCTTCTTCCAAGGCAGTGAGGTAACACGACCCCTCAATGTCCAATACTTTTGCAAGCGCCTAAGACTATTAACCGGCGTAATTGAATTCGGTGACCTAGGAGTTGTTTAGCAGAGGTAGTAGCTTGAGGAGCCGCATGTTGGATTGATCCAATCTTGGAATTACTCCGGAGATGGATTCTACCATCTAACCCCAAGTGGCATGCACGCTTAGATTAAAGTCGTGAGCCAACCCGCTTCACCATTCGGATGGGCATGCCTTTACAAGAGGTCTTTACTCTTCCATTGTTATTAAGCATGTCTCCAAGGCTCAAGTGAAGTGCAAATTATGTCCCTTCAAGAGATTCATGAGAGGGTATTACTTGTGGGCAAAGACCACTTATCGGGAAAAGCCCTATTTTATGCCATTAAAAATTCTCAATGCATGAAGGCTACTATATTGGCCCACTTTACTTTGAGAAGATACCTAAAAGCGCTTTTGTCCAGGTAAAATATGTGATGCGTGTCAACGTTACTCCAATATCCAGTGACTTCAACTTCTACAACTCACCTCCTCATTATAAGTGCCACTGTGTCATTTCCAGCCTTTGGGGGTAGATCTCCTTGGTCCATTCCTCCTCAGAAGCGGTGCTCACCAGTAGGAATGGTAAATTCTTGATTGTGGCTATATTGATTACATCACCAAGTGGGTAGAAGCTGAACCAACCTCTCCTCCATCAACGGTTGAGGAAGGTGTCTTGCAGAAATTCTACTATGAAAAATCGGGTAATCCTTTATCGATTCGGGGTCCCAAAGTAGCTTTCTATGCATACGCATACAGCGGAAGACAGCTTGCACAACGCAACATTCAAAAAATTTCCCCGGTGGAGGAGCTTGGAATTGAACCACAAGCTTACTTTGGTCAATACTCACCCCCAGAGCAGCTGAACGGTAGCAGGTGGAAATGCTGACATTTAATAGGGACTCCTATAGCTTCATAGCCCTCAAGACTAGAGTATTCAAATCAATCCAATTGGGTAGATGAGGTACCAGGAGCACCTAAGTGGGCGTTACTACCTTAGAACTACTTCTTGTCGAACTCCTACCGGAGAAACTCCGCTTTGTTCCTCAAGGCGTTGGGAGTAGAAGCTATTCTCCCAAGAAATTGAAGTCCCAATTGCTCCACCTGGGATCCAGGCAACCTTTGATCCAACAAGTAATGATGAAGTACTTCGAAGGCTTAGTTTAAAGATCTATTGGAAGAGTAGTAAGGGTGATGAAGCAGCTCTCAGAAACTTCGTGCACATACCACAGGAGGGGTCAAACGTACACCATGATGCCAAGGGCGAAAAGAGGGTGAGACATTTCAAGTAAGAGATTTGGATCTCTTGAGGGAAGAACATTTTTGAAGGCAGCAAAAGTAGAGCCAAATGTGGGAAGCTTCACTCCCCCAATTGGGAAGGCCCCATGGTGTAAATCCGAAGGATCAGAAGCCACAGGCACTTATTGGCTCTCTCCAAGATGGGTACGGAAAAAAGCTCAAACACCCTTACAATTCAACATCTTAGGAAGCTTGGCCTTATCAATAAAGCTCTCTGTTCTACAATATGCCCAAGCCTTTGTCAGCAAACACCCATGAAGTAGAGACAAATAGCTCAAAGCTCATGAATTCTACTTAAAGCTAGACAGCAGGCCAAGGCTCGAGTCATAGCATAACCCAAAGGAGCTCCAACTAATACTTTCGAGAAGGGGACTTGCTAAAAAACACAGCAGTGGGTCAAGGCTCGAGCTGTGACAAAAATAGCGAGCAACCTGGAAAATCCTAACAAAAGTGCTTAACTGCTACACACAGCAGCGGGTCTAGGCTCGACCTGTGATATGATAGCAACTAGCCTATGAGGACAATTCCATGAAAGTGCTTACTCCATCAAGAGCCCCTCAAAGAACTATCCGCCGCTAAATGGAACTCCTCTTGAAGGACCTCGGAATTCAAAATCGAGGAAATCCTACACAATTCTCCAAACAAGATGATAGTGGGTCTAGGCTCGAATCATCTTGAGTGAGAACATGTAGCAAAGAACTCAATTGCTGGCACATAAGGAGGACGGAAAGTTTAGAAGCGCGGAATAGAAGCGTGACAAGAAACTCAAAATCTGCTCTATACACAGGTAAAGATAAATTTCATTTATCGAAATAACGAAACAGGGGAAACGATCAAAGCTACATATTATCAAGAAAAGAAAAGTACAAGGTAAACTCGGAAACATCGTGTCGAACTTCAAGTTGTCTTAGAGAAGGAGCCGTGGTGACATCTCCACTCACGCTGAGCTTCAAAGCAATATCGGGAACATCTTCATCTCGTCCCCACTCTCTGTGGCCTCCGCTCCACCATCAACACCCATCCGCACTCACCAAGAATTTCCAAGACCCCAATATAAGTTAAGTCATGTAAGTCATCCTGGGGAACTTCAAAACAAATTCCTTTAAGCATTGTGGAAGCTTTCCTCCCTCCCTTCATCACGAGCCTCTTCAAGAGCGGATTCATTCACTTGAGAAGCCTCAGAGCAAGCCGCCTCCAGTTCTTTCACTTTGTTCTCGCTTTCAGATAGCGATTTCCGACATGCTTCTAGCTCGCTCGAGATGCTCTCATGATCTCTTCTCAAAGCATCTCTTTCCAAAGTAACAGCCGTTAGTGAAGATCCGCTTTTCTTTAACTACACGAGGAGCTCGCCATTTTCTTTCTCCAGGATCTCAGCAATTGTGTGCACAGAAGACATTTCCAAAGAGAGGACTTCAGCTTCTTCCTTAGCCTTTGAGAATTTCTTCTCGGCAAAGGAACAATTGATTTCGGCAGCCTCCCTATCCTTGAGCAGTTCAGAATTGCTTGCCATCAGAACAGAGATTTCCTAGTCCAAAGATGAGATCTTCTCCTTCGCCTTAAGTTCCTTCTCCAAATGTCTCTGGGCCTTCTTGTTAGACTGTTTCAGCACATCATCTAGTTTACTCTTCTCGACCAGGGCTGAATCCTTCTCCTCGGAACTCTTCTTCAATTTCCCATTCAATCGAGCGACTTCTGCTTCCAAGTCTCTACTCTTCCGGACATACTCAGTGAGTAAGGACATCCGGTTTTCCTCCTCCTCCTCCAAGATGCTAGCAGCTCGATGGCTAAGAAATAGATTCTGCAAGCACACAGTAAGATGAGAATCGGTATAAGCTACAAACAAACTCAAGAGAAAGAGACGCTTACAGAAAGCCCTAAGAGACGGAGGAGCTCGACTAGATCATGCCGCATGAAGCGGTCAAGTCTGGATTCGATTTCTCCAGCCAAAACTGACTTGATTGTAGAAGCAGCCACTTTGGGATTACTAACCAGGATCCCCTCCTTGGGATCCACATGCAATGATCCCTTAGAGCCTTCAGAAGAGCTGGGACCAGCCAGACGAGTAGATCGCCCCAACGAAAATTCCCCACCGCCAGCTCGAAAACTTGAAGGAGGATGAGCTGCTCGGGTGACACGAACCCAACTGGTTCGAAGTTGATGTAGGAGTTAACGCTTGGACGCTCGGACACACCAATGACTTGAACATCGTCATCATCCAAATCCCTGAGAGTATCAGGAAGATCAGGCATGCGCCCAAAGATCTCTTCTTCCTCGAGAATTGAGGAGAAAGGTTCAGCCAAGTCCCTCTGCCCCTGAGGACCTCCTTCATCTCTGGAATGTCGAGCTTCGTAGATTGCCGTAACTCGTAAGTGTATGTATTTTTCAATAGGAACACGGGCAGATAAGGGAGAAACCGCCAAAGCCCTCTCAGTTTTGGGCGGCTGAGCTGATTCAGACTGTCTCTTCTTCCCTTTAGAGACTACTTTCTTCTTTCTGCTCGCTACTTTCCAAGCTGGTTTATCCTCAACCGCTTCATCAGGATATCGAGCTCTCTTTCTAGCAACCGCCTCAGTTTGCACAGGCGGCTCAACCTCCACCTCTTGAGGAGCGGATGACTCATCATTCCCCTGTGGTGTGGAAGATTCTTCGACAGCAGCAGCTTCATTAACGCTCTCCGTGTCGCGCTCTTCAATTGCCGCCTTCTTCCCGAGCTCGCCTTTCTTCCGCTTCTTTAACTCACCGCACAATTGAGCTTCTCGGCCATGAGCTCCAGCTTTCTCCAACAAGGACTTGGCACACTTAGAAGGGTCCATACCTTCACCTAACATGCAGAAAAAAAGAAGTTCACTTAGCAACAAAAGAAAGTAACTCGGAAAAGAGCAACAAGGATATAGCAGTTCCTACCCTTCACTAAAAACAAGCCACTTCTCCGTAAGATTTTGTTACTCAAGAAGAGCTCAGGAGGAATCTGAGAGCATTTCCGTAACTTCTTGAGGCGGCGATTTTCTCTTTTGGAGAGCTTCTCCCTACTTAATACCTGAGCCTGAGGTGCTCCCTACTCAGTCCAAACTCCGAAGCCCCCTTCTATAGAAACAAAGAAGTACCTCTCCTTCCATCTCTTAATATAAGTCGGCACAAGACCAAGGAAACACCTATCAGGTCTAGCACCAAAGAAATACCAATCCGTGTTGGATTCCCTATTGAGGCAAAATAACGCCTCGAACAAGGACAGGGTAGGAGTAACCCCACGGTCAAGACACACAATCACAATTCCGCAGAGGCATCTCCACGAATTTGGAGTCAATTGAGATGGACAGACGTTGAAAGACTGGAAAATTTCGAGGAAAAGAGGGGAAATGGGAGTCGAAGTCCTCCCAGCAATGCATCTACATATATGACAAGCTCACCCTCCCCACCGGAGCTTGCTCGATCAGAAGGCCCAGGCAACCTAATCTCAGGCTGGAAATTCCTATACCTAATCCTATAATACTCGACTACAGCATCAACTTCCTCCTGTTGGAGAATGCTGGGGTATGAATCGGAGCAAGGAAATTGCCGTTTGATACGTTTTGCACCTACGTTGCTAGTAGAAGGAACAGCGCAGGAAGAAGATGCCATACCTTGAAGTTTTTCTCAGAAAACAAAGAATTTGCAGATGAAAAAGCTTGCTCTCCTCCGTGGTTTGAAGAAGAAGAAGATGAACAAACGATAAGGAGTCCAAATACGATATTTGAGGAAACTCTATGGGCGCATCGGTTATTCGACGGCTCGTATAAAACCGCTCAAAACCGTGATAATCCTCGCCTAACACCGCCCCTTCCATCTAGCTTATTGTGGCTCATCGTTTGCGGAACCACCGTGGATAGGCGCCACGTGGACAGTGAAAGACGCGCCCATCATTACCCATTACTGCACGCCATATCCCTACTGGAAAAGAGGAAATTGTTGAAAATTGTGCAGGTGGCAAGCATTAAATGCTTGGGCCATGCGTGCATTGAAGATAACACTTATCACCACTCCGCCTGCATCGCCTCGGAAAGTATCTACAAAAAGGAATAGGTTCTCGAGTAACCCGGTATGCTTAGCTAACTTCGCCGAATGATTCACGAAAGTATTTGTTCATCTTCCGAGCTCATCGCAAGCATACTTAAGGGGAGACTGATGATAGGGTGGGTATAAATTGGGACACGTGGCACCTGTGATGACCAAGCACGCAGCAAGGCCACGTGATGCCTCCAAGCACCCTCGCTTTGATCTTGATTCCTATGTGTGGCCGAAGCTCCTCCACCTCGAAAACGCTTCGAACGCCGAAGGCTCCTCTCGAGCACCTCTAAGACCTCTCATGGAGACTTCCTCCTTAGCACCTTGGTACCTTCGTGGAGACAAGTTACTTCCATCGCAGCCCCTCTTCCCGCTGACCTCCCATGTAAGAACCTCTTCCAGTCTTCTAGAAGCCTAGTTAGTTATACAGCTTAGCGTAACAGCTTAGAAGATTACGGTATGCGGTTAGACTCAAGTTACGCAGACAGCTTAGGATCTGCTATGATGCCACCGAGTCTAGAAGCATCTAGAAGCATGTCGAAATGGATTTGCCGAAATGGGCGTGGTCGAAATGGGCTCCCACGCGTTCTCGAATTCGTGACTTGTTCCCCAAGCTTGACCCCAGCCTCTAGACCTCCTATAAATACCCCCGCCTCCAGCCATTCTTGAGGCAATTCATCTCCGATCCCTCGCTGAGCCCTCTCTTGCCTACTTGAATCATCTTCTCCTTCCTCCTCTACCTCCATCTTCTCTTTCTAGCTCATCAATGGAGTTTTGCTTTGTATCTTTGAAGGAGAGCTAGTGGATTTCACCTCCATCTGAGGACCGTGGTTTTTCCCATTTTGGGGTTTTCCACGTTAACCGCCTGTGTTCTTTGCTTTTGAGTTTTTCTCTTTGATCTTCTTCCTGATTCTTCTTCTTCCCACCTCAAATACAAATTAAATGTTGTTTGAAATTGTTTTCATCCAAATTCTCGAATCTAACATAATGTATATAATTCAAAAATTACATACAAAAGTATTAAAAATAAAAATAAAAACATGCAAAAGCAAATAAATCTTATATCTCTTTTCACTATATTGTTAAGAATTTTGAAAAGTAAAATTTAAGATAAAGATTGAAATTCAAATTCATTACCAAATTTTAAAAAAACCTCCAATCCTACTTAATTGAAAAATTATAATTTTATTACAACTTTATGGACTGCTTAAAAAAAATTAATACAAAAAATAAATGTATATGATTTTTAAAATTTATCTATATAAACACCTAAACACAAACAAAATAGATTCATTCAAAATCAAACACTCTTATATCTCTTTTCATCTTATCTCTTTCATCCATGGCGACAATCTAATCTAAGGTAAAATTTTAACATGTTTTTTTCATTTTTCTTTTCTAAATATTCATTTTTTTTAATTTACCTCTTCTATTATATATGAAATTAACAATAATATACTTAATATATTTTCATATATATATATATATATATATATATATATATCCCAAATACTAATATTTATTAATCATTTTTTAAAACATATGGCGTTAGCAATGATGTATTTAACATTTTGGGATTTTCAAACTGATGGCCTTCAAATGGTACCAGAGATATTACTGAAGATCTTACTCCAAACTGATTTAGAGGCACTTTGCATTTGTTGAAAAGTGAATTATTATTGGAATCGGGCTACTTACACAACAACTTACATACAAGAACGAAGTATGAAATTGGGTGGTACTTGTGGATTTTTTATACAAAATAAAAATCCAGATCTTATCCAACAATTTATGCCAACAAATGCAAAATTACCATCACCAAATTTGAGCTTCATGCCAGAGGAGATTCATATTTTATGTTTGTCGATGAATGGTTTTATACTCTACACCAACATTTGTCATAGGTACCTCGATTTTATATTTGTAGACCAACAACAAAAAGATTGGGTGAAGATTCCAAATCCAAAAACAAGGTATCATTCAAAGGCTATTGCTATATATTCCCGAGAACAAATGTTGATCCGCTTTCATTACAAAATATTTGGACCATCATGGGCTAATAAGACACGCATCACCTTTTACAAGTCGAGTATTTTGACTCTAGAAAATGGAAGTGGATATTTTGTGGGGACACAAATCTATTGTTTTATCATTCATTAGGAAACGGCGAGTAATATGTGTGATGTACATCTCTATTGGATGATAAATGAAGAAATGATATATGTGTTTGACTTTTCACTCAACGATCTTCATTCAAATTCATCGCCAAAGGTTGCAAGAGGAGAAGGAATGTTCAAGAATCAATTGGCATGCCGCCAAGGATCTAATTTGATTTGCTCCACACTACAAAAAAAGGATTGACAATATGGAGGATTATTTCACACAATGGTCTTTGGCAATTCACAAAAAGAATAAAATTACGTGATTTAACTAACTACGACAAAGTTAATACCACGTTTATATTTCATACATTTGACCTTATGATAATAATTACATTATATGATTTTATCATATTTGATAAATATCGTCATGAGATTACTGCTTCTCACACAAATATGTTACATCCATTACGCACGAAAGTTTTTACCTATCATTCTGCTTTATCCAATGTTGATATGTAAAGGTAATTGGCCATAGTTTTACAATGATATATGGAGTATTGTTAATATCCGATTACGTAGAAATTAGAAAGGTCTTGTTAATTTTATAATTTATTATGGTGTAATAAAATTTAGGAATAAAACTTTCTATTTCCTCTTATGTGAAATTTTCTTGGTTGTTGGGATTTTAATTAACTACTTATTTCATTTAATGTTATTTGAATTACATATCAAGCCAATCTATCATATTACTTAACCAATTTAGAAATTGATTACCAAGGTAGTGGCGATTAAATCAAGTGCTGGTAACCAAGGAGGATTGACAAAAGAGCAAGAAAAAGGGAGGACGAAAAGAGAAGAAAAGTCTCTGAAACTTTTAAAAGGAAAATATAACTCAATAATAAATGAATAAAATTCAACCCACAAGCCGGGTTTAAATAGTTAAAAAAAAATCTAACCTAGATAACCTAGAAATTCTATCTTCTTATCCAAATTTGCCCAAATCGGTAAATTTTGGTCAAATAGAAAAACTTATCTAATTCTAAAATAACTAAACAAAACAGATAACTCCTAAAAATCCAATTTTAAATCGGATTCATATCCTATCCTAAATTGGCATACGAAGTATTACAAAAAATAGCAAAACACACCGAAAAACAAAGAAACAACGGTGAAAACAGTGGAATTTGAGGATGAAGGAAAGGTCCATCGAGCAAACCTCGATGGATTCCACGAGCGTGTCGAGCCGAGCTTTCTGAATTGGGGTTGAGCGCGCGAATCCGATATCGGTAGCCAAAGTTATGGCCAAAATACTGAAACGTGTCCAAATCCGACTCAATCTTGGAATTGACCTCACCACCTCCCCGCTCCTCTATGTTGACCCGCCATCCTAGCAACATCTGACTCGAGCCTCCTGCATCAGTCACCCCGGGTTGGAAAGAACTCGACCTCGAGTTCGACTGTACCTCTCTTGGTAGGTCTGGATCTTCGTGCTTGATCCCGCTCAATACCCTGGAGATAGAAAGTAGGTTAGTAGTATTGGTTATCCGGTCAGAAGAGGCTTCATCCCGTCGAGGTGTCAACACAATTTTTCTCCCTTTGATGCTAGGGCTTGTTTGGATTGGCTTTTGAAAAAAGTGCTTTTTTTAAGTTTGATAGAAGGACTTCTGAAAAAAGTGCTTCTCAGAGTAAGTTAAGCATTTATGTTATTTTTGTGTTTGGATATGTTAATGCAGAAGTAGTTTTATTATCATAATAATAAATAGAAATAAATAATTATAATAATAATCAAGGGTGTTTTGGTAATTGACATAGCTTTGAAAAGGTTTGAGGGGGGTATTTTAGTAATTGACACTTTTTAAAACAAATTTTCATGTAATGCTTTTTTCAAAAGCTACAAAATCACTAGCTTCCTTTCAAAAGTTGTTTTCAGCTTTTTTACATACCGCTTTCTAAAGAAGCCCATCCAAACAAGGTCGATTCTTCCTCCCACCATGAATAACATTACAATCATATCGCCAAGGCCAGCCCCAACAATACAATGCATGTATCCATAGGCACAACATCACACCAAGCATTGTCAAAATACTTTCGGCAAATGGAAAAATACACAAGGCATCATTTGTCTACTTTAACCTCGCTGCCTCTACTTAACCATGATAACTTACACGGCTTGGGGTGTCGCTCTGTCTTCAACTGTAATTTCTAGACAGCCTCATTGGACACCATATTCTTACAGCTGCCGCTATCAATGATCAACTTGCATACCTTGCCAGTAATTGTGCATGTCATGCGGAAGATACTGTTTCTCAGCCATTCGTCCCTTGATTCATCCTTGGGTGCCAACAGACTCTTGCAAACAACGAGGGTCTCATGGGCTTCCCTAATCAACACATCACCAGCCTGATCATCATCTCCATAATCATCATAAACTGGTTCCTCGTCTCGTCCGTCTTGTCCTCTTCAATCAGCTGGTTCTTTCCCTTCTGACTAGCGGGTTTCCGGCATTCAGTTGACTTGTGCCACTGCTCACCACATCGATAACAATGAACATCGGAGTTAGAACTACGGGACGTTGGTTGCTGAACAGAGTGGGACTCCCCAAAGCGGCGAACCGGGTTGGTCGCCTCGACGCCTCCCGACAGCGGTCTTCTATTCTGCTGCTTTTCAACAATGAGGGCACGCTGGTATGTCTCCGAAATAGTCCATAACGAGTACAGATTGAGAACATCCTGCAATGGTTGGCACAGACCTCCTAGATATGGAGCCACCAGTTTCTCCTCTGTCTCGGATAAGTCGTTCAGTGCGATCAATTGGTAGAAGTCCTCTGTGTACTTATCTACCGATCTTGCACCCTATCTCAACGTATGAAGGCGTTGAAACAAGGTTTGGGTATAGCTGAAGGGAAGGAAGTGCCCCTTAATCTTCTTCTTCATCTTGTCCCAATCTGCAATCTTTGGTTTGCCTTGCAGATCTCGTGAACGCCGCAGCTGCTCCCACCACGCGGATGCTCGGCCCTTCAACTTGATGGCAACTAGCTTTACCTTCAGACGATCAGGGACCTCCTAGTACTCAAATATCCTCTCACTGCTGCTCAAATACCGATGAAGACTTCAAAGCATGTAGGGTTCCAAAGAAATTCGGTAACTCCCAAGTGAAAGGCGTAGATCTCCGCGGACGCCCCTCCTCATGCACGCTGTTTCTAGGATCGCCCATGCCGGAATAGGGGTTAACGAAGGTTGACTCGTGAGTCGTGGTCCAAACCTCACGATCCCCAAATCTCAAGGCTAACTGGGTCAACTCCGCTTTACTTGTCTCGCAGATCCTCGCTCATCGCTTCCAAGGCCATTGGGTCCTAGGAGACGGACCTTCCTCTGCTGCAACATGACGTCCACTACCAACGCATGAAGGGCGCGTAACCAAGGGGGATTGATAAAAGAGCAAGAAAAAGAGAGGACACACAAAGAAGAAAGTCTCTGAAACTTTTAAAAGAAAAATATAACTCAATAATCAATGAATAAAATTCAACCCACAAGCCGGGTTTAAATAGTTAAAAAAAACTAACCTAGATAACCTAGAAATTCTATCTTCTTATCCAAATTTGCCCAAATCGGCAAATTTTGGTCCAATAGAAAAACTTATATAATTCTAAAATAACTAAACAAAACAGATAACTCCTAAAAATCTGAGTTCAAATCGGATTCATATCCTATCCTAAATTGGCATACGAAGTATTACTAAAAAATAGCAAAAAACACCGGAAAACAAAGAAACGATGGTGAAAACAGTGGAATATGAGGATGAAGGAAAGGTCCATGGAGAAAACCTTGAAGGACCCCACGTGCGTGTTGAGCCGAGCTTTCCGAATTGGGGTTGAGCGCGCGAATCCGATATCAGTAGCCAAAGTTATGGCCAAAATACTGAAACGTGTCCAAAACCGACTCAATCTTGGAATTGACTTGACCACCTCCGCCTTTACGCTGACCTCACCATCCCGCAACATCCGACTCGAGCCTCTTGCATCGAAATTGTATGACTAATGGCTAATAAGTTGGCTTTGCAAAAGCGAAAAAGTAAGTCAATTTGAGACTTCATAAAAATCAAGATCAAGAGGAAACCATTGGTTGTAGGGTAACATGTCTATGAGTGAAAATATTCTCGTGAAGAAACATTTTCATAAATAAACAAATAAGCTAAAGAAAAATTACATATATGTAATATAAAATAAAAAATACAAAAATACAAAAATTCAATTCTAATTAAGAAAAACCTAACCAAAAAATTCAATATCCGTCGCAACGACGCAGCATTATACTAATCCTCCTATAAGGGGATTATTGGTCCAACATTTCCAAGTGTGTTGACCAAAATATCCCTTGTAAATTCTTATAATTACCATATATCCAAGTCCTATTAAATATTTCATAAATAACCTATTAATTATGCAATATTAATGAATAAAATATGTTGATGCCAAAAACTGGTCCACCTCACGCTGGTTACTGTTGCCTCGTGATCTAGTCTCAACCTTTGAGAAACGGTTGAAATTTATAGTTGATGTGGACACTTACTTCAGATTCTGAATAGGAACGCTCTGGAATGCCGACTCCAATTATCAGCCTGTTTCCTTCAAAGTGTGAATCCGCAAAAGGGGAAAGGGAGTGATCGAACTGGGCCTTTCTGATTTAACTCATGCTTAAGTTAGAAAACTTGTGAGAAGGAAGTGTTTGGGTGACATTTTTAAGATCTCTTCTTTCTATCGTTGTTCTTCTTTATAGCAGCTCAAAGGCGGTGAGAAAGGGGGTGAGTAAGGCGGTGAGTAAGGCGGTAAATAAATATCTCAAAAGGCGGTAAGAAAAATATCCGCCATCGCTAGAGAAAGCATGCTACGCAGTGCTACATAGGTACTGTGAGGTAAGTAGAGAAAATCGCCCACCAGAGGCAAGTGGATAAGATCTACTTCATCAGAGAGGCGCTTAGATATTTTCTTACCCAAGTGGCTATAAGCACCTTACGAGACGGTTTTATAAGTCCAACGATTTATTTTGTAGGGTCAACCCTCATTCTTATTTACCGAACTAATTGTGCTAGAGTATTTGGTGATATTGCCGCTGGCTAAAGGGATGTAGCCCCTGTGTGTGATGTGGTCATTTAGGCAAAGTGACACGTGTTTTACCAAATATCTCCAGAACACTAGTCCTCTTAAAGTGTACTTGTTCAAAAAATCAACGAGGAGTGAAGCCAATCGCGACTTTTCGCTTGGTTCGAGAACAAGTATCTTTCTTAGTTGGCATGTCTTTGTTTCTTGGCACATGTGCTTTTAATAGCTTAATCGACGCTGTCGTGGTTGTCTTTTCGTTGTTTTAAATCGAGGTTGATTTTTCTCCTAATTTTCGCCTATAGCGCCACAGGTTTTTCTATTTAAGGAGCTTGTATGGATAGTGTTTTTATTCATTCTCATTGCTGTTTCAAGGCTCCTTTGTATAATGGCTCCGTTGATTGTCTTTCTTCTTAAAATTCTTCACTTTCACTTAGTCTTCCTGCCATTTACTTAATTCCAACTTCTTTTTTAAGTGAACATCCTGAGGGCTTAAGGACAGTGGGTCATCCATTAGGTAAGTCCAACGGCCGTGTATGGGCCAGTCCCTTCCGGTTGTTGATGTGGGTTTAGGTGAGATATGTATCGAGGAAGGGTGGGAAACCTTCCACGCTGATCATGATGTGGAGGCTGGGGATCTTCTAGTTATTACTTATACGTGGGTATGCGGCTGAAGTTGAAATGTTCGAAGCGCGATTCTTGTGTAGAGGAGTGGACTCCCAATCTTCGCCCACGTGCTTTGCTCTGGATTTCCTAGCTTACAATGAGGACAAAGTTGATGGTCGTGGGAAGTCCGTGCATCTCCTCCGAGTCTTATCCGAGTGAGTCTTCAGATGGATCTGTGGACTGTTGACTAGGGAATTCCGACGGAGTTGTGAGGGCTTGTTGTATTGTTGTTTTGTTGCATGTTTCTTAATTTTTTTTGGTTTACAACTATCTTTGTAACATGAATTAATAAAGGTTGTCGTTTTGCCTATAAATTCTCTGGTACCTTCCTGAAATAATCACTGGTGATCCTATGTCATGCGTGTGTTTTGTCTTCTACGGTATGGACTCTACTTTTATCTGATTACTGTCATATTCCCCGAGAAGACACGTGTCTCCCCTCGCTTAGCATTAAAGGGAGGTGGCACGACGCGGCGTGCGCGTGCGCGCTTGTCAACATCATGATGGGCGGCCACCTATGTGTGTCGACGGCGCTTTGGTATGGCCGACGCGGATGGGATTTTGAATCGCTTAAGGAGAAGTGATGATGGCTATCCGAACGGTCCGGATTTGGGGCCTTTGGTTCTAACGGTTCGATCGGGTGTAACTGATCTAACGGCCAGGGGTTCATCTTTTTCGCATATAACCAAATTGTATAGGCTGAACAGTTTATCTCAAAAGTTGAATTGTGTCTTGTTCCCCAAAATCTCTTCTTCTCCGGCGAACCCTGTTCTTAAGATTTCTGTGCGCTTTCACCCCTTTTTCTTCTAAGGTATGGCTAGTGACTCTAGTGTGTCTTCTTCTTCTAGTTCTTCCCATGAATCGGCTGCTTCCCCACAACTTTCGATCCCTTCTCCCTCCAAACCCATAGCCTCCTGCCGCCATGATTCCAAAGTGAAGTTTACGGATGCTCCAACCTCGTGGCTCATGGGTTCATCCTGCTTGTAGAGCTATAGGTAGGGGATCTGGTACCTTCATAAGCCTCCTTGGGCAGAATGATATCGATAGTTTAGTAGAGAAGTATGAGATAGACCTTTCTCTGTATGAGGTTAGGGTTCCCTGTTCCGGGGAGAGGGCGAGCTCTCCTAGGGAGGGGGAGATAGCCGTCTATCAAGATGCTCTATTGGGTGGCCTTAGGATTCCTTTTTCCAACTTTGCTAAGGTGATTTTGGAAGAATATCGCTTGTGTCCTTCACAGTTAACTCCGAATTCTTGGAGGTTGCTAAACGGCTTTGTTATCATTTTTAAGAACTATGGGGTAAATCCGACCGTCCGTTGGTTTCGTATGTTATTTAGTTTGTGTTTAGAGTCCAATGCTGATTGGTACTATTTTTCGGCTCGTTCCGGGAGAAAGTTTCTAGGGAAAGTCCCTTCTTCCATTAAGCGATGGAAGAGTAAATTTTTCTTTGTCAAAAGTAAGTCCGGGTGGGATGTCCGAACCAAGTGGGAGGCTCCCCGAACGGACATTGTTTCAATGCAGGAGATGACAAAGGAAGAGGAGGTTCTTCTTAAGTCAATGACGGGAATGTCCAAGGTTTACATGGATGCCTTCTTAACTAAGGAAAATCTCCTTAGGTGTCGTTTAATAGGAGCTACTGGTAGGACTTGTTTGTGCGTCTAACTTAATTTAATCTTGAATCGTGATATCTAACTTTCTTCGGAATTTATTCTTGCAAAAAATCCGATGGAGGACGAAGATTTAAGTTACGTTAAGGGCATCCTGGCCTCCTTCTAAGGTGAAGTTCATCCGCCCTTACCTCTTGGGCGAAAGAAGAAGGAGGTAGCGTCCAGCAAAGGCGCTGATGCTTCCAAGGAGGAGAAGAAGAAAAGGAAGAGAAAAGACGTTGACTCTTCCAAAAAGAGGGTCAAGCGTGATCCTGCTGCTGGGTCCTCACAGGAGAGGAGGACAAAGAGGAAGAATTCCGAGGACGCATCGGGTCCTAGAATTACAAGAGAACAGGCGAATTCGCCTCAACAAGAGGTTCGCCCTGCTTTATCGCCAATTTCAGAGGGCCCCTCTTCTAGTCGACCAGAAGATATCCTCTTTAAGGAGGTAAGAGTCTATTTCTTAAGGGTACCTATTGTTTCACTAAGAATTTTTAACTTAGGTTTATTTTATAGGCGGAGGGCCCGGAAGCGGCTTTCCCCGGACAAACCGGGAGTGATATGGCCAGGACTTCAGTTTGAAGGGTCCGTCCACTCAAAGTGCGTGAATTGCTTTCCGAGGATACTCCTTTTCGAGACGCCGCGTCCGTGAAGGATGTTTTGATGGCTATGAGGCTCGAAAAGCTCTCCACTAAACTTCGAAGAGCTGGAAGGGAAGAGGCCACTTACCAACTTTTCTGCTCGGCTATGCTGGTAATTTCTTGTACTGTTTTTACTTTCTAGTTCGGTATTATCGTTTTTAACTCATTTGTTACTCACTTGTTATTCTCAGACATTTCAATGGGCGGATCGGGTCGGCAATCTTTGTCAAGAGGACTTGGTAAAGATGGAAGCAAGTAGGGCAGAGATTACCCAATTAGGTTCTAGGGTGGCGGCCTTGGAGGGAAGGGAGAAAGAGCAGCTCGCTGCTATCCACGCCCTTGAGCGAGATAAGCCGAGCGGCTTCAACAGTAGGCCGCTATGGAAAAAGAAAAAAATGATCTAGCGGCCAAGCTAGTTACTTCCGAGGGCTCTCTTCATACTGCTGAGGAGAATATCAAAAAATTACAGGATGAATCCAGCAGTTTGAAGAAGGAACTTAAATCCGCTCAAGATGAGCGTGCTGAAGCCCGATGGGATCTAAAATTGAAGGTTGTTGAGCTTGTCGTTGCTCAGAGTTGAAGGGAAATTAAGGGTGAGCGTGACACACTCAAGGAAGACCTAGCTTCCGGACATCAAAACCCCTAAATCCGACTCCGCAAGAAAT
This sequence comes from Dioscorea zingiberensis, assembly GCA_026586065.1. NCBI lineage: Eukaryota > Viridiplantae > Streptophyta > Magnoliopsida > Dioscoreales > Dioscoreaceae > Dioscorea > Dioscorea zingiberensis. The sequence continues at coordinate 38,374,649 of CM048820.1, read as the reverse complement.
AAAAGATTTAGTAGAACGAAATGTAATAAGTTAGAAAAGAAGGGGGCCCTAGCTTAGGGCAAAAAGCGAAAAGAAGGTGGCCACCCAGATATATTCGTAGAGCAAATGTAGGCTACCATGTTCCTCCAAGGAAGTTTTGTCTATGGGGCTGCTATAGCTTTTAAAGAAATTTACTGGAGCTAAAGGAGCAAGAAGTTATAAAGACCCCAGAGGCCCCCGCCCAGTAACCTTCAACTCAAATTCCTCCAAAAGCAAAATGTAGCACTAGAAGGCCCTAGTTCTTAGGGGGTTTTATGTATGAAACGCTTTGTAAAAACTTAATCATTCGGAATGTAATTTCTATTTTATATGAATGAAACACAAACCTTTATTTTGGTGAAGATTTCTTTCCGAAGCTATGGTTATTTTTAACCATTAAGAAGTCTTCTTTCTTCTGCTTTCTTTCCGAGTCCAATCGTGGGACTTTGTTTTGTTCAAGTAAGATGAGATTGTTGCCTCATATTTGATGGGATTTTTGCCCCTTGTTTCTGGATGAGAATTGTTGTTTATCCTTGTAGGATACTTTTGACTCATCTTTTAGGAATGGGATTTTCACCTCATTTTTGTAGAATGGGATTTTCACCTCATTTTCATTTGGAAAAGACTTAAGCTTTATTTCATGAAACATTTAGGAGACGACAGAATTTACTTATAGTAGCGTCGCTGGTGTTCAGCATGAAATGGACGCTTGAGCGTTTTTCCTTCCATATTTACCAGATAATAGGTGCTTGCTCGGACAATTCTTTCTATGACGTAAGGGCCTTCCCAGTTAGGAGTTAGCTTCCCCGTTCGGCTTTTGTTTCCCTGGAATTCATTTTCGCTTAAGAACAGATACCGATTTGGATGAAGACTCTTTTCACCCTTGTGTCATAGAACCTTTTTACTCTTTGGCGATAGATGGTTGCTTTTGTTTCCGCAGCTTCTCTTCGCTCTTCAAGTAAATCAAGTTCCGCTCGGAGATTCTTCTCATTCCTCTTACGATGAGAAAGATTGTTTGTGTCCGTGAAGGTAGGCATTCCTATTTCAGGGGGATTTGACTTACCGCCTCTATAAGTAAGAGAAAATGGAGTTTCTCCCGCTGGGGGTTCTTGTGATTATCAGTAAGCCCAAAGAGCTGGAATTTCCTCAACCCAATTAGTTCCATTTTTGGACACCCGGTTTTAAGAGCTTGGAACAAGGTGCTGATTTGTCACTTTCGCACTTGGCCGCTGGCTTTGAGGTTGTGTTACGGTTAACTCGATTCAATTCCGAAGTTCGAACAAAAGCTTTTGAAAGCCTTGTTTATCAAATTGCCGCTTCATTATCGGAAATGCAGCGCATGTGAATTCGAATCGTGGATAACCGTTCGCCATAAGAATCCCTAACAAGCTTTCTCCGTGATTTTGGCCAAGGGCTCGACTTCTACCCATTTGGTGAAATAGTCGATAGCAACTATTAGAAACTTCATTTGTCGGGTCGAAGTAGGAAATGGCTCTAGAAGATCAACTCCCCAAATAGCAAACGGTCGAGGGCTGATAATTGGTGTAAGCAGTGTTGGTGGTCGTCTTTAAATCTTGGAATGCCGCTGGCATGCATCACATTTTTGGGCGAACGCCACTGCATCTTGAGTTAGTGTTGGCCAGTAATAGCCTTGTCGCAGGACTTTGTAACTCAAGGCTTTGCCTCCTATATGACCCCCTCCAATGCCTTCATGAATTTCTTGAAGGATATACTTGGCTTCTGTGGGACGCAAGCACCGCAAGAAGGGTTGTGTATAGGACCTCTTGCATAGATTTTCACCAATAATGGTGTATGAGCGGCTTTGTAAGAAATCCGTCTGCCTTCTGTTTTGTTGGATAATGTAGGCCCACCTTGCAGGTAGTTTCTAATGGGATTAATCCAACTTGACTCTTCTGTTGTACTCTATACTTCTCCTTCCAACCCTTCAATGGTTTTTGTGGGAAGGTACTGTAGATTGAAAAAGGATTCTGATCTCCATTGGGTGTAGTGGATTTTTTAGATAAGGCGTCAGCTTCTTCATTTTGTGCTCGACATATTTTTTCGATCTGGAAGTGAGCGAAGCATGGAACTATTTTTTTCACCATTGCCTGATATTTGACCATGTTCTCCCCCTTTGCTTCAAAATTGCCCAATGTGTGGCTCACGACTAGCTGTGAGTCGGAGTATACATGCAGATGTTGAATTCTGAGCCCCCGGGCCAAATGCAATCTTGCGATGAGGGCTTCATATTCGGCTTCATTGTTGGTGACTCGGAATTAGAACTTGAGCATTGTTGCAATTTTCCATTTAGAAGGAGAATAAAGGACGAAGCCGGCCCCTGACTTCTCTTCGGTTGCTGAGCCGTCGACATTTAAGGACCATGGAATGCTAGGGCTTTCTTCTGGATCTTGTGATGGAATTTCCACGGGATGGTTAATTCCGCTATAAAATCTGCTAACACTTGAGCCTTGATTGTCGTTCGGGGCTTATAAGTAAGATCAAACTCACCCAATTCTATTACCCACTTGGCTAGACGCCCGAAATTTTCAGGCTTATAGTGAACTTGCTTTAAGGGCTGGTCAGTCAATACCGTAATCTTGTGAGCTTGAAAATAAGGCCTCAATCTCAATCTCCGTCTTGGATATGATAAGGGCTGAATGCTACTTTTCAAGTGGCGGATACCTTGACTCAGCGTCGTTAAAGATCTTACTTGTATAATATAGGCGTTTCTCGAACTCCCTTATCTTCTCTTAATTAGAAGACCGACCGGCCTCGAGGCAAGCGTGACCAAATAGATATAGAGTTCTTCCCCTACTTGTGGCTTTGGCTAGGAATTGAGGCGATCGGAGATAATCTTTAAGCCCCCGGGAAAGGCTTTTTAACATTCTTCCTGCCCATTCCATTTTTGGTGCTTTTCGCTTAAGGCTTGGAAGAGTGGGAGATTTTTCTCTCTAGGCTTTAGAGATAAACCTCCCAAGAGTTGTTAGGCCCATTGCCAAGTAGTTGTACTTCTTTGAAGACTTTTGGGTGACCCCGTATCAAGAATGGCTTTTGATCTTTTCGGATTTGCTTCTATTCCTCTTTGAGTCAATATAAATCCTAGAAATTTCCCCGATCGGACACCAAAGGCACATTTGTTTTGGATTTAGGCGATATTGTAAGTCCGAAGCGGCCCGAAAGGCCTCTTGTAAATCCAACAGAGATGTTCATCGCTTTTCGGCTCTTCACCAAGATGTAAATCTACATAAGCTTCGACATTTCACGCCAATTTGCTCTTTGAAGGCTGTGTTTATGAAAGCCTCGGAAGGTAGCTCCGGCATTCTTTAGACCGAATGGCATCACCTTATAGCAATAGGTTCCTCTCGCGTAATAAAGGATGTTTTTCTTCTGCGTCTTTGGCCATTCCGGATTTGATTGTAGTTTGGAGAAGGCATCTAAGAAACTTCGGCATCTAAATGCGGCGTACCAGTGAAGTCCACCAAACCATCAATTGAAGGTAGAGGGAATGAATCTTTTGGACAAGCTTTATTTAGGTCCGTGAAATCCACGCATTCTCCATTTTCCGGACGGCTTTTTACGCGTAACCACATTAGCCAACGATGCGGATAATTCATCTCTCGGATAAATCCAACCTTCAAAAGGGTTGATAATTCTTCTTCGACCTTACGCGCGCTTTAAGTAGAGGAATTCCTTCGTTTGTTTGATGAGGTTTGAGCGGCCCGATCTATGTTGAGGCGGTGTTCAATGACCAGGCGAAGAGATCGGAATTTGTCCTTAGTACTACCATGAGATTTTCTTGCCGCTCATTATTGTCAAATCCGCGCCCGATCCCATATGATTCATTCCGCTTCTAGTTGTGCTCCAGAGGAACTACAAGCAATTCTTCAACCGGTGTGGGTGGGAGGTCTTCATCTTCCTTTCGAAGCTATTCTATTGATCAACATGGCTTCGAAACTCTTGTTTTGTCTCTCGTTTAGAGTTTTTCCTTTGAGGGTTGAGACATAACATTGTCGCGTGCTAAGGGTTGATCCCCTCTTACTTCCACTTGCCACTCGGCTCATTGAAATTTGAGGAGAAGATGGTAAGTAGAAATTATTGCTTTCAAGGCGTTGAGGGTTGGTCTACCAAGAATCACGCGTTATAACTTGAAGCCGCAAATGCATAACTAGAAAATTTGTTGTCACCGTTGATGATCTTGGCGAATTTCCCTCAAGAATCGGCAATGTGATCATTCCTTCTGGTTGCACCCCCCCTCCGGAAAATCCCACTAAGGATGATTTTACGGGGAGTAAGTCGTCTGCATCGTACCTCATTCTTTCAAAGGCACTCCAAAAGAGAATATCCACTGAACTTAAATTTGTCTACCGTAACTCATTTTCATTTGGAAGTCGGAAACACGGATTGTGATGACTAAGGCGCGCCGTCGTGAGGGTGGCGAACCCTAGCGACATCATTATCATAAAAATGATGGGGCCAGAGGCCAAGGCCTTCTTTGTGGCGCTTCTATTTCTGCGCCAACTCCCACCATTACGGCAGTATAGCTTTTCGAGAGGCGGAACTTTCAAAGCACCACACCTGTGACCACCCACTAATAAATCAGGCCATCTCTCCTTTTTCTCCTTGAGGGCTTATAAAGTTTGGGTTCTTCTTGAACATCAATGTTGATATACTGCTCCAATTGTCCCCTTCTAACGATATCTTCTATGGCGTTCATCAAATGGGTGCATTTTTCTGTGTCATGTCCTCTAGCTTGTGAAACTTGCAATATCTTTTGTTGTTCTTTTACCGTTCGGGATTCTTTGCAGGTTCTGGCCAGGCCAAGATTTTTTGATCCTTAATTTGCATAAGGATATGGCTTCTGGTATGATTTAGAGGGGTATAGTGGTCGTATCTGACTACTTTCCCTTATCTTGAAGGTTCTCACGGGGAAGGCTCTTGTAGCATGTGTGAGGGCGTGTTCTGAGGTTCAGGACCTCTAGTCTCACGGCTCTTATTATCCTTATGTGGTCCTCCTTCCTTCGGTTTACTGTGGGCCTTACATGACGTTGTGATAGACTTTTCCTTTACACGGGTTTCTACCAGCGAGGGGCACGTCGAGCCTCTTCTTCCCAACCCGTATAAATTTCGTATGGAATTGATATACTTTTGGGCATGGATCATGAGGTGGATGGTTTTGGTGGATCGAGGTGAGGGAAAAAGCGGAATGGGGATTCTAGCGAGCCCTCCATCAAGATGGTTCGACCGTTCAGCAGGAATAAGGTCCATGACGTTTCTTTTAACTTCATCTATGAAACAATTCAGATAGGCTTGGAGTGTTTCACCCCCCATTATTTAACGCGCAAAAGGGTAGATGGAGTTTTCTTTTGCTTTGAGTAATTAGCAAAATAAGCTAGAAAGCGATCTGCTAGAACTTGAAAAGAAGGAATTGTGCTAGATGGAAAATCGACAAACCAGTCTTGCGCTTTTCCCTCTAAGGTGGCGGGAAAAGCTCGGCACATACAAGCGTCCGGTAATTCCTGTAAAAGCGGCATCTTCGATCGGAATGACTTCGCATGACGAGACGGATCGGTTTTGCCCTCATATGCAAATCATAGCGGTGGTTGGAAACTATCGTGGAACTTGCTCTCGCAATATTTCCTTGATAAAGGGGCGGCATATGTTGAGAACATGCCGTTCGGATTTCTGGTTTCCTCGAAAGGGACCTTGTCTCTGTTCTTATTACATTATGATTGGAAGCGAGATGGACTATTCCGCTCTGTTCTTGTCCATGCTCCGCTCTTGTATCGCCGCTCGTTCTTGTGGCTAGCTTTCTCGACGTCGAACGGAGGGAGGTTCCGAACTAGTTGAGAAGGCGGTTCTCTCTAGTCTTTCTCCATGGGTGCGAGCCCTTGTCCTCCCTCTGCTTTCGGAATTAGAAAGTGGGGCTGTCGGCATATTTGGTGGAATTTGTGTGGGAGGAAGTGATGGATGGGTCAAAATATTAACAGCTTGAGCCAACTGCTCTAATTGCTGCTGCATGTTAAGATAAAATACCGGGATGGATCCCTGGGGTACAATGGACGGATTTTCCGATGGAATGATGGAAGGGTTTTCCGATGGAGGTAAGATGGGTAGATTTTCCGACGGATTCTCCACATCTCTCCGGATTTCACCGGGTACTTCGGTATTACTAGGCGCTCCTTGTTCTTGGATTCGTTTTGATCTTCTGGTAGTAATCATTTAGCTTTTTGTAAGGGTCCCCAAGGACGGCGCCAAACTGTTGATGCCAAAAGGGGTCCACCTCAATCGTTACCGTTGCCTCGTGATCACGGTCTCCCCTTCGACAAACGGTTAAAATTTATAGTTGATGTGGACACTTACTTCAGATTCTGAATAGGAACGCTCTGGAATGCCGATCGTAATTATCAGCTTTTTCCTTCGGGGTGAATCTGCAAAAAGGGGAAGGGAGTGATCGGAATTGGGCCTTTCTGCCAAGATTTAACTCCGATGCTTAAGTCAGAAAACTTGTGAGAAGGAAGTGTTTCGGGTGACGTTTTTTTCAGATCCCTTTCTTTCTATCGTTGTTCTTCTTTTATAGCAACTCAAAGGCGATGGGAAGGCGGTGAGTAAGGCGGTGAGTAAGGTGGTAAATAAATATCTCAAAAGGCGATAAAAATATATCTGCCTACTGTGTAGGTGCTACGTAGGTAAGTACTACGTAGGTAAGTAGAGAATATCTGCCCACTGTAGAGGCAAGTGGATAAGATCTACTTACTGTAGAGGCGTTAGATATTTTCTTACCCAAGCGGCTATAAGCACCTTACGAGACGGTTTTTATAAGTCCGAATGGATTTATTTTGTAGGGTTGAACCCTCATTCTTATTTACCAAGCGGAATTGTGCTAGAGTATTTGGTGATATTGTCGTATACCAAAGGGATGTAGCCCCTGTAGCGACAAAGTGGTCATTTAGGCAGCGGTGTCGTGTTTTACCAAATATCTCCGTAACAAAATATATTATAGAATATATTATAAATATAATAAATTAAATTGTTTATATTTTAAAATATTTTTAAAATTATCTATTTCTTTACCATTTTTTTAAAAAAATATTTATAAGATTTTTTATTATAAATATAATAAATTAAAATTTTGTATATTTAAAAAAGATATTTACGAAGATTTAAAATCATCTATTTATTTACCATTGTTTTTTAAAATTATTTTATAAAATTTAATATTATCTATGTTTTAAAATATTTCAAATATTTAAAATTATCTTTTTATTTACCACTTTAAAAATTATTTTATAAAATTTAATATTTATATATGTAAAAGTATAAAATAATTTTCATTGTATTTTACTATATATGCATACATGGAAAACAATATATTTATAATTATAAATTAATATTAGTGGAAAAACAAAATATCTAAACTTTACTAAAAATATCATAAATAGCCTACTAGATATACAATGTTAATATAACATTGAAAAACAAAATAAACTATAAAATATATTAAACCTATTAAATATATAATAGTAATAAAAATAAACCCTTCCTCTTCTCACCTCCTCTTTTGCTGTTATTCACGGTTTCTCTCCTCTTTTGTCGTTATTAATGAAGGCAATGATCTCGGCTTCTCATCTAATGAGGTTTGCCAATTGCTCTGTAAACCCTAGCTTCTCTTCCCTTCTCTTACGGTGTTTCCTTGTATTGCATGAGGAGATTGAGTGGGAGCTTAATGATATCCCGCCTGGAGAGCTCCAGAAGGCACAGGCTGATGGATCCCATGCTCGATGCTCCTTCTCCAAAGACTGTCAGTAAATCTGAGTCCAATTCTGGGCGTGCTCAAAAGAATAGGTTTTTATTTTATCGATTGATGTTAGATTGATTTGGTGCTTGATTATGTTCTTTAGCTTGGATTTTTGTTTCATTTCTTGTTTTTAATTCTTTATGTGATGAATTTGAAGGGCAATGGAGATGTGCAGCAAGATGTACATTATTAGATTCAAGGAGGTCATCCAAGCATCCAAGAGAGTGAGTTCGTTTCTTTTACCTTAGTTTTTTTATTTTTTTATTTTTTTATTTTGTTATAGTTGTCTCCAGTTTTATCATGAAAAGGATGTAGAGAGAGTAATGCTAGGGCAAGATGTAATTGAAATATCAATTATCTTTTTCTTATTGTCATTATTATTTCTATAACACCCCAGATTTTTTTAAATAAATAATCAATAAAATTTTGAATTTTAAATGAGGTTAATTAGCACAGAAAACAGATCATAGTTAAAGGAAAATGGAATGAATGGACCTGAAATCCAGTCTCACAACTATAAGGAAAAAAGAAGATCTTATTGGGCCAGGCCACATTTACATAGAATAGTTGGAGGTTGATAGTTAGCAGAACTGGATTAATTAAGTAAGAAATTATTTAAATGTTAATTAATCCAGGTTAATTAAGTGGAGACCGGACAAACGTTAGAGTCCCGATAAAGCAGATCTGCTGAGTCAAAAGCAGGGAAAATGGATCTGAGTCGGGAGAGGAGGTAACCCGTGACGTTATAGTATGCCTGTGTCACTAGGGTCATCTGACCCGGGAATTCCGGATCTGATCGATAAATTATTAGAAAGATAATGTTCATTAGTGATGATGAGACATTAAGTTAGAGATAATATAATTTAAGGAATCCTATGTGACAATAGTAAGATGATATTTTGAATTATTAGATTTAATTATTATATAAATAATACATAGGGGTATATATGATTGGGACTAAGGGTTCCAATTGAATTAAAATTCAATCTCCCTCGATTGAGTCAACCGAGCTCCATCTCCTCTCGTGCGCCCTTACCTGCGCCTGACCGCCGCCCAACACCGCGCGAGCTCCGGCCGAGCACCTCGGCGAACCACCGCGAGCCGGACAACCGCCAGCCGCGCCAGCCAGGCCGAGATCCCACGCGCGCACGCGCCCGGCGTCCAGCAGCCCTGCACGCGCGCCTCCGCGCGTCACCTCCTTCCGCCGCCCCTCTTTCCTTCTCCTCACCGGCGAGCCTCGACGGAAGCCGGCCAGCCCGATCTCCTCCTCCGCGGCCAGAGCCGCCTTCCCTCTCCGGCGAGCTCGCGCCCTTGCTGTCCGCCTGATCTTCTCCCTCCTCCGGCGAGCAGTAAGATCCGGCGAGGAGCCCTTCACTGGTGGAGCTCCGGCCATCCCTTTCTTCCGGCGAGATCGGACGAAGAAGCTTGAAGAGGAGCATCAAAAGTCCAAGTAATTCCTGCAGCCCTAATTTGGGGGAAAGATGATGAACTAATTTCATGAATTAAACTTAAGAATCCATGAATGGTATATGGATGAATTGTAGTTTAAATGCTTGTTAAATGAGTTAGAGTTGATATGAATACATGATTGTATAATTTTGGGAGCCCTATAGATAGGGGAGGTGCTGTCTAAGAGGTGCTGCCGAAATTTAGTTGATTTACATAACTAATCACCTATGCCATGAGTAGAAATTAGTTATGTTAAATTGCATGTTAGAGTACAAATTATGCTAATGGTGGAGATAATTACCCTTCCTAATATGAGTCTAGAAAGCATGAAATCCATTTTAAGTAGGAAAACATCTTTTGTGAGCTTAAAATATAAGATTTTATTATTATTATTTTTAAAATTTATGTTGTGTAGTTTGTTCAAACCTATTTAAAATTGATTTACTAAAATTGATAAATACTTGATAAAATCCACACTATTGATACTATTCGGGATCCTTATCGGGTCAACAACTTAAACTTTCATTAATGGCGTCATTTCTTATCAACTTATGAAACAGCGCCGTGCACTGCCCAACTCCCTCGACGTCATAACACCGTCTCGATCTTGATCTTCGTCTTTGATCTAATTGAAGCCCCAGAGAAGGAGTTTCTCATCGATCGATCCATCCGGCCATGGCTCCTTCTCAGAATCAAGGTCAGTGCTTTCTAGGTTGGAAGTGACTTATTGATTTGCTTTTACAGGAATGTTTTTTTTTCCTTTCTTGTGTTTGAATTCTTATAAAACATTGCAAAAAGGTTTGATTTTTTTAGGGTGTCATGATTTGTTTCGAAGTATCTATATGCCTGTTGATGTTCTTTAGAAGCTAGGGTTGTCAAAGGTTGTCATGGATCACTTGGAAGAGCAAAGTCTAAATCCTTCTGAAAACACTTTGTTTGCTTTGATTGAAGATGCATATATATATAAATGATGGATAGTTGCAATTTATGGGAGACATAAAAGATCCTACAATTATTAAGACACCATGAAGGTTAGTTGCAATATATGTTAAGGCATTGAATGAGCCTCTCGAATGATTGCAGATTGTAGAGGATGTGAGTACTGAACACATAAAATTGAAATTTATAAAAATATCTATTTAGATATACCTGCTTCCTACATATAGCATCACTATGTACTTCTTAGGCATAATATCTACTATAGTACTATCTATGTAGAGTCTTAGATATGTCTGTTACATCAGTGCTGTATCTACTTCATTAGTTATATAATATTGTTTGGCTAACGAATTTTTTTTTCCTTTTACTGTGTTTCTTCTGGTTCCTGTTATGTATGATAGTGCTGCATGCTATTACTCTATGATAAAAAAGCTGATAATTTGTCTTATCAAATTCTAGGTGATCATTCTGTGGGTAGTATCAACTCGCATGTTGGACTGCCTGCATTAGATGTCTCCATTGCATTTCCACAGGCAACACCTGCATCAATTTTTCCTCCATCAGGTATGATATTTTTCTTTTCACTAATGGCATGCTTTGTCATAAAAATTTTTTTCAGGACAAAATCATCCTAGGGCCGTAGTTGATGTTATTCAACGTTTATGAGAATGACCTTTTTTTCTCTGTTTTTTTGTTTGAAACCAGCCTATATAGGTCATCTAAGTTTTTGGTTTTTTTTTGTAAATTCATAATTAGTAATCTTCTACATCTTCGGGCTATTGTGCATATTTCCAGTACCACCAACTATGCTCAAGCCTTACATCTACTATATGAGTTTGGCTATATTGGTTATTTAGGGGGAAAGAAAAATTTGTAGCAAATGACGACCCCTTATCCATACTTTCTAATCATGCTTTTGCGGCACTGCGATCATATTATTTCTTCTCTCACATCCCATGTGTGTTTGGTCTTTTGTCTTTTAGTCCTAGAAACTTGGAATCATTGGATGCCACAATATTGGTGCATCAACAAATTTTAGCTTAACAATCACACCCTACTCGTATTTGGTATATTAGTATGCCCAAACCATATGGATATCATAATAACTAAAAGTGATAGCAAGAAAACATTCCTTGTGTGAACATCTTGATTCATGTGTATTTTTACATTCATTTTTCTCATGTACTATTAGTGTTGTTGGATAACGTGTATTGGGGTGATGTCTTTTTTATAGTATTTTAATGGATTATTGTCTTGGTTTGAAATTCAACTTATTTTGGCTCAAAAAAGTGAGAAGAAATGCATATAGATGTAATAGCTTAATGGTTCCCAATGCGCAATCATTTCCCCCTGCAGTTCACTGATTTTTTCCTCTCTTCATACAGAATCAGATTATTATCAGTTTGATGATTTGTTGAGCGACGAGGAACAGGTTTTAAGGAGAAAAGTGCGAGAAGTTATGGAGAAAGAAATTGCTCCTATAATGACAGTGGTATTCCTCTATTTATCAAACCTCTAGATGCATGCTACTAGAATTCAGTTCTGTTTTATTTTGTCAACAAGCAATAATGTTCCCATTAATTCCATTGAACAACATACTGTTTCTTCATTTCTTGTATGCAATTTTCATTTTTAGGATATGTAAATAGGTCTCGAGCGTAACTTCAAGAAACCAATCTTGCGTCGTAATCATAACTTCGCAGTGGAGGTGCGGTACATACATACTTAATATACCTATGATGTTGTGGTTAATTATTCCTATCATATCAGGTTGTTTGTAAGAGATGCTGAAGATAAATCTAGCATGTTTATATTAGACAATGATTACATAAATTAAGATTTCTTGCAGACTTTTGTCAGAAGTCTTCGGTTTAATTACCAGAATTTTGAGTTAATCCATCCATCACAAGCCCAAGGCTACCATTTGAAACTTCTCAAGACTGCACCAGTCATCCATGTTGTTGAATGAACATAGATGGATTCAGTGTCGCAAGATCAACTTGGTTTTTTTTATTTGTGTGACCTATTATTCTTGTATGCTATGGTGTGATTTTATGTTTTTGTGTATAAATTGAAACTTTCTTGTTTTTCTGGATCTTCATGAATTTGATTTATGAATCTTTTACCTATGAAGCACTGGGAGAAAGCAGAGTTCCCTTACCATGCCATTCCTAAGCTTGCTTCCCTTAAAGTTGCTGGGGGAACGATTAAGGTACCTTACATGTTCTACTGCATTGAACTTGAGAAATGTTAAAAAGTTACTTAGAGAATTTGTCAGCTTGGGGATATGGATGTCCGTGGCTCTCTCTCACATGGGGAAGTGCTATTGCTATTCTTTGAAGTGGCACGAGTTGATGCAAAATTTGTTCTACATTTATTTTGGTTCATTCTTCTTTAGCAATGCTTACAATCGGTAATAATTAAATCGGTTTATGCGGATCCTATTGTCGGTATTTTAATTTTTTGGGGTTGGGAACATAATCAACAACTGAACTATGCCATTATGTGTGTCTTGTTTATTTTGTTAATGATAGGTCTTTGTGGATCAGAGGGACAAAAGCAGAAATATCTACCATCATTATACGTACCAAAGCCGTGGCTTCTTTGGGTATGTAATAAATAAATAAATTAATTAATCTCGTTAATTTGTTAATTTTCTTAGTCATTCTGATCTTTGTTAAATGGTATTCTTCTTTAAGGGCTTAACGGAGCCAGATTATGGAAGTGATGCTAGCTCTTTGAGAACCACTGCAACGAAGGTTTAAAATGCTAACTTTAATTATGCCCAAAGTTTCTAAATAACTAGCCAAGTGGTAGAGGGATCCCTCTTCAAAGGAGATCTCTTCTTCAAACCCTACATGTGGCATGATAGATTGATTTATTAATAAAAAGTTCTTATCTTGTGGATCTGCATCATTTTACCCCGGGTCAAGAAGTTTCACGAAGCCACGCGGCCTTTTTTTTGATTGTTTTCTCATACCTCCTGTGTGAACTAGGTATCTGGAGGCTGGATACTTGATGGACAAAAGCGCTGGATAGGGAACAGTACTTTTGCAGATGTTTTTGTTATTTTTGCTCGTAATATGGAAACAAACCAGATAAACGGGTAAATAATGTTTGTCTACCAAACTGGTTAAAAGTGATATATGAACTTATTATTGCAAATTTATGACAAGAAATTTATTATATGTAGCCTCTTGATTTTTTTTATTTATCTTTGGGGTTTGGTTTTCTATCTCCAGATCATGGTTTTCAAAGGCGATTGAGGCGCACGCCTCTGAGGCGCTGAAGCGCTGAGGCGGTGAGGAAGGGCCTCAGAAGCGTGCGCCCCAAAGGGGAGGAATCGAGGCTTAAGCCTCGGTAGAGTGAGGCGTGCGCCTCAGCGGTGCGCCTCTGAGGCGTCCGAGGCTTAAGCCTCGCAGCCTCGCTTATTACTGTCAACTTTTTTCAGAAATCTTTTTCAGGAACCCAGCGCGATGTGGCCGAGGGTGTCCGGACGGAGGTAGAAGAGGAGGAGGAGGATGCGGAGGCGGCGGAAGGGGCGGCAGAGAGGAGGAGTGGGGGGTGCGAGGGAGAGGAGAGGAGGAGGAGGAGGAGGAGAAGAGGAGGAGAAGGGCGGTGGAGGGAGAGGGAGGCTGGGTTTGCAGATCTTGGGCTCTGATTTCTTGAGATGCATCTGAGGAGGAGATGAGCTTGCCGGAGAAGAGGAGAAGAGGAGAAGAGGAGATGCCTGGCTCTGATTTCTTGATACGAGCTGAGGAGAGAGAGAGACAGACGGGGAGAAGAGGAGATGCTGCCAATTGAAAAGATATTAATTTGAAATGTAAAATTAATGTATTATAGAAATTAACTCTACTTGGGCTGGCCCATCATCATTTCTTATCAAATATAAAATTAATTAAAATTAAACCTTAATTCAAGAATAAGACATCATGCTGTTACCTATAGAAAAAGTTTAATTAAATGAAGGAAATGGGTTGAATGAATGGGTTGAATGAATGGGTTGAATGATAAGATGAGTTAATTAATCATGTAATAAGCTACAAAAGACACATAATAAGTAACACAGCCATAAAGATAAATTTGAAAAGAGAGTAGTTATGAAAACCTAAAGATTATGCCAAATTTTAATATTTGAATTACGCAAAATTTTAAGTAAAAAAGATTACAGCTATCCATTAAGATTAGGTTTGATAAGGTAGTTATGAAAACCTAAAATTATATATATATATATATATATATATATATATATATATATATAATAAATATTAAGTTATTAACTTCATAATAACAAAATTAAATAACTAAAACATATAATATATGTTAATTATTTTAAAACCGTTGAAATGTAAAAGAGATTATATATATTGCTATTTTTAATACCGTTGAAATGAATTATATCATGAGTGTTTTCTCATTTAATACACTTGAGTTATTGACAATTTAATATATATTGCTATTTTTATTATTTTTTATTTATTTTAGTTGAGGCTTACGCCTCGCTTCGCCTCGAGGCTTACGCCTCGTGAGGCTAAAGCAAAACGCCTCGGTACCCGATTTCGCCTTTTAAAACCTTGCTCCAGATTTATAGTGATGAAGGGTGCCCCTGGTTTGAGGGCCACCAAAATTGAGAACAAGATCGGATTAAGGATTGTGCAGAATGGAGACATTCTCCTAAAAAAAGTGTTTGTTCCTGAAGAAGATAGGTTGCCTGGTGTGAATTCATTTCAGGATACAAGCAAGGTATAACAGGGCTATTTTGTCATGCTATATTTAATTTTAGCCTCCATAATTTCTATTCAGGCGGTTCACTTGGTTGTACAGTTTGTTTAATCCTGTTGACATTCTTTATCAGCTAATGTAGGACTGTGAGAGACATGTAGTTTTTGCTGTTACAAAGTAGCTTTAAATTGGTTATCATGTTTGAGGCCCTTTTTTTTCGCCATCTTATTTGTGGTTTCATTTCTCTTTCTGAACTGACTTACTTTATATATATTGTTCAAGTATCCTCTGATGCTACGCTGATGCATTGCTAATAATGCATCCATAACTAGAAAGTTGTATTGTATAGAGTTGAATACTTCATGGGATGAAACACTCATGGACAAATGTGAGATGATTAAACATATAATTAGTGAACAATGATGTGTACATCCTAGAATTTACACATACGAGTTATCTCTTTCTTTCCTATAACTATGAAGTAAAGATAAATAGTGCGGACTATGCAGACTAATATCGCAAGTGGCCATTGATGCTGGATTGATATGATTAAAATGCACTGTACTGTTGGAAAAGAAGGAGTTGGGCCCAAGGCGCAGCCCATTTCTTTCCTAGTTGGGTTTAGTTCCACATGGGGTAGTGAGGATGCAACCAACTTTTATAAGCTTATAACCAGACCCACTTGCTTGACCTGTTGCTATGGGGCTAATCTGTTTGGGCCATATACAATGCTCCTGCAACTCACATGCATCGTGGATGCGGTTGGTCGGCTGGCAGCATGCGCATGACTTCAACTCTGGCGAGCCTATTTTTCTTATGGTTTTTTTCTTCTTTCTTTTGCTCTAGATTATTTGTAGTTGTTGATTAACCTTCAACAGATTACTTTAGCTCATTTGTAGTTGTTGATTAACCTTCAACAGATTACTTTAGCTCATTTGTAGTTGTTGATCAAATCTCCACGGCTCTTTTATTACCTGTTAGATTCAAGCTTATAAATATTAGACCTCTCTAAACCCTAATAAAGAACAGTGATTGAATACCATCCTGTCAACCTCTCTTCTTCTTCATCTTGCTCTGCTCTCTACATGGTTCTTGGTTGATACTTGAACTTCCTTTTCTCCTGAACGTGCTAGGTAAGGAGGTGCCTATACCTAGGTTACTTATACCCTATTGACTGTAGTTTCACTGCCAACTTTGCACATAGGGACAAAAATCTGTGTTAGGGCAGTACTTGTGTACGACCCTTCTCATGCTTGATATTCTAACTCCTTGTTGCTGATTGAATACTTGTTATTTCGATTGACCTATAGATCCATACATATCCAACACAATCAGCTATCTATATTATTGTTATTTGAATATAGGAAGTCTTCTTTGTCTTTATGGTGTTATCTTCGTGTTCTCTCCACGGATGCTTGACTCATAATTGATTTTAGGCAAGAGATCATCATCACTACATTCTAGTTTTTAATCTCTAAATTTCTTGAGAGCGAGGTTCTCTTTGTTTCGCGTGTTATGGTTGCATGGCGACCTATTGGCATATCAATGGGTGTTTTTGACATGTGTCAATGGGTATAACGTCCTTTCTTATTCTTTTGTTGGATTTTATTTGCTATTCACATAATGTGTTCTAAGACATGTCATGAATCGGGTATTTGAAAAGAAAGGAAGCAATTTGGAGCTCCATTGGCGGCATTCCAAATTTTAACGGGGAAAAACTTGTAGAATGCTCGGAAATATTCAAGCAATGGTCCTTGTTAGGTTTGGCGCTTGTGCAAGTTGTATGAATCTGGAAAGATGACTCGGTGCATGCCCGACTTAGGGAAGGTAAAAATACTCTTGAGGCATTTTCTAGCTTATTTGCGGTACCGGTAATTTTCTTTTCCGGCCAGTGATTATTGTTTATTCTTTAGGGATGGATATCATTGAAAGCAAGAGAAGCTGTCTCACTTGGGCGAGAATTACTTGGTGGCAATGGAATTTTGGCTGATTTTCTAGTGGCAAAGGTTCTCTTCTTATCGTTGGATCTCATTCATTTCCTAAATATTGGAGCTCTTTTAATTTGTACACTATTCTTCACCGCTACTTCTTACAGAATGAATCCTTAAACAAAAAGGACTTAATAGAATGTCTTGAGTATTTGAAAAGCTAAATTAAGACTAATGAATGTTGGAGTGTTTGAAGTGCTGTCCTGTCCTCTTTATTTGCAATTGTTCTTAAGGAACCTCATGTTTTCAGGCATTTTGTGATCTTGAACCAATCTTCTCCTACGAAGGCACATACGACATCAACGACACGGTGGCGGTAGAGAAATCTTTGGGATTGCAAGCTTCAAACTGCGGACTCTTGTAAGAAGCCGTCTTTGATCTCGAGCTTGTTTGGAACCTCCTTCTTGCCAATAATATAAAGCTTCAACCATCTGGGATTGAAGAACGACAAATGTTTATCTCGAAGTTGCTCAAATAAGATCACTGTATACATGACTGCTGTAACATTGATTGCATGAATTATAGTGTCAAATATTTGCTTAAACTTGTGGTCCAAAAACGGTTGTGTATTAGAGAAAGGTGATAGTTTATAGTTCTTTCTTCCCGTTTCTTAAAGAAATCATCAGATGACTTCTCCCGTGTATCTCTGTATTGATTCAGTAGATTTGGAGAATATATTATTAATTTATTATCATGAAAAATGAATATTTATGGTTTATAATATATGTTTTATGTATCAAAATCACTTGGAAAAGAATAATTTTATATATATATATTATCATGATAAGGTAAGGTCGGTTGGAAACACTGTTCATTAGTGGTTGCCTCCCATTTGGCCACCTGGAGCATGTTTGAAAGATTTCCAACTGTACGGATGGAAAGAATATCGAAAAATAAGCTAGCATGTCAATTTTCATACAATTTGGGAACTTGTAGGGTCTTCATCTTAACGGGTGAAAATTTATAGAAATCTTACAGGTTCAAAATTTCAACCGTTAAGATGAAGACCCTACATGTTCCCAAATTGTATGAAAATTGACATACTAGCTTTTTTTTCGATGTTTTTTCCATCCATACGGTTGGATTTTCTCAAAACACTGTGCAAGTGGGCCAAAAAGAGGTGACCTTACTTGCACAATGATAAGGCCGACCGCACCATATCATGATCATATATATATATATATATATATTTAGATTAATATTAATATGATTTTCCTTATATTATAGGTTAGCGTTGTACCTCGTGATCAGATTAGATAATCGAGGAAAGGCGGAGAATCTAGCCTTGCGTGCTTTAATTTAACCCTTCTTGTCATTCTTATTGGAGCTTTAGAAAACCATCCTAAGCGATGAGCTCCATCTCTATCTCCGGTCTTTGAAGCCTCTCTCCTCACCTCCCTTTCATTAGGGAACGGCACAACGCTCTCTTCTCTTTGATCGGTGGCTAGTTTTTTTTTTTTTTTGATAGATTGCTCTGACCCCGACTCGGATTTGTGGCTCTAATTCTTTGTTATATAAATTTGAGTTTAAGAAATTGAGAAAATGGAGTACAATTTAATTAATTAATTAACTTTTTTTTTTGGGGAGAAACCTAGTGGTTGGGAGTGTAGGATTAGAAATTTAGAATGTAAGCGGAGAGAGAGAGAGAGAGAGAGAGAGAGAGAGAGAGAGACCACTATAAATAGCAATGACTGGAGCCCCCGCCGTTTTCTTCATCTCTACCTCTTCGTGTTGTTCCCGCCGTCCTCTTTTATGCTCTGGTAAGCGATTTAGGGCTTTGAAACGTTCGTTGGATTTTCTGAGGATTTCTTGGCTTCTTGAATACCAAATGGTTTTTGAGTTTTCTTGGTTAATTGAAATGGTGGCTTGGCTTCCGTATGGTTGTGAGGTACTGAATCAGAGAGATTTGGTAGGCAGGTCACTTCGGAAGAGTGACTAGGAGGTTTGGTTCCTGTGGTTGCAGTAGGGGAGGACTTTGGTGCCACTTGACTATGAGTAGTGAGGCCAGTGCCCGATTCTTGCATTTCCAGGGGGCTTGAGGCACCTCTTGTGGTGAGTATGTTTTACATATTGAAACTTATTGCTTATCTCTGTGTTTCAATTATTGATACCTACATTAATTCCACTTGAAGCATGCTCATGTGCACTGCGATCTTTTAGTCATTCAAAAGTACCCAGCTTCCATTTTCATACTGATCAGTCATGAGATATTGTTTTAGGGTTGACATAGTGAAGTAGCTGAAGAATGAACATGGTCTACCAAGTTATTTGAATACTATGCTTTCATAATTCTTGTTGAATAAGTTTTATCCTTGCTATCTTCAAATGGGTGAAGGCAGTGTAAAAAAATATATTGCTTGTTGATGCCAAAAACTGGTTCACGTCACTGTTGCCTCGTGATCTGGTCTCAGCTTTCGACCAACGGTTAGAATTTATAGTTGATGCGGACGCTTACTTACGCCTATGAGCGAGGGTGTATAGAAATTCAGCTTCCGGAATTCTGGAGTGACCCGTCGGTGAGCTTTGTGAAAAGGGAAAGGATAGTTATCGAATTGGGCCTTGCTGCGCGGATTGACTCCGATGCCTAAGTCGAGAAAACTTGTGACGAGAGAAGTTTAATATTAGGTAGTTTAAGTGTGATGAGCTTTTATATTTTTTGGATCCTCTTTCTTCTATTGGTGCTCTCCTTTTATAGCACCTTAGAAGCTGATTCAGGAAAGGCGGTGGGGTGGCGGTGGGAGTGAGGCGGTGGGAGTGAGGCTGATGAGTCAAGAAAATATCTTTTAAGGCGGTGGGAAAGGCGGTAGGAAGGTGGTAGGAAAATATCACGCCCCTCTTTGTAGGCGGGTGGATAAGGCCCACTCAACTGTAGAAGGCGTTAGATGTTTCTCTATCTCTTTCTTTCTTCTACCTTAAGCCCTCTATGAGAGGGTCATTACAATTCAACGGACTTGTTTGTAGCGCTATAATTCGAAGCGGACTTGTGCGAGGATGATGGTGATAGTCTTAGTGTAGCCAAAGGAACAAGTGGCTCTTTAACTTAACGACACTGTCTTCACCAAATATATCCGTAACACTAGTCCCTCCCTAGTGTACTTGTTGAAAAATCTAAGTGAGGGTGAGCTAAGCGCACGCGTTTAAGCGGATTCGAGAACAAGTATTATTATTCTTAGTTGGCATGTCTATGTAGGCGTAGGCTCTGTGTACGGTCGCTTGTACCTAGTGGACACATGTTTTAATAGGCGACCAGAAGCGTTCTTGTGTTATCTTCTCGCTGTTATCGAGATAGATTTTGGTTCCGGAATTCTCGCCTATAGTGTCAACGGGCTCTTCTATTTAAGGGTTTTGTATGGATAGGGTGTTTAATCAGGAACTATTTTTGTATCATGGCTCAGCGCTTGTCTTTTTACAAGCTTTTCACTTTTTCTCAATGCTCTCGTCGTTTACGAATTCCTAGTTCTTTTCATGAGCACTTGTCGGAATTAAGGACTGGGGTAATCCACTTGGTGAGTCCAAACGGCTGTGTTTGGCCATCTGTTTTGCTAATTGTGTGGGGGTAGGCGAAATGAGCCTAAATCACGGGGGGTGGGAAGCTTTTCATGTTGACCATGATGTGGAGGCGGGAGACCTTTTAGTTTTACTTACGCGGGGGCACGCGCTCGAGGTCGAAATGTTGGAGGCGACTCACTTGCGTAGAGAGGTGGGTCCCCACCTCCGTCCACGTGCTGAACCCAGCTCCCCTAGTGGCAACGAGGATAGCGATGGCTGCGGAAGCCCGTGTATCTCCTCCGAGTCTTATCCGAGCGTTGCTTCGGATGGGTCCTTGACGTTTAGGATAATCCGTTCGGAAATATAGTTAGGATAATCCGTTCGGAAATATGTTTTTAGGGTTTGCTATATCGTTTTATGGACGTTCGTCATGTGTAACTTGAATAAATGACGTTTTGTCGTTTTGTTTTTAAATTCTTTGGCTTTTGTTGATGATCCTATGTTGGAGTATGCGCTTTGTCTTTATGCAGATGCAGCTCACGCCTTCCATGCATGCGTGCGGCTGCGCCTTCTATGTAATGCTTCTTGTTCCCTAAAACAACACGTGTCTCCTCTACTATTCGGCATTGAAAGGGGATAGTGGCGCGATATATGCGGTGTGTGTGTTTTGTCAACGTGATGATGGGCGATGATGGGCGTGACTTTCTATGTGTGCCGGTGCTTTGGTACTGGCAGCGTGTACAAGATTTTGAATTGTTTCGAGGAGGTGTATGATGGTTTTGTTTGAGCGGTTTTAGATTTGTGGGCCTTTGGTTCAAGGGTTGGTCGGAACATAACCCTAGGATCTACTAGCGGCCCGCGGGTTCATTGCCTTTATATATAAAGGGGAACCGTACAGGTAGCGAAAGGTTGTGTTGAAAATCGAGTCTTCTTCTCCACGAAAATCGAGTCTTCTTCTCCAGGTTTCTTCTTCTCCGGCGAGCTCTGGTTTAGTGCTATTTTCCTTATCTTTTTCTTTCTCTAAGGTAATGGCTGGCGCTTACTTCTTCTTCCTCTAGTTCTTCTCACGAAGCCTTGATTCCTTTTTGTCCAACCACTGCGGTTTTACATTTGCAATTCCGGCGATCTGGGTGAACTTGGAGGCGTTCGATTCGGGGTTAGCGGGTTCATCCACCTCTAGGGAGCCTTGGGTAGAAGTGCGATACATTCATAAGTCTTCTTGGGCCGGTGGAAGTAGATAGCACAGGTAGCTAAGTATGAGATAAACCTTTCATTGTTTGAGGTTAGGGTTCCCTGATGCAGGGAGAGGGCAAGTTCTCCTAGGGAAGGGGAGATAGCCATCTATCAAGATGCGCTATTAGGTGGCCTTAGACTCCCTTTTTCTGATTTTGCTAAGGCAATACTATAGGAGTATCATCTGTGTCCTTCACAGTTGGCCCCGAATTCTTGGAGGCTACTGAACGGCTTTGTTATTGTTTTCAAGCATTACGGAATAAATCCAACCGTCCGTTGGTTCCGTATGCTTTTTAGTTTATGTCTAGAGTCTAATGCCGATTGGTATTACTTCTCGGCTTTCGCCACAGGAGGAAATTTTTAGGAAGGTTCCCTCTTCCATTAAGCGATGGAAGAGCAAATTTTTCTTTGTCAAAAGTAAGTCCGAGTGGGATGTCCAGAACAAAATGGGAGGTTCCTCGGCCGGACATCGCTTGTGAGGAAATAGCGGGTGAGGAGATGGGTCTTCTCAAGTCAATGATGAGGTTATCCAAAGTGTACATGGATGAGTTTTTGACAAAGGAAAATCTTGTTAAATGTCGTTTGATAGTGTCCGCCGGTAGGAATTATTCGTTTACTTTACTAGTCTGATTTTTTTTTAACTACAGTATCTAATGATAATAATTTTTTTTTTTTTTTTATATAGGAAATCCGATGGAGGACGAGGACCTGAGCTATGTTAAGGGTCTTTTGGCTTCTTTCGAGGGTGAAGTTCACCCGTCCACGCCTCATGAGACGGAAGAAGAAAGAGGTGGTACTTGGCCAAAGGGGCATTACCTCCAAGGAGGAAAGAAAAGAGGAAGAGAAAAGAAAGCAGGCTCTTCCAAAGAGGGGTTAAGAATGACCACAGTGCGGGGTCCTCACGGAGAGGAGGACCAAAGAAAGAATTCGAGGGGCGTGCTCGAGGTCCGGATTTGTAGGAGAACTAGTGGGGGCACCTCGGGGGAAGAGGTTAGATGCGCGGAAGAGATCCGCCCGGCCAACATCCCCAATTTCCGAGGGCCCTTCTTCTTCCGGTAGTGGAGGACATCCTTCTCGCTTGAGAGGTGAGAATTTCTATTTTCTACAAGTGTATTTCCCTTATAACCTTTAACTTAGGTTTTATTTTGCGGTAGGAGTTAGGAGAAGCGGCCTTCGTGGATAAATTACGAGTGGCGGATTCCGTTTTAAAGGGATACATTACTAGGCGGGAAAGGAGTTATCTCGAGGATACTCCTTTTCGTGATGCCGCATCCGTAAGGGATGTTTTAATGGCCATGCGGCCTGACGGCTCTCTACAAAACTTGAAGAATTTGGTAGGGAAGAGGCCACTTACCAATTATTCCGTTGGCTATCTTTGGTAAGGGTTGTTCTCATATTTCCCTTTGTTTCTAAGCTTAGTATATTTTCATGAAGCGTTTTGTTATTTCATAGACCGCATACAATGGGCGGATCGGGTTAGTGCTCTTTGCCAAGAAGATTTGGCTAAGATGGAAATGAATAGAGGCGGTATCGCTTCGGTTGAGCTCTAGGGTGGCTGACCTTGGAAGAGAAGGAGAAGAAAGCTTGACATGACGCGCTATCCGGGCCCTTGAGCGAGACAAAGCCGGCTGCAACAACTATACGCCCTAGAGAGAAGAAGGCGAACTAAGCGGCTCAATTATCTATTTCCAAAGGTTCTCTTGACTGCTTTGAGGAGGATATCAAAGGGCTACAAGATGAATCCGGCCGGTTTGAAGAAGGAACTCCAATCCACTCAAGAGGAGCGGGCACTGCTGATGGGATTTAAAGTTGAAAGTCACGAGCTTACTGCGTTCAAAATTTGAGTTGGCGGGAAATAAAGGGGGCGTGATACACTTAGAGGCGATTTGGCTTCCCGTTTGAAAGCTCAGAAGTCCGGAGCTCAAGAAATTAAGAATTTATTAGAGCGAAGCGGAAAATTTAGAGAAGGAGGTTGCCTTGCTTAGGGCTTAAAGTTAAAGATGGGGCCACTCGTATATATTCTGTGGTGCAACAAGTGGGCCATCATATTCCTCCTAAGGAGGTTTTGTCTATGGGGCTGGCTGGAGTCTTGAAGAAATTCACGGAGCTCAAAGAGCAACAAGTTATCAAGACCCCGGAGGTTCCTGTTTCTGTTCCGTCGGCTGTCCCCGCCCTTTCGGAACCTTCTACCCAAGCTCCTTTAGCTATTCCTTTGGAACCTTCTGCCCAAGTTCCTTCAGAAGTAGGCAGTCGCCCTGAGGGCCCTAGCTCTTAGGATGTTGTTTTTGAATGTTCTTGTAAATGCTTACTTACTTGGAATGTAACTTCTATTCATATGAATGAAACGCATAAACCTTTATTTTGATGGCGCTTTTATCTCAGAGATGGTTGTCTTTAATCATATAAGAAATTTATTAGAAGTAATTGCCGAAGCCTTTGGTAAACTTCTTTCTTCCTTCTTTCTTTGACTTTGTAAGGTGCTTTGTGACGAGTCCTTAGTCCAATCGCGGGACTTTGTTGAATGAGATACTCGCCTTTATAAATGAGATTGTTGCCTCATATTTCGATCGGGATTTTTGCCCCTTGCTTTTTGGATAAGAGTTGTTGTTCTATCCCTCGGGATAATTCCAACTCTTTTTCCAAGAATGGGAATTGCACCGCATTTTTGTAGGATGGGAATTTCACCGCATCTTAGTAGGATGGGAATTTCACCGCATCTTGGTAGGATGGGAATTTCGCCACATCTTAATAGAAAAAGAAAAGACTTGCACTTTATTCCGTGATTCTTAAGGAACAACTACAAAATTTACTGATAGTAGCGTCTTAGATGTTCAGCATGGAATGGACGTTTGAGTATCTTTCCATCCATATTTACTAGATAATAGGTGCTCTCTCGGACGATTCTTTGTATGACGTAAGGGCCTTCCCAGTTAGGAGTTAGCTTCCCTGTTCGGCTTTTATTTCCACGGAACTCATTTTCCCGTAGGACTAGATCGCCGATTTGGAAGAAGACTCTTTTTACCCTTGTGTCATAGAACCTTTTACCTTACAGCGATAGATGGTACGCTCTTGTTTCCATAGCTTCTCTCCGTCCTTCAAGTAGGTCAAGTTCCGCTCGGAGTTTTTCCTCATTCTCTTACGAGGAGAACGTTTCTTTGTGTCCGCAAGGTGGGCATCCCTATTTACTGCCGAGGATGATGTACCGCCCCCATAGAGTGAGGGAGAATGGGGTCTCTCCGGTGGGGGTTCTTGTTGTTGTCCTATAGGCCCAAAGGGCGCTCGGAATTTCTTCTACCCAGTTAGTACCGTTTCTGAGTACTCGCGTTTTCAGTGTTTGAAGCAGGGTGCGATTTGTCACTTCTACTTGGCCGTTGGCTTGGGGATGTGTTACGGACGTTAATCTGGATTCAATTTCGAGCTCTGAGCAAAAGCTTTTGAAGGTTTTGTTGTCAAACTGTCGTCCATTATCAGAAATGAAATTTGGAATGCGAATGAATCGGCCGAATAATCGCTTCGCCATTAGAATCCTTGGCGGGCCTTCTCCGTGATTTTGGCTAAGGGTTCAACTTCCACCCATTTGGTGAAGTAGTCAATGGCGACTATTAGAAACTTCATTTGCCTAACTGAAGTGGGGAACGGCCCTAAGAGATCGACTCCCCAGATGGCGAATGGACGAGGGCTAATGATGGGAGTAAAATTTGTGCGCTGATGCGCCTTTGGATCTTGGAATGTCATTTGGCGGTGTCGCATTTCAGCCGAATGCTATTGCGTCTTGAGTTAGTGTTGGCGATGTAATAACCTTGTCGTAGGACTTTGTAACTTAAGGCTTTGCCCCTATGTGACCTCCTCCAATGCCTTCGTGAATTTCTTGAAGAACATAACTAGCTTAAGCGGTTGGGCCGCAAGCATCGTAAGAAGGGTTGCGTATAAGATCTTCTGTATAGGTTCTCATTGATGATGGTGTATTGAGCGGATTTGTAAGAAATCCGTCTGGCTTCTGCTTTATCGGGTGGTGCCGATCCACCTTGTAGATAATTTCTGATAGGGTCTATCCAGCTTGGCTCTTCGACTGTACTTTGTACTTCCTCTTCTAATCCGTCGATGGTTTTTGTGGGAAGGTATTGCAGGTTGAAGGGGGGCTCTGTGTCTTTGTTCGGTGCTGTGGCTTTTTTGGACAAAGCGTCCGCTTCTTCGTTTTGTGTTCGACAGACTTTTTCGATTTGGAAGCGGGCGAAGTGTGGAACTATTTTCTTTACCACTGCTTGATACTTGACCATGTTTTCTTCCTTCGCTTCAAAATTTGCCCAAGGTATGGCTTACTATTACATTTGTGAGTCGGAATATACATGCAGTCTTTGAATTAGAGCCCTCGGGCGGATGTAATCTGCGATGAGGGCTTCATATTACGGCCTCATTGTTGGTTGCTCGGAATTGGAACTTGATCTTGTCGCGATTTTCCATTTGGAAGGAGAGTAGAGGACAAAACCCGCCACTTTGCCTTTTCTTCCGATTCTGTCCGATCCACAACATATAAGGTCCAAGGGATGTTAGAGCTTTCTTACGGACTGCGGACGGAAGTTAATCCTCGCTTTCTTTGGGAAAGTTAATTCCGCGAATGAAATGCCAAGATTTGAGCTTTTATTGCCGTTCGTGGTTTGTAGGTGAGGTCAAACTCGCCCAATTCTATCACCCACTTGGCTAAGCGTCCGGAGTTTTCAGGTTTATGGAGAATCTGCTTTAGGGGCTGATCAGTCAATACTATGATCTTGTGGGCTTGAAAGTACGGCCTCGAACCTCCTCCGAAGGCGTGATAAAGAGCAAAGGCCAATTTTCAAGTGGTAGATATCTCGATTACGCATCGTTAAGGATTTTACTTGTGTAGTAGATGTGTTTTGAACTCTATTATCTTCCCTCGGAAGAACGGCGGCATTGCGTGGGGCGTACTTGAAGTAAACGAGAGCTCTTCTCCCACTTTGTGGCTTAGCTAGTAACCGAGGTGACGGAGATAGTCCTTGAGCCCTTGAAAGGCTTTTCCGCATTCTTACATCCCACTCCATTTTGGGTGCTTTTCTTAGGGCTTGGAAGAGTGGGAGATTTTTCTCTCGGCTTTGGAGATGATCACGCCAAGTAGCAGGCGTCCGTTAAGCCTGAATTTCTTGAAGACTTTTGGGCGATCCCATGTCAAGAATGGCTGCGATTTTATACGGATTCGCTTCTATCCCTCTTTGTGTCAAAATAAATCCGGGAATTTTCTGATCGAACGCCAAAAGAACATTTGTTTGGGTTTAGCCGCATAGTATAAATTGAAGAGCGAAAAGCTTCTTGTAAGTCCGATAGGTGTTCATTGGCCTTCGGCTCTTTACTAAGATATCGTCCACATAGGCTTCGACATTCACGCCAATTTGCTCTCAAAATCAGTAGTTATGAGCCTCACGGAAGGTGGCTCGGCATTTTAGACGAGCGGCATTACCTTATAGCGATGCACGTTCCGTGCTCATAATGAAAGGCGTTTTTTCTTAAATAAGCCTTTGGCCATTCGGATTTGGTTGTAACCTGAGAAAGCATCCAGGAAGCTCAACATCTCATGCCCCGTTGTTGAGTCAACCAAGCTATCAATTGACGGTAAGGGAAATGAATCTTTTGGGCGTGCTTTGTTTAAGTGCGTAGAAGTCAACACACATTCTCCATTTTCCTGACGGCTTTTGACCATGACAACATAGGCTAACCAATCTGGGAAGTATACCTCTCGGATAAACTAAGATTTTAGGAGGTTAGACACTTCTTCTTCCGCCCTTATACGCGCTTTACAGTGCGGAATTTCTCCTTTTCTCGCTTTGTGGGTTTAAACGCTTGATCGATGTTGAGATGATGCTTTCGATGATATTACGCAGCTTTACACGGCGATATCCTCCGAGGACCAAGAGGTCGGAGATTTAACTCTCTCAATAGTCCATTGAGATCTTCTGTTGTTCTCTAACAAATCTGCCCCAATCTGCAACCGCGATGCCTCGTTATGTCTAGGGGAGTTAGCAATTCTTGACAGTGTAGGTCGAAGCTCCTCGCTTTCCCGCTCGCCATTCTGTTGACTAACATAGCTTACGAAACTTTTGTCTTCTTTGCTTTGTTGAGAGTTTTCCCTTTGAGGGTTGAGACATAGCATTGCCGTGCCAGGGGTTGATCTCCTCTTATCTCTCCACTGCCATTCTCAGTCGGGAATTTGAGGAGAAGGTGGTAAGTGGAGATTACGGCTTTTAAGGCGTTGAGGGTTGGTCTGCCAAGGATTACGTTGTAACTTGAAGCACAACGTACAACTAAGAAGTTCTTTATTCTTGTTGATGACCTTGGCGAGTTCCCTATTGTAACTGGCAAGGAGATCATTCCTTCTGGTTGTACCACCCCTCCGGAGAACCCTACTAAGGATGATTTTACCGGGAGCAAGTCATCTGCATCATACCTCATCCTCTCGAAAGCACTCCAAAAGAGAATATCAACTGAACTTCCACTGTCTATCAGAACTCTTTTCATCTGGAAATTAGACACTTTGATAGCAACAACTAACGCGTCATCATGTGGGTGGCGAACTCTGCTGACGTCGTTGTCATAAAAGATGATTGGGGCCGTAGGTCGAGATCGTCTTCGTGGCGTTTCTATTTCTTGCGTGGCTCCCACCATTCGGGCGTAACTTTTCCGTGAGGCGGAACTTTCACCACCACAGCCAGGACCACCACTGATAAATCCCACCATTTCTCCTTTTTCTTCTTGAGTTCTGCGAGACTTCGTGTTCCCCTTGGATCTCAAGGTTGATGTATTTTTCCAATTGTCCTTTTCGAACGACATCTTCTATTGCGTTCATCAAGTGGGTACACTTTTCTGTGTCATGTCCTCTGGATTGATGGAATTGGCAATACTTCTTACTGTTCTTTTGCCGTTCGGCATTTCTTGCAGGCTCCGGCCACGTCAGAAGCTTTTGTTCTTTGATTTGCATAAGAATATGGCTTCTGGTTTGATTCAGTGGGGTATGGTGATCATATCTGACAATTTTTCCTTCCTTTGAAGGTTCTCACGAAGTATGGCGTATATGCGTTGGGGTCGATGCGGAGGTTTCCGTGCCTCTGCTTATGCCTTTGTCTTCCACAATGCGATCCTTTTCCTTTCAGTATATCCGGGGCCTTACTGGCGGACGTTATGGCGGGTTTTCATACGGGTGTCCACAGGTCCGCGTCTAGCCTCTTCTTCCCAACCCATATATATTTCTTCGGAATTGATATACTTTTGGGCGTGGATCATAAGGGCAGGTATGGTTTTTGGTGGATCTAGTGTCAGGGAGAATCGGAAGGGGGAGTCTAATAACCCTTCCATCAGAAAAGTCACAGCCATCCGTGGCGGAAGGTCCGCAACAGTAGTACATTTCGCCTATGTAACTTGGCTTAAATAGGCTCGAGCGCTTTCTCCCCTCACGCTTAATCGCGCGGGGAGGGTAGATGGGGTTTTCTTTTGCTTTGAGTAATTGGCAAAATATGCTAAGAATCGATCCGCTAAAATCAAAAGAAGTAATTGTACTAGATGGGAGATCGACAAACGGTCTTGCGCTTTTCCCTCTAAAGTGGCCGGGGAAAAGCTTCGGCATATCTTGGCGTCTGTGATTCAGGTGAGGAGCATCTTGATCGAAAAGATTTTTAGGTGTCGGGATGGATCGGTTTTGCCTTCATATGCGGCCATAATCGGCGGTCCAAAGTTATCGGAACTTGCTCTCCCAATATTTTTTGACAAAGGGTGAACACATACCGAGAGAGCGTGGCCGCTCGGACTTTCTGTTTTTCTCGAGAGAGGTTACCGTTTGAGTCCTTCTATCAAGCTGTTTGAGCGGATGGACTATTAAGATTACGTCGCTTGTCAGATTCGGTTCTTGTGGTGGCTTTGCTCCTTGCAGCGAGCGGAGGGAGGTTGAACTAAGCGGAAAAGGCGGTCCTTTACATCTTCTCTTTATTAGTGCGTGTTCTCGTTCTCCCTCTCGCTTCGGAATTATCCGATGGGTCATGTTGGTATGTTTGGCGTTGGAATTTGTGTAGGAGGAGGAGGAGGAGTCAAAGCATGAATGACTGAGTCAAATTTGTTCCAATTAGCCATTTGTAGGTTAAGATAAAACTACGGAGCAATTCTTGAGGTTGAATGTAAGGACTATCGATGGCTGGTACGATGGGCGGACTATCTCGACCGGATTTCTTCACCGCCTTGGACCTCGCGATTTTAGGATTATTTGGGGCTCCTGTTCTTGAATTCGTTTTTGATCTTACGGTAGTGGTCATGTAGCTTTTAAGTAAGGGTCCCCACGGACGGGCCATTGATGCCAAAGCGGTTCCGTCCTTGTTGCCTCGTGATGCGGTCACCGACTTTTCGACCAGCGGTTAGAATTTATAGTTGATCACGGGGACGCTTATACGCGCCTATGAGCGAGGAGTGTATAGAAATTCCGCTCGGAATTACTGGAGTGACCCGTCAGCGAGCCTGTGAAAAAGGGAAAGGATAGTTATCGGAATTGGGCCTTGCTGCCCGGATTCAGCTCCGATGCCTAAGTCAGAAAACTTGACGAGAGAAGTTTAATATTAGGTAGTTTAAGTGTGATGAGCTTTTTATATTTTTTTCGGATCCTCTTTCTTCTATTGGTGCTCTCCTTTTATAGCACCTTAGAGGCGGTTTAGGAAAGGCGGTGGGGTAAGGCGGTGGGAGTGAGGCGGTGGGAGTGAGGCGATGAGTCAAGAAAATATCTTTTAAGGCGGTGGGAAGGCGGTAGGAAGGTGGTAGGAAAATATGCACGCCTCTTTGTAGCGGGTGGATAAGGCCCACTCAGCTGTAGAGGCGTTAGATGTTTCTCTATCTCTTTCTTTCTTCTACCTTAAGCGCCTCTATGAGAGGGTCATTACAATTCAAGGCGGACTTATTTGTAACGCTATAATTCCAGCCGGACTTGTCTTGAGGATAGTGATAGTCTTAGTGTAGCCAAAGGAACAAGTGGCTCTTTAACTTAACGACACCTGTCTTCACCAAATATATCCGTAACATTGCTAATGCAACTACTCTCTTTTTGATATATTACTCTAACTGTATATAGTTTTTTAAATAGTGCTCTATATAGCAATTGAGCTATATCTTCATCCTACCAAGCCAGAGAATGGTTATGTTTTTACATTTTATTGATAAAGTATGGACTGCACATGGTGCATCGTTCAGTCTGAATTTTGTTGAGCCATTATTTACTTTGATGTGTTATGTTGCTTTAGCTTCTCCTTGAAGGGGGTATAGTAATATTGCATAAATGGTTGTTGAAATCTGAAATTTTTTATTGATATGTTTCTCATTATATTTCCACAAGGTTCTGCAGTTACTTGTCCTTCTGTTTTTTGAAAGTCCAATTGAATCATGAATTGCTTCAGTTTGCTATTACAGTTGGACATAATTTATTTAATAGATGTGAAATGAAATTACGACCTATTGGGGATATTTTTTACATTACGTGGCGATAACCTTGGTCATCAGATTGCTCAAGATGGAAACCAAACTGGAAGTGTCAAGCAACACCTATGAAGGTTATTTGAAGCATCCCTCAGAGCAACTTTTGCAGAAGATCTAAATATAGAGCCAATGGTTGCTGCTTGTACTGCGAAGTTTGGTGATTACCATTGGTATGATTTTTATCCATCTATTGACCTTGTTTTTTATCTGATCAATTTGTAGAAAAAGGTTTCCATGCTATGCTTTTTTACTGGACTGAGAAACATCTATTTAAATATACATAAAACATCCTTTTTTATATTGTTTTTACTTTTATCTGGGAGTTTACGTTTTCAATGCTATCACGATTATCGATTCACAATTGTAATTAGTTATTTTTTCATGCTGATAATAATGCTATGGGCATATGGGCAAAAGATAAAAGGAACTACAAGAGAATTTAGAAATCCGAATTCTAATGGACAGGTTTTATAGCTTCTATGAATCACCAGAATTAAATTTTCTAGTAATTCTATTTCATTAACTTCTTTCAATTTGATGAATAGGAATTCAGTTGACAATATCGTAATTCTACCGAAATACACTCTTTTGTAGGCTATTGTCAAAAATCTCCCTCCACCAGAAATGATAGAATCCACCTTTGTTGCAGGGCCTGGATTTGTGAATATTGGGTTGTCGAACAAATGGATAGCTCAGGTTCTTGCAAATATTTTTTTTGTGATTATGGCAAAGCTTTCCAATACATGTAGAGCATATCTATGACTCACCCTAATATGATATATGTAGCTTATTTTCACAAATTTTCGTAGGCTGTAACACTGGAAAAGCTTTATTATTACAGAGTATACATAATATGTTGTCAAATGGTATTTGGAC
This sequence comes from Dioscorea zingiberensis, assembly GCA_026586065.1. Classification (NCBI taxonomy): domain Eukaryota; kingdom Viridiplantae; phylum Streptophyta; class Magnoliopsida; order Dioscoreales; family Dioscoreaceae; genus Dioscorea; species Dioscorea zingiberensis. The sequence continues at coordinate 38,342,630 of CM048820.1, read as the reverse complement.
GTGTGCACCACTTTTACCAGTTTCTAGGGCATTTGTCACACCCCGATCCGGATTCCGGGACCCCAGGCACGTCAACAGATCGACCGTATTCAAAAGGGGAACGAGCCCCATTCGAACACAAGGCCTAAGTGTAAACAAGCAGACGACAAACCATAAAATCATACTCATTTTCAAAAGAACATAGTGTCATAAGGGTCCATAGGCCCTATACAAAGTCTGGTCCCTATACGGGTCCTTATATAAAGGAAACAATTCTCAAAATAAAAAGGCAATTCAAGGAGACTCCCAGACCTGTATGGCTCCTATCACGATGTCCTCAGCAACTGCACTCTAAATCTCGGAATCTGTAAGAGACAGAAAGAACAAATGTATGAGCTTTCGGATGGAAAGCCTAGTAAGTACCCCTGCAGGGTCATAAGACACAATATATATAAATAAGCCAACAAGGGGACACGTCCCCATAAAACATCTCTAGGGGTCTACCAAAAAGAAAACAACGATGCGACCCCTATCAACAGAAACCCTCAGGCTCTGTGATGAGTTTCAAGAACGAAGCTCAGAGGTCACTCTTGGTCAGCATATCCAGCTGCTTGCCGAAAACACGACCCTCCGGTCGTATGTCGGTAGTACCACCTCTCACACGTGTTAACACGCGGTCCACGATACTATTCCCAATCGGCGGATAAGACCACCGGAGAATGCGCCTCTGCAGCTGGCCTGAAATGCCAGGCGGTCCTGTTCCTAAACATTTCCCTATCGAAGCCCCCACGCTCCACTGAGTCCGGGCAGTAGACCGCAGCAAACAGGGATACCAACATCCCGTAAACAACATACATACTCAACAAGAATTGAAAACAGGCATGGATAGCATGTATGGAATAAAATATCTATAAACAAGATAAAGGCAAGTCCAAAGAAAACTCCGAAGAGTAGGTAATAGGCAAGTGTACTAACTTTTTTCTGGAACTAGAGACCCCTCCTAGTCTCCTCCTGTAGTGTCTCTAAGACTCCCCGAGAATATCTATGACAGAGTTATTATTAGAGCCAATATTCCAATAAAACCCTAGGTTTCTAGATGCTCATGCATCACTCTCGTTTCTGATGGGCCTTGGCCCACTAAACGGGCCCTATAGACCATCTACCTGGTTTTCGGCCCTCTTTCCATTTCCTTGTCCTTTTATGGACCTTAACCTTACTTGGTCAATCCCGGTCAACTTTACTTTTATTTGTCGTAATCCAAACCCTAATTGTTCATTTCTAGTTAACTTAGCCAATTTGGGCCCATCTCCTAAGCCCACCAAAATATTTAGCTAAATCTTGCCTAGTTTAAATTTTAGAGAGAGCATCTCTACCACATGGTTAGCCATGTCCCTAAGATCCACCTTTGGGTCCAGAATGATTAGCTAGATGAACAAATCTAATCATCTCCATCAATTATCTTAATCAAATTAGTCAATTTGATTTAATCCGACTTAGACCCAAACCCACTTAGATTAAACTAATCCAAACCAATAAACCCACTGGGTTGACCTAGTCCATCTTGAACCCAAACTTGATTAACCCTAATCATGTTCGATTACATTTATCTAGTTTAATTAATTAATCAAAAACTGTATTAATTAATTAAATAACAATTGTTTATATATATATTATTTATTTTTTTTAATCCTTAGTCCAACACCTAGGTTTTTTTTTTATCCTTTTTGATTAACCCCAACACTTGGGCCCAACCTTGTTATCAAACCCAATTACCTGACCAAACTCAATAGATGAGTCCAATTGATTATACCAAACCAAATTTCAAACCTAACTTGATTAATCAAGTTATTTTGTCACACTATAAGAATTAAAATTAATTGTGTTATTTGACTAACTAATCATTAACCTGTTAATTAAATAATTAATTAACTAATTAACCATCTTCTTCTCTTTTCCCTCACGACCGAGCCTCACCAGAGCTGTCACCGGCGAGGAGACAGCCTGCCGGTCTCGGCCTGCACTAGTCACCTGACCTCCGACGAGCGGCGAGCGCGTCGACCCGCACCCAGGAGAGTGGCTGGGTCCTCCATCCTCCCTGGAGCTCCACTGTCCCCGGCCGAGCGCTACACCAACTCCGGCGAGCTCCTTACTCCCTTGCCTGAGGTCCCCACCGTCGGAAACCACACCGACGGGCTTCTCCTTCTATCAAGGAAGCTATCAGCACCAATGGCTTGCTCCTAAACACCCCATACCCTATCACTCCTGGCCGTGAGCCCTACTCCGGCAAGCCCAAAACCCCTACCAAATGTGTGGGAACTTGGCCTATAACCTCTGATGAATACAGGTACCTAGCTGTGCAAGCTTTCCGCAACGTTTGATAGCGATCAGGGCTCCCAAATCTCCTCCTGTCTTCTCCGGCCAACCTCACCGGTGACCCCAACGAATTCGTTCTTCTCGGTGTTTGAGTAGGAGCCAGGGAGGGGCTTTTATAGACCGAGAGTAGCCGAAGCGATTGGCAATGGTCCGGAGTTAAGCCCATTTGTCAGGCGAGAGGGCTCTCCAGCAGCGTGCGCCGGGGAAGGAGGCGGCGCTCGTGGCGGCTCGCCTGGTGGAGGGAAACGGCTACCCCCTGCCTTGAGATCCGCTTTCGTAGATGAAGGGTAAGGATCGTTTGATCATCTTCGACGTCTCCAATTAGATCAGAGGGTCTCGCATTACACACTCCTTAGGATGAACGATCTAGATCTAATCAAATCCAACGGCCCGATTTCTATCCATCGCCTCGGACTAGGAGCAATCGCGAAATGGATGGTTCACAATCGTCCGCACCGTGGGGTCATTCTCACAAAAACTTTTCCCCTGTCTCGAGATCCGGACTGCGATAAGATGAATCTAATGTTAGCACGACACGTGGCCCTCACAGAGACCGTTATAACACCTCGCGATCAGCCTCCATCTCAGATCATCTAATCCTGGCCGGTAAACCACTTGTATAAGGATTTTGATCTGGACAATTATCCAGAGGTCCCTGAAAGCTTTTGGTCACAATTTAGTCCTCCTTCTGAGAGAGGGAAAAATTTTCCTTTAGCCCTCAAAAGTTTTCAAAATTTACTAATCAATCCCCCTGACACCACTAACCCTAAATAGGGTTTTTAAACTTTAATTTCCATTTTCTCCCACTTAATTAAATCATTTAATTAATTAGAAAAAACATCTTTAATTAATAATCCAATTTAAAGGAATTTAAACTCATTTTCTTCCATAAAATCCTTGGGTTTTACAACCCTCCCCCCTTACAACAATTTCGTCCTCGAAATTTCAACTCCACCTACGGGGAAGTAAATAGCTCTGGGTAACGCTTTCTCATGTCTTCTTCGCGTTCCCAGGTCGCCTCTCGATCAGTGTGATTGCTCCATTGCACTTTGACAAAGGGAATAGTTCTATTCCTCAATTGCTTGTCCTCCCGACCCAAAATAGCTACTGTGCGCTCCTCATAGGACATGTCCTCCTGAACTTCCATTGGAACCTGAGGAATCATTCGCGTTGGGTCATGAATACACTTCTTCAACATGGATATGTGGAAGACATCGTGAACTTGAGCGAGGTCCTGAGGTAAGGCCAACCTATAAGCCACAGCTCCTATACGCTCCAAAATCTCAAAAGGTCCGATATATTGTGGAGCAAGCTTCCCACGTCATCCAAACCTCACCACCCCTTTCATAGGTGATACCTTCAAGAACACAAGATCCCCCACTTAAAACTCCTGGTCAGACCTTTTATGATCTGCATAGCTCTTCTGCCTACTCTGAGCAGCCTTAAGTCTCTCCCTGATCATCCTGACATACTCCTCGGTCTGTCTAATTAAATCAGGCTGCTCAAGTATCCCCTCAGCCACCAGCTTCCTTTCACCCACATCCCCCCAACAAATAGGGGTTCAACACTTCCTCCCATATAGTGCCTCATACGGAGCCATTTTGATGCTTGCCTGATAGCTGTTGTTGTAGGCAAACTCTACCAGGCTCAAATGCTCATCCTAAAATCCAGTAAAATCTAACGCACATGCTCTCAGCATGTCCTCTAATACTTGGATGGTCCTTTCAGATTAACTATCAGTTTGTGGGTGAAAAGCTGTGCTGAACGCCAAACCCGTACCCAGAGCTGTGTGCAAACTCTCCCAAAACCTGGAGACAAACCGGGTGTCTCGATCAGAGGTGATCGGCGGAACACCATGAAGTCGACTATCACAGTGCGATGTAAAATTTGGGCCAACTTCTCTAAGGATGCTCCCGTCCTCAGCGGTATAAAATGGGCCGACTTAGTCAATCGGTCCACAATGACCCAGATTGACTCATGACCTCTCTGAGTACGTGGCAACCCTGTTACAAAGTCCATGTTGATATGCTCCCACATCCACTCTGGAATGGGTAAGGGTTGTAACTTCCCTGCTGGCTTCTGGTGCTCCACCTTTATCAACTGGCAGGTGCTGTACTTAGCCACGAACTCAGCGACTTCTCGCTTCATACCCTTGCACCAAAAATGATCCTTCAACCCTCTGTACATCTTGGTGCCTCCAGGGTGACTAGCGTAGCTCGAGTAGTGAGCTTCCTCAAGGATCTCCTTTCTCAACTCAGGAACGTTAGGGACACAAATCCGTTCATCATATCTTAGAGTACCATCCTCGTGTACTCTAAACCTTGTCGGCTCTCCCTGGCCAATGTGTCTCCTGATCTCTTCCAGATCAGGGTCTTGTCCCTGAGCAACTTGAATCCTTTCCAACAACGAGGGTCGGATATGCAAGCTGGCCAATGTGACATCCATCTTAGGTAAAACCACCTCTAGCTCGAGCCTCCTCATATCCTCGAGCAAAGGCCTCTTAGCTGTCAATAAAGTGGCAACTCCATATCCAGACTTCCTAATCAGTGCATCAACCACCACATTAGCTTTGCTTGGGTGGTAATGGACACTGAGATCATAGTCCTTTATTAGTTCCATCCAACGTCGCTGCCTTATATTCAACTCCTTCTGAGTGAATATGTACTTGAGGCTCTTATGATCAATATAGATCTCGCAAGGTACACCATGGAGGAAGTGTCGCCAAATCTTTAGGGCCAACATGATCACTGCCAACTCAAGATCGTGTGTAGGATAATTCTCCTCAAATAGCTTCAGCTGTCAGGAAGTATAAGCAATTACCCTCCCGTCCTGCATCAAAACACATCCCAGGCCAGTCTTGCACGCGTCACTATAGACTGTATACCCGCGATTACTTTGAGGTAACGCCAATACTGGTGCAGATATCAATCTCTGTTTCAACTCCGGGAAACTCTTTTCAAAGGACTCGGTCTAAACGAATTTGGTACCTTTCCTGGTCAATTTAGTCAAAGGTGCTGCTATAACTGAGAAACCCTAAACAAATCTCCAGTAATAGCCAGCTAACCCCAAGAAACTCCGTATCTCTCGTACTGTGGTTAGTCTCTTCCAATCAACGACGGCTTCAATCTTCTTGGGGTTTACCGAAACTCCAGCTCCACTTATCATGTGACCTAAGAAGGCTACTCTTTCCAACCAGAATTCACACTTGAAGAACTTGGCATGGAGCTGATGCTCCCTCAAAGTCTCTAGCACCATCCTTAAGTGCTCCCAGGTAGTACTTTGATGGCTACCAGAGTAAACCAGTATGTCGTCGATGAAGACTACTACAAACTGGTCTAAGTATTGACGGAATACCCGGTTCATCATGTCCATAAAGACTGCCGGAGAATTGGTAAGCCCAAACAGCATTACCAAGAACTCATAGTGCACTTATCTAGTACGGAAAGCACTCTTCGGAATATCTGTCTCCTTTATCCGCACTTGATGGTATCCGGATCTCAAGTCAATCTTGGAAAGTACTTGAGCTCCCTGTAACTGATCCAATAGGTCATCTATCCTTGGTAAGGGATACTTATTCTTCACAGTTACCTTATTCAACTCCCTATAGTCGATGCACAGCCTTAACGACCCATCTTTCTTCTTGACATAAAGAACAGGTGCTCCCCAAGGTGACATACTAGGCCTTATAAAGCCTTTATCTAATAACTCCTCTAGTTGTGACTTTAACTCCTTAAGCTCCGCAGGCGCCATCCTGTAAGGTGCTTTAGACATAGGAGCAGTTCCTGGAACTAGATCAATTGAGAACTCTAGTTCTCTTTCCGGGGGCAGTCCGGGTAAGTCCTCTAGAAATACATCCGAATACTCCTTCACTACAGGGACATCTGAGACTACGATCTCCCTATCCTGTTTCGCCTCAGAGATAGAAGCCAAATAACCTATACACCCACCTTAAGTAATTTTTGAGCCTGAAGGGCTGAAATCTCCTGTACCAGGGAGCAGGTTTGGCTGCCTTTAAAGGTGAATTCTTCATCTCCCGGTATCCTGAATACAACTCTCTTCCTACGACAGTCCACCACTGCGTATACCGAAGAGAGCCAGTCCATCCTGAGGATCACATCGTAATCCTTCAGGTCCATTACATGTAAGTTTGCAGGTAATTCACGCCCCTCTATCACTATTGGGCATGGTGGAACTATCCTCCTTACCAACATGGCAGCTCCTATCGGGGTATCTACACTCATCTCATGGGGTAGATCTATGGCAGGCAAAGTATGTCTCCGTAGGAATCGTGCAGATACGAAAGAGTTTGTGGCACCCGGATCAAATAATGTGCAGGCATAATATGAACTAACAGAAATGGTACCTGCCACGACATCAGCCGATGCTTGTGCTTCCTCGGTCATCAGATGGTAGACCCGTCCATGGGTAATGGGCCTTTGTTGCTGCTGAGGTTGGTTAGATGTGGAAGGCTGTCCTGCTGTCGCCTTCCCCTTCTTATTACCACCTTGTGGTCTCGGTGGTTGTCCCACTGACTGTCGGGAGGCCGGTTGTGATCCTTGGGTTCCTCCAACCATACTATGTCCAGCTTTACGCTGAGGGCATTGGGCCTTCTGGTGGTCCAGACCCAAACAGAGAAAACATCCTCCATTTAACCTCGGGCACTGTGACTTTTTGTGCAGCCCTTTGTACTCATAGCATCTTAGGGTCTGGGTCACGCTAGCAGAAGACCCTTTGCCTCAAGACGAGGCTGTAGACCCTGTAGGCTTACCATAAGGTCGGTACTTGTTGTCGGGTCTACGTCTTCCAGAACTCTTCCCCGTTGATTTGCCCTGGCTATTAGACCCGTTGTCCTTTTTATCTTCCTGGGACGACCCTTGGACGTCCCCCTAGCAGGAAGCCTCAGTGTATTTTGCCCTGGCCACAACCTCAGTATAGGTCTTGCACATGTGGCTAGTCAGGATCTTCTTCAGTGATGGCCCCAGTCCGGCCTTGAACTTCATCACACGACTTTCTTCGGTCGGGACCAAATCAGGCAGAAAACGGGCCAACCTGTCGAACTTTGTCTCGTATTGCTCCACAGTTTGGCCTCCCTGAACAAGCTGAGAAAACTGTTGTCCCAGCTGCAACAAGTGTCCCCGAGAGAAATACTTGGGCGAAGAATGCAGTTCTAAATTCTTCCCAAGTCTGGAAGGCCTCACCCTTCCTCAGTCTAATCTCTCCAAAGTACTAATCCTCAGCGGGTCCCTGGAGCATGTAAACAGCGGTCCAGATTTTCTCCGTCTCCGTAGTTTGGAAGACCTCGAAGGTCTTCTCCATCTCTCTAATCCATTGTTCTACCGCATGAGGATCAACGGCTCCCTCAAAAGGTCGGGAGAAGGTCTCCTAATCTCCCCAAGTAACCCTCTACTAGGTGTGGGGGTGGCCGATGGAGGTGGTGCTCGCTGTTGTCTTGTCTCCTGTATTAACCCCATCATCTCACGCATGAGATCCAACATACTCATGGGGGGTACCTCCTCCCTGGGATCTTGGCCCTCAGCCTGAGGTACCTCTGCGTTAGACTGGGCAGGCGCGTCCTGCTCCACTTCCATCTTATTAATCGGTGGGGGTACCCCCCCACCCTGAGGTTGGGGTACCTCTTCTACAGGTGGCTGTGGCACATCAGCTCAGCGAGGTCGCCCTCGTCTACCTCTACCTCTCCCTCTACCAGCTCGCCCTCCACGCCTTTGGTTCATATTTCAACTGTCAATATAAGCAGAGTTACTTCGTATACCATCACACAAGTATCGATAACTAAACTTTTATTTGAATAAAAGCAAACTTCGGAAAAGAAAACACAACATAAGCAGTTCAAACAACACTCAGAGTTTGTAAGACTACAATTTATTCAAGACGTCATATGCTAGACTCAATCTAGGTGTTGTCCATCGGTAGATAGTGGGGTGTAGTTGACAAGGGGCAGATGTCCTCCTGACCCCTGTGGTCCCCTACTCGGTCCTGGTGCGCCCCCCGGGCAGTAAAAGGCGATAAGCTCAGTACTACCACAGCTACGGCACCAAAGAGGAGAGTGCCTGCACTCCGTTATCCGGTGTCCATATCTACCACAGCGTCTACACCAAACGATCCTAATCACAGTAGAAGATGGACCTCCAGCTCTAGCCCCCATCTGTACTCCCAAACTACGACGATAGTCACGGGCTCGACAAACTCGCCTCGGCGGAATGCTCAGGCTCACTATCTCCTGGACCAGCGGAACCCTCGGGCTCCTGTCCACTGGCCTCTGAACAAGAGGGACCCTCATGGCCTCGTCCCTCTGTCTCCGGACGAGCATCTCAACTGTGGACTGGAGCCTATCAATCTTCCGATTGGTAGCTTCTACAGTCCTCCTCATCTCAGCAAGGATCTCCACTTAAGATGCGAAGAGTCGGCGACGAGGTGGTGGGGTGTTCTCACGAACTGACTCCACCTTGTCCTCAGATGAATCCTGGCGGTACTCGGGTCCCGACATCCTGCATGTAAAACCAATCATCAATCTAACGTACCGCTAACTATGCTACCCCAGACCTGCACTCAGTCTATGCAACTGGCTAGGGGCATCTAGGGTGTTGTTATCTGCTCTAAACTAGAACTTCTCTGATACTACTTTAATGCATCACACCAGGCACGGATTAGGGACCCAGGCACGTCAACAGATTTGCCGTATTCAAAAGGGGAACGAGCCCCATTCGAACACAAGGCCTAAGTGTAAACAAGCAGACGACAAACCATAAAATCATACTCATGTTCAAAAGAACATAGTGTTATAAGGGTCCATAGGCCCTATACAAAGTCTGGTCCCTATACGGGTCCTTATATAAAGGAAACAATTCTCAAAATAAAAAGGCAATTCAAGGAGACTCCTAGACCTCTATGGCTCCTATCACGATGTCCTCAGCAACTGCACTCTAAATCTCGGAATCTGTAAGAGACAGAAAGAACAAATGTATGAGCTTTCGGATGGAAAGCTCAGTAAGTACCCCTACAGGGTCATAAGACACAATATATATCAATAAGCCAACAAGGGAACACGTCCCCATAAAACATCTCTAGGGGTCTACCAAAAAGAAAACAACGATGCGACCCCTATCAACAGAAACCCTCAGGCTCTGTGATGAGTTTCAAGAACGAAGCTCAGAGGTCACTCTCGGTCAGCATATCCAGCTACTTGCTGAAAAAACGACCCTCCGGTCGCATGTCGGTAGTACCACCTCTCACACGTGCTAACACGGTCAGCGTACTATTCCCACTGACGGGTAAGACCATCAGAGAATCGCCTCTCTGGCACGGCAGGCTGAAATGCCAGGGGGTTCTGTCCCTGAAAATTTCCCTATCGGAGCCCCCACGCTCCACTGAGTACGGGCAGTAGACCGCAACAAACAGGGATACCAACATCCCGTAAACAACATACATGCTCAACAGGAATTGAAAACAGGTATGGATAGCATGTATGGAATAAAATATCTATAAACAAGATAAAGACAAGTCCAAAGAAAACTTCGAAGAGTAGGTACTAGGCAAGTGTACTTACTTTTTTCTGGAACTAGAGACCCCTCCTAGTCTCCTCCTGTAGTGTCTCTAAGACTCCCCAAGAATATCTGATGACAGAGTTACTATTAGAGCTAATATTCCAATAAAACCCTAGGTTTCTAGATGCTCATGCATCACTCTCGCTTCCGATGGGCCTTGGCCCACTAAATGGTCCCTATAGACCCTCTACCTGGTTTTCGGCCCTCTTTCCATTTCCTTGTCCTTTTATGGACCTTAACCTTACTTGGTCAACCCCGATCAACTTTACTTTTATTTGTCGTAATCCGAACCCTAATTGTTCATTTCTAGTTAACTTAGCCAATTTGGGCCCATCTCCTAAGCCCACCAAAATATTTAGGTAAATCTTGCCGCGTTTAAATTTTAGAGAGAGCATCTCTACCATATGGTTAGCATGTCCATAAGATCCACCTTTGGGTCTAGAATGATTAGCTAGATGAACAAATCTAATCATCTCCATCAATTATCTTAATCAAATTAGTCATTTTGATTTTATCTGACTTAGACCCAAACCCACTTAGATTGAACTAATCCAAACCAATAAACCCACTGGGTTGACCTAGTCCATCTTGAACCCAAACTTGATTAACCGTAATCAAGTTCGATTACATTTATCTGGTTTAATTAATTAATCAAAAACTGCGTTAATTAATTAAATAACAATTGTTTATATATATATATATATATATATATATATATATATATATATATATATATATATATATATATATATATATTTTAATCCTTAGTCCAACACCTAGGTTTTTTTTTTTTTTTTTTTTAATCCTTTTTGATTAAACCCAACACTTGGGCCCAACCTTGTTATCAAACCCAATTACCTGACCCAACTCAATAGATGAGTCCAATTGATTATACCAAACCAAATTTCAAACCTAACTTGATTAATCAAGTTATTTTGTCACACTATAAGAATTAAAATTAATTGTGTTATTTGACTAACTAATCATTAACCTGTTAATTAAATAATTAATTAAATTAATTAATTAACTAATTAACCATCTTCTTTTTCTCTTTTCCCTCAAGACCGAGCCTCACTGAAGCTGTCACCGGCGAGGAGACAGCCCACCGGTCTCGGCCTGCACTGGTCACCTGACCTCCGGCGAGTAGTGAGCGCGTCAACCTGTACCTGGGAGAGTGGCTGGGTCCTCCATCCTCACTGGAGCTCCATTGTCCCCGACCGAGCGCTACACCAACTCCGGCGAGCTCCTTACTCCCTTGCCTGAGGTCTCCACCGTCGGAAACCACACCGACGAGCTTCTCCTTCGATCAAGGAAGCGATCAGCACCAATGGCTTGCTCCTAGACCCTCACCCCATACCCTATCACTCCCGGCCGTGAGCCCTACTCCGGCAAGTCCAAAACCCCTACCAAATGTGTGCGAACTTGGCCTATAACCTACAGTAAGATACCGTACCTAGCTGTGCAAGCTTTTCGCAACGTTTGATGGCGATCAGAGCTCCCAAAGCTCCTCCTGTCTTCTCCGGCCAACCTCAACGGCGACCCCAACGAATTCGTTCTTCTCGGTGTTTGAGAAGGAGCCAGGGAGGGGCTTTTATAGACCGAGCAGCCGGGCGATTAGCGGCGGTCGAGTTAAGCCATTGTCGGCCGAAGCGGGCTCTCTGCTTGGCATGCCTTCGGGGAAGGAGGAGGCGCTCGCGGCGGCTCGCCTGGCGGAGGAAAATGGCCAACCCCCTGCCTCGAGATCCGCTTTCGTAGATATAGGGTAAGGATCGTTTGATCATCTTCGACGTCTCCGATTAGATTAGAGGGTCACGCATCACACACTCCTTAGGATGAACGATCTAGATCTAATCGAATCCAACGGCCCAATTTCTATCCATCGCCTCGGACTAGGAGCAATCGTGAAATGGATGGTTCACAATCGTCCGCACCGTGGGGTTATCCTCACAAAAACTTTTTCCCTGTCTCGAGATCCGGATTGCGATAAGATGGATCTAATATTAGCATGATACGTGGACCTCACAGAGACCGTTATAACACCTCGCGATCAGCCTCCATCTCAGATCATCTAATCCTGGCTGGTAAACCACTTGTATAAGGATTTTGATCTGGACAATTATCCAGAGGTCCCTGAAAGCTTTTAGGTCACAATTTAGTCCTCCTTCTGAGAGAGGGAAAAATTTTCCTTTAGCCCTCAAAAGTTTTCAAAATTTACTAATCAATCCCCTGACACCACTAACCCTAATTAGGGTTTTTAAACTTTAATTTCAATTTTCTCCCACTTAATTAAATCATTTAATTAATTAGAAAAACATATTTAATTAATAATCCAATTTAAAGGAATTTAAACTCATTTTCTTCCATTAAATCCTTGGGTTTTACAGCATTGGTTGACTTCTCTTCCCTTAATATTGCAAAAGAAATGCATGTTGGCCATTTAAGGTCCACAATAATTGGGGATAGCTTAGCTCGCATGTTGGAGTTCTCAAATGTGGATGTTCTTCGACGGAACCATATTGGTGACTGGGGCACACAGGTAAACTTTTTTGAGTCTGTTTCCTAACTTGAATTGCCATACCAACTATTTCTTTTTAAAATTCTATGAAGTAGGTTGATGGTTGGATTGCCTAAATATCAGTGATATCCCTAACATGTAATGAAGTTGTGCCATTGTTGCACCTTTTTTGGACATGTGCCTGCTTCCTTGGAATTTGACTTTTTTTTTTATTATTTGGTTCTTCCCTTTTTTTCCATCAACAACTTTTGTATTTTGAATTTTTCCATGCTACAAGCTTGAACGTTCACAATAATGGTGTTCCTTTTCATAACCTTTCAGATATTTTGTTGCCAATTGTGATCTGGCTTGTAGATTTTTGTATTGTTCATTTTGTTTCTATTAAACAAGGTATGCATGTGTACATAGTGTATTTTGTTTTCTGCCATTCAACTTTTGATTAATAAGGGTAAAAAAAGTACTAATCTTGGTGCTTGAACCCATGAACGGAAGGTAATTGCTCTTTCTGATTAGTTGTTTCTAAACAACTGTAGACATCTTTAATTTTGTAACAGTTTCATAAAATGAAAATTTTATGGGAACATATTGTTCGTCTTGTGATGTTTAAATTTAATTATCCCCTTATGTTTTAGTTTCTTATTTCTTAGTCATTTGTTAATTCAATATAAATTTACATGTTTTATGCAGTTTGGAATGTTGATTCAATATTTATTCGAGAATTTTCCAAATTGGGAGGATGTTGGTGAGCAAGCCATTGGAGATCTCCAGGTAATCTAGAATAATTATAATCCATTATATGATATAATGGAGGCTCAAGCACCAGATCTTATGTAAGGAGGGTAACTAATTAACCGCTTATTACAGGATCCTTTTTCTCAGGAGTTTGAGTAGTTGGAGTCCATGTAATGTTCTATATCTAACTGCTTTTTAAATTCTACAAGCTTTGCAGGCTTGGCCTTAGGCAGATGTTCCGCTATTAATTTCTATGGTTTGTGTACTTGTAAAATCCAAGGATTTTATGGACATAAAAAAAAAATCTGTTTAAATTCCTTTTAAAGTGGAATAAAATTTTTGGAATATTAGAGGAAATTCTCCTAAGGAATTGAATGGGAGAAAATTAAGTTGAAAAGGTTTAAAACCCTAATTAAGGGTTTATGGGGGACCAGAAGGATTTCCTCATAATTTTTAAAAGTATGGAGGACTAAAAGAGAATTGTCCCATCTCACAGTCTTGGACCTGCATGTAACCTAAATAATGTCAGGGACCTCTGGTTAATTTTCCGAGAGAAAACTATATTAGTAATGGAGCGAACGGTTGAGATTAAGAGATCTCAGATCGTTGTAAATCTCAGGGCATTATAACGGCCCACAGAGAGCCACGTGGCAAAAGTGAGTTCAATCTATCGATGCGTGAAATGCGGTCACGAGGCAAGAGAGGTGGATAAATTGGAGATGACCTCACGGTGCCAGTGACCGTGAGCCATCCATGTCGTGATCACCTATATCTCGAGGCAAAGGTTGGAGATCTGGCGGTTGATTTTCAGGCCATCTTGACGGTTGATCTCAACGAGTGTTTGATACGAGGATATAAAATTAAAAACCTAGCCGTTGATTGTGATCAAACGATCACAGTCTTCCATCGTTAGAGTGACGATCCCGAGGCCAGCCATCCCCTCCACTAGTGACCGGAAAACGCCCGCACGAGAAACTCGCCGTCTTTCCCATCCGTTACGGGCGGTAAAGCCGGCCGTCGGTCGGCGTGGGGCTGCGGGACGTTGGCGACGCTTTGTCTGGCCTCCCGAGCCCTATAAAAGGGCATTCCACCCTCTGTCTCGGCACACAAAAAGCTGAGCTTTTCCCCTCTCCGGTGAGGTGACGGACGGAGAAAGTGAAGGAGCTCTCGGTGGAGGCTGTTGCTTTGCGACCATAGAGGAGCGTGGGAGCTTTCGCGTCAGGGTTTCAGGCGGAGCAGGAGACCAGGACCGCGACTGACAAGGAAGAGAGGAAGCTCGCCGGAAAGTGGAACCGAGGCCTGTCACGGCATAGATAACGCCGCTCGACGTCGGAAAACACCGGTAAGCACTCTAAACTCCCTTTTGAACTGTTTGGAGCATTTGCATGTGTGGTTTGTTCGTCGGTGAGCTCGTCTGAGGAAACTGTCCACGCGGCCGAGAATCTCAGGAGCTCTGGCGAGAAGGTGTGGGCCGGCGGCGCTCCGGAAGAGCCGGCCGAGGTCGTGAGACCTTACATCCGCAGGGTCCAAGCAGGCGAGGTGCTGGGAGGCTGCTTAGGAGAAGAAGACCGGAGACACCGTAGCCCACGGTCACGATAGAGGGAGAGAGAAATGAAGAAGTAGAAAAAAAAATAAAAGTAAAAATTAAATTAAATTATTTATCTTAATTAATTTAATAACTCAGGAATGGTTAATAATTCCTTAGAAGTGTGACAAAATATTAAAGTGATATTTTCATATGTGTGACAAATAAATTGATTGATTTAGTATAGTTGCAATAACTATATGAAACCTTAGGTGATGTGACAAAATGGAAATCAAATTAATTAATTGTTTGTCTCTAACTAGATAGGCGTGACAATTATTTGATTAATTATTTCGTGTAGTTAAAAATAATTGTAGGACTTTGATAGTGTGACAAATTAAGGGAAAATAATCTATGTGACAAATTAATAGATTGGTTAACCATCTAAAATGGTGATTTGGACTATGCAAAGTGACAAATAACTTAGTTAATCAAAGTAAGAGCTAAGTCAACTTATGATTGTGGATTAAGTCTAATCGAGTTACATAATAGACTTGGGTTGGGTCTACAAGTTATTAAATTGGGTCTGGGCCCATTGGAAATGAAATTTTGGAATGATTAATAAGATCAAAGCTGATTCAATATGTAACTTAAAGATGAATTAGTTGGCTAATTAATTTAATCCAAGGATGGGCCAGTGAGCCTGATCTACTTGGTGGACTAATCAAGAGAGATGATTAGGTTAATCTAGTAAAGAAGATGAGTTTTCTAAACTAGAGAAGCTACAAAGATTAATAAAATTAATTAATCAATGGGTACCTAAGTCAACTATGGACCATTAAAGAGGGAATTGGGTCCATTGCTTTGGGGTCCCGATGGGCCGGGCTCAAATAACCCTTTTGAGTCAAGTTCTATTATTACGTTAATAAAAATGAGAATTTAGGGTACTGGAAAGGAACTAAACCCTAAACAGGGTAAGACCTTAAACCCAAGGATCATAATTTACCCAAATGACTAAAATGCCCATCTTTGGTTAGAAAGGGCTAAGGTCAAGCTAAACTGTGTAATGGACTTGAAATGGGCCCAATTTAACTAAAGTGACTAGAGATGGCTAAATAAGGTTTAGACTGGACAAATGAATGCAAAGTTGACTACATTTGACCAAGTTGGGTCTGGGATCAACAAAAGAACATGGAAACATGGGATAAGGACTTACAACCCGAGAAATGGTCCTTAGGACCCGTTAGTGGGCCTAGGCCCAACAAAGACGGTAGACATGCATGTGAAACTAGAGACATAGAAAATTTTTAGAATCCTAATTCTAATAGAACCTCTGTATGCCAGATACTCTCGGGGAGTTGTAGGCACTCAAGAGGAAGCTAGAAGGACATCTAGTTTCAACAAACCAGAGGTAAGTACACTTGCCTTGTTCCCACCCGGTTACGGGCTTTATTTGGATTTGACATTACTCTTACTTCAATAATGACATACATGCATCCTTGTCTATTTCTAGATTCTTGTTGAGCATGCATGATTTGTTTACGTGATGTTGGTATCCCTGTTTGTTGTGGTCTACTGCCTGGACTCGGTGGGGCGTGGGGGCTCCGATAGGGAAGTGTTCAGAGACAGGACCCCCTGGCATTTCTGTCTGCCTTGCCAGAGAGGCGATTCTCTGGTAGTCTTACCTGTCAGTGGGCATGGTACACTGACCATGTTAACACGTATGAGAGGTAGTTCTACTGATTTGCGACCGGAGGGTCAAACGACCAGAAGGTAGTGCTTACAGCAAGTAGCTGGACATACTGGCCGGGAGTGATCCTTGAGTTTTCTTTGAAACTCTCTCTGAGCAGAGGGCTTCTACGTATCGGGGATTAAGTATCTTTGGATTGTTTCTGGTAGACCACTAGGATTGTGTTTCTTGGTATTGTGACCTCATTGATTGACATATTGTCTACTTATGTCTTATTATCCCCGCAGGGGTACTTACTGGGCTTTCCATTCGAAAGCTCATGTATTTTGCTCTTTCTCTTTTTCAGATACCAAAGTTTAGGGGGTGGAGCTTGAGGAGAGGTCACGAGGAGATCCGAGGTCTGGGAGACTCCTTTATCTTTTATTTTGTGAGCTTTACTTGTGTAGGACCCGTATAGGGACCAGATTATGTATAGGGCCATGGACCCTGATGACTCTCTGGTCCTTTGAACTTGAGTTTAATTTATATTATGGAATGTTATCTGCTTATCACATTTAGGCCTTGTCTTTGAGGTGAGTTTATCTCTACTTGAGTACGGCTGGTCTGTTGACGTGCTCGAGGTCCCGGGATCCGGGTGGGGGGGTGACAGTACTCAAAGGATGCATGATGAATGATTTTTCTCTTCTTTTGCTGCAGGTTATGCTAATTAGTTATAGGGTCCAGTTTAATGAGTTGGTAGTCTATATTGAAAATATACTCCTGCCTTTGTTTTTCCCATTCTGTTGAGGAATGCTATCCAATCATATCATGAGGAATTTTATTGAATCATAAATCATGCTACTAGTGTAAATAGTCATAGGGTCGAAACTTCTAAATTCAAAAATCCACTTTTTTCCTATCCTGTCAAGAAATGTTACCAAAGCATGGCATAAGGAATTTTATCCAATTAATGAATCATGGGCTGTGTTTATAGGGGCGTGTTCACTCATTCTGTTATTAATGGGGCTTGCCTATAATTTTGAAGTAGCATATTCAAGTTGCATACACAACACTATTTCAATTAGTAAAATGACAAACTTAGCTTTTTGACAGATAGGTTGTACCATGATGTTTGCAACATAAATTGGTTTATTACTCAGGAACATGCATGTTGGAATTTTGATATCATGCATGAAATATTAGGGTAACCACCACTTATAAAACCCAAGCACTTCGGTATTTCATGGTGGGTCCCCTTTTTATTTAAGCATGTTCAAATTCTTTCAAACTCCCGATGTGGGACTAATTCATTTTCCAACACTCCCCCTCAAGTTCAACTAGTCTTCTTCTAAGCCAGTTGTAACTTGCCTAACTCTTATTAGGTCAGAGGCCCGGCTTGCGAGGTTAGAGGCTACTTTGGCTTGCCACGTCAAAGGCCGTCTTCGGCTTGCCTGATTTTTCATACTAGGTTAGAGGCTAACGTCTACAGCGATAGCTTGCCTTTATTTTTTTTTTTTTTCGGGGGTTGTGTTGATCCCAGGATTACTTGTGCCCGATTAAGGAACTTATTGGCTCTGATACCATGTTGGAATTTTGATATCATGCATGAAATATTAGGGTAACCACCACTTATAAAACCCAAGCACTTAGGTATTTCATGGTGGGTCCCCTATTTATTTAAGCATGTTCACATTCTTTCAAACTCCCGATGTGGGACTAATTCATTTCCAACAATGCACAAATAAAATTATGTTCTAATGCAAGAGTCTTCTTCAGGAATTTTACAAGGCATAAAAAAAAAAGGTTTGATGGAGATGATTCATTCAAGGAACAGGCACAACAAGCTATTGTCCGATTGCAGGTGAGCATTTCATTATTGGCTGTGGAAGTCCTGGATCTGCCATTGTTTTCCCTAGGTTTCTATATATTTTTAGAAGGAACAGAACTAAGTTTTTGGATGCCTTTATGTTTCTTTTTTACTGTGAATATTTTCTCATACCTTGTTTCATTTCAATCAAGAGTGGGGAGGAGAAATATCGTACTGCATGGAAAAGAATATGTGAGATTAGTCGTAAGGAATTTGACCTAGTGTATAAGCATCTTGGGGTTCATTTGGAAGTAAAGGCATGTACTTGATTAGCTAACTCTTCTTTGTCATATTTTTTAACTGATCCTTTTCAGTTGGTTTTTATGGTGGAGATGTTGCTTTTGGTAAAGTCTTCAAACTATTGTGCAATTTCATAGAAAATATATTTTTTCTTTTTCATGGTGAAATTTTCTATAATCCATATATTCCAGGAGTTTTAGAAGAATTGAGTGGCAAGGGTATGATAGAGGAAAGTGAAGGTGCCCGTGTAATATTTATTGAAGGGCAACAAATTCCGTTTGATAGTTGTGAAAAGAGATGGAGGGTTTAATTACGCGTCAACCGATTTAGTTGCTCTTTGGTTGGTATCTTTAATTATCAGTTAAGATTTTACATTATTAATTATGTGACTCCTCTGCATAATGTTAGCAAATAAAAGCTTATTTGCTTGTATTATGAGAAAGATAATAGATATTCCTTCCCTTCTTCCTGATAGATGCTTGCATAGTATCTTATTTTTTTATATTCTTATGTTTTTCTCGAGTCAAATGTTGGCCTCACATATTACATTTCATTAGATGCAAGTAGAGACGACAATGTCATGGGTATTCGCAAAAAAAAAAAAAAAAAATACTATTTTCAAGCCTAATCATGTTTAATGTTTTCCATCCTAACCCCGTCCTAAACCTTATTATAATTTCTATCTAAATTCCTAAATCCGTTCTAACCCAAACTAGTCCCAAGGCCGCTAAACCAGTCCTAAACCTACTTACTGCTTTTTCTAAAAATATTTACCCATATAATATTACAAATTTGTAAGATTAAGGTTTATTAAATTTGAATAAACCAGTCCCACATATATGCAAGTAAAATCAAAATTTTCTTTACACAATTAATTTTCTAAAATTACTAATGTATACACATATATACTCACACGCACACACACTATATATACTAACATATATGCATGTAAAAATAAATAGATTGACGCCCACACCCACATACACACACACACTGACATATACTTACTGACATATATACTTATATTATCTATATAAGATTCAGGTTTTGGGTTTCAGGTTTCCGGTTTTATTGATTCCATATAAATTTTCATGAAATATATATATGCGGGTTTGGGTTTTGGATACCCAAGGGTCAAATCCCACATCTGTTCGGGTTTTAATTTTGAAATCCAAACTCATCCCAAAACCTTGTTAGGGTCTTCTAAACAGGTGCTATTTGGCTTCAGGTTAACAAGGTACCCATTAAACCCATGAAAATTGTCATCCCTAAATGCATGTCTGTTAGTTGTCATTATTATGCTTCAAGAGCTATTGATATTTTATATTTATAAATTTCCTTGAAGGCCTTTTATACTGGTTTTTTGTGGGATTCATGTCTCATTGATTGATGTCCTGAAAAATCAAAAAATCAAACTAGCAATATTACCCTCTATGTTTTTAATTTTGCTATATGCACCACTTATGATGCTGTTGATCTTTATTAGGTATTGGCTCAATGTAGAGAAAGCAGATTGAATCATCTATGTGACAGATGTTGGTCAATCACTACACTTCTCTATGGTATTTAGTGTAAGTAACCTACAGTGAGTTTATTCATTTGTTGCATTTTTTTGTGCATTTTTTTTGCTAATTACATATAAATGTTCCTTTGGAATTTGATATGTTTTGTTTTTAAATTTTATTGAACTGGCCTTCTCATGGATCAAACTGAAACTTTGTTTTTCAGGCAGCTAAACGAACTGGTTGGCTTCCTGATTCCAAGGTCAAAGCATTTCCCAAAACAAATCATGTTGGATTTTGTCTAGTTTTGGGTTCAGATGGCAAACGCTTTCGAACTCGCAGTTCTGAAGTTGTTCAACTTTTAGAATTACTTGATGAAGCTAAAAACCGCAGCAAAGCAGAACTTCTGAAACGTCTTGACGAAAATGGTATGTAGTTTGTTAGTTCATACTCAAAAAATGAGCTACTGTTCTTTATACGGTTTCATTTTTCTTAGGTAATTTGATATGTTGAGCTGTCAATTGTAAAAGTTCGATTTAACTATCTCAGGGTCTCACTTTATACACATATATCTGTCAATTGGTGCGGCAATAAGTTGTATATATATATGAGCCATCTCTATACTTCAAGTAAAGTTGGAGAATGGACAGATGAAGAGCTTGAGAAAACCACAGAGTCAGTTGGTTATGGGGCTGTAAAGTATGTCCTGGATATGCTTTTTTGATTAGTTAGTATCATTGGTCCTCAAGTATTTATTCATTTATTTATTTTTTCTCAACACTTACTCTTACTATGCACAAAGTAGTCGTAACAAAAGTTCAACCATCATCATACAATTGATGGGTATTCTTAAGAGTAGTTTTTTAGTTGGTCAGTTGATTCATTGCATTGGTGTCTAATCTTACTGCCATATTGTTTGATGGAGCATAAGTTAAATGTGTTCTACCCTCTCAGTTAGTTGAAGGTCTATATTTTTCTATTCATAATTTCAACTTTGCCTTGTGGTATATCTTGATTTCTCTAAAGTTGGAACACCTTGCAGATATCAGTACCAGGTTATTGTTCTCATTTTTTTAAGCTTGTAATAGATATGCAGATCTGAAGAACAATCGGCTAACCAATTGCACATTTAGTTTTGATCAAATACTGAATGACAAGGTACTTTTTTATGTGATCTATTGTTGATAATTAATAATCTTAAGTCAGTTATCCTAAAATATAGTCTTTTATTGTTCCCTATCCTATGACATGGGTTTGTAGCTTATAGTCTTTACTATTTAGGTGAGGAAGCATTGATACCAATCCCCCATCATCTCTTCCATGAGAAATGAGTTGTATCTTCTAACATGTGGACATTGTGTTGTTGACAGGGAAATACTATTGTTTACTTGTTGCGTACTCATGCTCGCATCTGTTCGATTATTAGGGTATCTGGAAAAGACATAGATCTTAAACGAGTAATTTTTCTTATTTATATTGAATGTAAAAGTGTTACTCAATTGGTTGCGGCTGCTGATGTGGACATTATCTCACTTATTGAGCCTGCTTATTTCTCATATGTTTTTTGTTCTTTTATCTCAAACCGGAACAATTATGCTTGGTCATGCAGATGAGCGTATCTTCAGTCTACATCTTATTCGTTTTGCAGAGGTATTAATTTGCCATATGAATGCATGATCTCTTTTGTTATTCCATGTCAGTCTAACAAGTTTTAAGGGGCATGATTTCTACATAGAACTGTGTAAAAATAGTGAAACAATAGTGGTGATAATAAACCAATCAGAACTACCCTAGGCAAATTGTTTCACCTTATGTACTGGGTTGTCTACTAGCAATATATCCAGCTTCTTAGGTGTCTCTTAAAATTTACTATCTGTTAACTACAAACTTTTTGAACGTCTTCATTTTTGGAGATCTCTTGGCTAATCTTTAATAAAGTAAAATTGAATGCATCATGAGAAATTTGCATACCAAGTAATGAAGTTGACAAGTATGGACAATGTTTTATTTTCATGTTTCATTGCCATTAAAATGACTTATTTTATCAGCTTTGCCTCTGAATATATTGTCAGAATTGGATGTTGAATCATCACTTCAGATTAATTATTTTAACCTATTAGGTTATGTTACAGAAATATTTGGCAAAACACGTGTCACCTACCCAAATGGCCACGTGTTAAGCACGGGGCCACATCCCTCTGGCCACGTGGCAATACCATCTAATAATAAATCTTCTGTTACTGCTTTTCTAGCGAAATTCCACTCGGTAATTGAGAATGAGGCATTTGTTATCTTTCAACTATTTTCAGCTCTACAAACAAATCCGATCGGAATTAATCAAACCCAAAACCTTCTTATCCGAAACCTGAGGTGCTCATGGCCACATAATTTCCTAAGGAAGAAAATATCTAACGCCTCTACAGTAAGTAGATATTAACCACTTACCTCTACAGTGGGCATATATTTTCTACTTACCTACACAATAGGCAGATATTTTCTCACCGCCTCACGAGATATTTTCCCACCGCCTCACGAGATATTTCCACAACCACCTTTCCAGATATTTTCCTAAACCGCCTTCAACTTTTCTATGAAAGAAGAACAACTATAGTAAGAAAGGGGATTTGAACAATCAACTAACCTATGCCCAAGAAGTCTAAAGGTTTACCAAACCCTCTTCTTTCTCACAGGATTTTTGACATAATCATCGAAGTTAAATCCTGGCAGAAAGGCCCAATTCCGATCACTTCCCTCTCCTTTTTACAGATTCACCCAAGTAACCAGAAACCAAAAGGTGACATTTCCGATCATCCTCATCGATCCGATCGCCTCCACATATTCCTCCAGAATACCCGGCATTCCAAAGCATCCAATGTTCGAAACCTGAAGTAAGCGTCTACATCAATTACAAATTTCAACCGTTTGTCAAAGGCTGAGACCAGATCACGAGGCAACAGCAACCAAAGTGTTAGGTGAACCAGTTTTTGGCATCAACAGTTTGGCGCCGTCTGTGGGGACCCTTACAAAAAGATAAATGATTACTACCAGAAAATCTAAACAAATCCAAGAACAAGGAGCGCGTGGCAATATTGAAATACCTAATGAAGTCCGGAGGACTGGGGGGAATTCATCGGAAAATCCAACAATCTTACCTCCATCAGAAAATCCACCCATTGTACCCCCGGGACCCATCCCAGATTTTTATCTCAATATGCAAAAACAATTACATCAGTTGGCTCAAGCTGTTCACACTTTGGCCCATCCACCACTCCCACCCACACAAATTCCACCAAATATGCCGACAGCCCCATTAGCTAATTCCGAAAGCAGAGGGAGGACAAGGACCCGCATCCATGAAGAAAGAAGAGAGAGGACCGCCTTCTCCGCCAGTTCGGAATCTCCCTCCGCTCGACGTCGAGAGCAAGCTACCACAAGAACAGAACGGAATAGTCCGTCTGTTCCAACTGTCGACAGAATAACACAGCGACAGGGCCCTTCTCAAGGAAACCAAAAGTCCGAATGGCATGTTCTCAATATACAATTTCCTTTTATCAAGGAAATACTGGATGAGCAAGTTCCTGATAGTTTTCGACCACCTGCTATGACTGCATATGAGGGCAAAACTGATCCGTCCTGTCACCTGAAGTCTTTCCGATCAAAGATGTTGCTCTCTAGAATCACTGATGCCCGTATGTACTGAGCTTTTCCCGCTACCTTAGAGGGAAAAGCGCAAGACTGGTTTGTTGATCTTCCTTCTAGCACAATTTCTTCTTTTCAAGTTTTAGAAGACAGCTTTCTAACTTATTTTGCTAATTATTCAAAGCAAAAGAAAACCCCATCTACCCTTCTGCGCGTTATATAACGAGGGGGTGAAACACTCCAAGCCTAGCTCAATCGTTTCATAGATGAAGCGGCAAATGTTGCGGACCTTGTTCCACGAATGGCCGTAACCTTCTTGATGGAGGGTTTGATAGACTCTCCTTTCCGTTTTTCCCTCACTTTGGATCCACCAAAAACCATCCCTGCCCTCATGATCCACGCCCAAAAGTATATCAATTCTGATGAAATTTATACGGGTTGGGATGAAGAGGCTCGACACATCTCTACGGAAATCCAGAAAGAAAGAAAACATCAGAGTTTCAACAGGAGGCCCATAAAAATCCGAAGGGAAGGAGGATCACGTAGAGATAATAAAAGTGAAAATAGAGGTCCGAAATTTTCAACACGTCCCCAGCGACACATGCTACAGCCTAGAGAATCCCCAAAAGAAGGGAAAATAGTTAGATATGATCACCATACCCCACTAAACCAAACAAGAAGCCATATCCTTATGCAAATCCAGGATCAAAAAATCTTGACGTGGCCAGAACCCGCAAAGAATCCCGAACGATAAAAGAATAGTAAGAGATATTGCAAGTTTCATCAAGCTAGAGGACATGACACAGAAAAGTGTACTCATTTGATGAACGCTATAGAAGATGTCGTTAGAAGAGGACAACTGGAGCAATACATTAACCTTGATATTCAAGAGGGACCTGAAACTTCACAACCTGAAGGAGAAAAAAGGAGATGGTCAGATTTATTAGTGGTGGTCCTGGTTGTGGTGGTGAAAGTTCCACCTCTCGAAAAAGCTATGCGGACAACTTACTACCCGTAAAATCATCTTTAGTGAGAATTTCTAGAGGAGTGGTACAACCAGAAGGAATGATCTCCTTACCAGTTACGGTAGGAAATTCGCCAAGATCATCAACAGTGACAACAAATTTTATAGTTGTACGCTGTGCATCAAGTTACAATGTGATTCTTGGTAGGCCAACCCTCAACGCCTTAAAAGCAGTAATTTCTACTTATCATCTTCTCCTAAAATTTCCTACCGAGAGTGGCAGTGGAGAAGTAAGAGGGGATCAACCCTTGGCAAGACAATGTTACACCTCAACCCTCAAAGGAACAACTCAAAATAAAGGCAAAACAAGAACTTCAGAGGCCATATTGGTTAACAGAATAGTAGAACAAGAAGATAAAGGACTCCGACCAACCCCAGTTGAGGAATTGCTTATCATTCCTTTGGATACAACTAGATTGGAGCGTACCGTGCGGATTGGTGCGGATTTGACAACAATACAGCAAAAGAACCTCATGGCAATACTAAGGACGAATTATGATCTTTTTGCCTGATCCTCAGAGGACATGCCGGGCGTAAAACGTGATGTCATTGAACACCACCTCAGCATAGATCAGTCGTTCAAACCTGTTAAACAGAAAAGGAGAAATTCCGCCCCAGAAAGGCAGAAGGCTGCAGAAGAAGAATTGTCAACCCTTTTGAGGCAGGATTTATCCGTGAGGTACATTATCCAGACCGGTTGGCTAATGTGGTTCTGGTCAAAAAGCCTTCCGGGAAATGGAGAATGTGAGTGGATTTTACGGACCTAAATAAAGCTTGTCCGAAAGATTCATTTCCACTACCTTCAATTGATGACTTGGTTGACTCTACGACAGGGCAAGAAATGTTCAGTTTCTTAGATGCCTTCTCAGGCTACAATCAAATCTGAATGGCCAAAGGAGACGAAGAAAAAACGTCCTTTATTACTAGCAAGGGAACATACTGCTATAAGGTGATGCCGTTTGGTCTTAAGAATGCCGGAGCCACTTTCAAAGGCTCATAAGTACAGTATTCAAAGAACAAATTGGTAGAAATGTCGAAACCTATGTAGATGACATCTTGGTAAAAAGTCGAAAAACCGAAGATCATCTATCGGATTTACAGGAAGCCTTTCAGTCATTTCGGACTTACAATATGCGCCTAAATCCGAACAAGTGTGCATTTGGTGTCCGATCAGGAAAATTTCTAGGATTTATATTGACTCAAAGAGGAATAGAGCAAATCCAGAAAAGATCAAAGCCATTCTTGATATGGGATCACCCAAAAGCCTTAAAGAAGTATAACGGCTTAATGGACGCCTAGCAGCTCTCGGAAGATTTATCTCTAAAGCCGGAGAGAAAAACCTTCCACTCTTCCAAGCCTTACGTAAAGCGCCAAAGATGGAGTGGACAGAAGAATGTGAAAAAGCCTTCCAAGGGCTTAAAGATTATCTCCGATCGCCCCAACTGCTAGCCAAACCGCAAGTAGGAGAGGAGCTTTATATCTATTTAGCCGCTGCTCCTCGAGCGGTCAGTGGAGTTCTGTTAAGAGAAGATAAGGGAATGCAGAAGCCTGTCTATTATACCAGTAAGATCCTTAACGACGCTGAGTCAAGGTATCTGCCACTCGAAAAGCTAGCTTTCGCCCTTATCACATCCGCACGGAGATTGGGGCCTTATTTTCAAGCTTACAAAGTTATTGTGTTTACTGACCAGCCCCTAAAACAAGTTCTTCATAAACCTGAAAATTCCGGACGCTTAGTCAAGTGGGTAATAGAATTGGGTGAGTTTGATCTCACTTATAAGCCACGAACGGCGATCAAGGCTCAAGTACTAGCAGATTTCATCGCGGAATTAACCATTCCCATGAATGGAGATGTAATCCCGGCAGAAGATCCAAAAGAAAGCTCTATTGCCCCATGGTCTTTATATGTCGACGGATCAGCAACAGAAGAAAAATCAGGGGCAGGTTTCGTCCTTTATTCTCCCTCCAAGTGGAAAATTTCAATTGTTCTTAAGTTCCAATTCCGAGTGACTAACAATGAGGCAGAATATGAAGCCCTCATCGCAGGGCTACATTTGGCCCGGGGACTCGGAATTCAGTATCTACATGTATATTCCGACTCGCAACTAGTTGTTGGCCATACACTAGGCAGTTTTGAAACAAAGGAGGAGAATATGGTCAAGTATCAGACAGTAGTGAAGCGAATAGTTCCATACTTCACTCATTTTCGGATTGAAAAAATTCGTCGAGCACAAAATGAAGAGGCAGACGCTTTATCTAAGAAAGCCACCGCACCTAATGGAGATACAGAACTCTCTTTCAATCTACAGTACCTTCCAGCAAAAACTATTGAGGGGCTGGTGGGAGAAGTACAAAGTTTAGAAGAGTCATGTTGGATTGATCCCATCAGAAACAACCTGCAAGGTGGACCTGCACCATCCAACAAGACAGAAGCCAGACGGATTTCTTACAAAAGCCGCTCAGTATAATATGATTGGCGAACATCTGTATAAACGGTCCTATACACAACCCTTTTTGCAATGCTTACGCCCCATAGAAGCCATCTATATCCTTCAAGAAATTCATGAAGGCATTGGAGGAGATCATATAGGAGGCAAGGCCTTGAGTTATAAAGTTCATCGACAAGGCTATTATTGGCCAACCTTAACTCAAGATGCGGTGACGTTCACTCGAAAATGTGATGCCTGCCAACGGCAATCCAAGATTCAAAAATGACCGCCAACACTGCTTACGCCAATTGTCAGTCCTCGACCGTTTGCTATTTGGGGGGTTGATCTTCTAGGGCCATTTCCTACTTCGACTCGACAAATGAAATTTTTGATAGTTGCTATCGATTATTTCACTAAATGGGTAGAAGTTGAGCCCTTGGCCAAGATCACGGAGAAGGCTTGTCAAGGATTCTTATGGCGAACTGTGATCTGCCGATTCTGAATTTCGGTCGCCTTCATTACTGATAATGGGCGACAATTTGACAACAAGGCTTTTAAAAGTTTTTGTTCCGAGCTCGGAATTGAATCCAGACTAACTTCTGTGACGCATCCCCAAGCTAACGGCCAAGTAGAAGTAACGAATTGCACCTTACTCCAAGCTCTTAAAACCCGGGTGTCCAAAAATGGAACCAATTGGGTTGAGGAAATTTCGAGCGCTCTTTGGGCTTATCGAACAACTACAAGAACCCCCACAGGGGAAACTCCATTCTCTCTTACTTATGGGGCAGAAGCAGTCATCCCTGTAGAAATAGGAATGCCTACCTTACGGACACAACAAACTTTTTCATCAGAAGAAAATGAGAAGAATCTCTGAGCGGAACTTGACCTACTTGAAGAGCGAAGAGATGTTGCAGAAATAAAGGCAACAATCTATCGCCAAAGAATAAAAAGTTTCTACGACACAAGGGTAAAAAGGGTCTTCTTCCAAATCGGCGATCTGGTCTTAAGAGAAAATGAATTCCAGGGAAACAAAAGCCGAACGGGGAAGCTAACTCCTAACTGGGAAGGCCCTTATGTCATACAGAAGATTGTCCGAGTGGGCACTTATTATCTCGTCAATATGGAAGGAAAAACGCTCAAGCGTCCATTTCATGTTGAACACCTGCGACGCTACTATCAATGAATTTTGTAGCAGTCTCCTACATGTTTCATGAAATAAAACTTAAATTTCTATTCAGAAATTCCGAATGAAGATGAGGTGAAAAACCCATCCCTAAAAGATGAGACAAAAGAAAAATCTCTCGTCCCTATAAGATGAGGCAGAAAAAATTATCCTACAAGGATAAGAGACAATTCTCATCCAGAGCATGGGGAAAAAATCCCGATTGAAATATGAGGCAACAATCACATTCACAAAGACAAGTATCTTATTTAGCAAATCAAAGTCCCACGATTGGACTCAGAAGAGAAGAACTTGCCATGAAGCTTAACTTACAAGCCAAATGGAAAAAGAAGGACTTTGCGAAGGATTTCTTAAAATGATTAAAAGTAATCATGACTCGAAAATAAATCTTCACCAAAATAAAGGTTTGTATTTCATTTCCATCAATAGAAGTTACATTCAAAACACTTGGATAGTCATAAAAACATCTCATAAAAATCCCTAAGTACTAGGACCTTCTATATCTTTACTTAAAGAAGGATCCTGATGTTCAACTGCTTCTTGGGAAGTTTGAGTCGGAATTTCAGATGATGGGGCTGGGGCCTCTGGAGCCTTTATAATTTGCTGCTCCTTCAGTTCTGTAAACTTCTTTAAAACTCCAGCAAGCCCCATCGATAAAACTTCCGCAGGAGGAACATGGTGACCCACCTGTTGCACCAACGGATATACACGTGTGGCCCCCTCTTTCGCTCGCGCCCTAAGCCGAGTGACCTCCTTCTCCTACTTGTCTGCTCGTTCTTTTAAATCTTTAATTTCTTGCGAGTCGGATTTAGGAGCCTTTTGTCTGGAAGCTAGGTCTTCCTTTAGCGAGTCACACTCCCCTTTAACTTCCTCCAGCTCAGTCTGGACGGCAGTAAGATCAACAATCTTCAACTTTAACTCCCACCGGGCTTCAGCTCGCTCAGCTTGAGCAGATTTAAGTTCCTCTTTCAAACTGCTGGATTCATCTTGTAATTTCTTGATGTTCCCTTCAGCAGTACGAAGAGAGCCCTCAGAATTAACAAGCTTGGCCGCTAAATCATTCTTCTCTTTCTCTATAGCAGCCAACTGTTGAAGCCTCTCTGCCTTATCTTGCTCATGGGCGAGAATAACAGCAAGCTGTTTCTTCTCTTTTTCCTCTAATACTGCCACCCTAGAGCTTAGTTGGGCAACCTCTGCCTTACTCGCCTCCATCTTTGTCAAGTCTTCTTGACAAAGATTGCTAACTCGGTCGGCCCATTGAGCAGTCTACAGAAATAAAAAACGAGTTATAAGCGATAATAACAAACAAGGGAGTAAAAGAAGTACAAGTATAGTTTTTACCATCATAGCCGAACGGAAAAGCTGGCGAGTAGCCTCTTCCCTTCCAGCCTCTCAAAATTTAGTAGAGAGCTGTTCAGACCTCATGGCCATCAAAACATTCCTCACGGACGCAGCATCCCGAAAAGGGATATCCTCTGAAAGCAATTCCTTCCGTTGAGTTGCCGGTCCTTTGAGAACCAAATCTACTTCCCTTAGCTTGTCCAGAAGAACCGCTTCTCCTGCCTCCACCTATAAAATAAAACTAAGTCAAAAATTCTTAATGGAACAACATATAACCTTAAGAAGTATACCCTCACCTCCCTAAGGAGGATATCCTCTGGCCGACTAGGAGAGAGGTCCTCTGGAATTGGAGCTAAAGCCGGGAGAATCTCTTGATGAGGCGAATTCGCCTGTTCTCCCGTAATTCCCGGACCTGACGCATCCTCGGAATTCTTTCTCTTCGTCCTCCTCTCCTTGGAGGACCCTACGACGGGGTCGCCTTTAACCCTCTTCTTTAGAGGATCGACATCTTTTCTCCTCCTCTTCTTTTTTTCTTCCATGGAAGTATCAACACCTTTGCTGGACTCTACTTCCTTCTTCTTTCGCCCATGAGGTAAGGGCGGATGAACTTCATTCTCGAGAGAAGCCAAGATGCCCATAGCAAGATCCAAATCATCATCCATCGGATTTCCTACAAGGATAAATTCCAAAGCATGTTAGATATCACGACTCAAGACTAAACTAAGTTAGATGAATAAATAAATCGTACCAGTAGCTACTACTGAACGACACCTAAGAAGATTTTCCTTTGTCAAGAAAATATCCATGTAAACCCCAGAAATCCCTGCCATTGATTTTAAAAGAACTTCCTCTGCTTTTGTCATCTCCTCACAAACAATATCCGTTCAGGGAACCTCTCACTTGGTTCGGACATCCCACTCGGATTTACTTTTGACAAAGAAAAACTTACTCTTCCATAGTTTAGTGGAAGTAGGGACTTTGCCTAGAAACTTCCTCCCGGAACGAGCCGAGAAGTAATACCAGTCGATATTAGACTCTAGGTGTAGACTGAATAACATACGGAACCAACGAACATTCGGATTTACCCCATAATTATTAAACACAATAACAAAGCCGTTGAGCAATCTCCAAGAATTCAGAGTTAATTGCGAAGGACACAAACGATATTCTTTCAAAATAGCCTTGGCAAAATTAGAAAAGAGGAATCCTAAGACTACCCAATTGCGCATCTTGGTAGATGGCTATCTCCCCCTCCCTAGGAGAACTTGCCCTCTCCCCAGAATATAGAACCCTACCCTCAAACAAAGAACGATCTATTTCATACTTATCTACCAAACTATCAACATCCTTCTGCTCAAGGAGGCTTATGAAGGTGTCAGATCCTCTACCCATCGCTTTAGAAGCGGGATGAATCCTCAAACCCTGGACCGGAATATCACCAGACCCGCCCGAAATCGCGACAGAGACTATGGGTTCAGACGGAGAAGGGATCAAAAGTTGTTGGGAAGTAGCAGATTCATGAGAAGAACTAGAGGAAGAAGATGCACCAGAATCACTAGCCATTACCTTAGAAGAAAAAGAGGTGAAAAAACGCAGAAAATTTATGAACAGAGCTCGCCGGAGAAGAAGAGAGTTTAAAGGAGGCACTATTTCAAAATAAACCTTCTCTGCCTTGTTATATGAAAGAGAGATGAACCCCTGGCCGTTAGATCCTAAAACTACATCCCGATCTGACCGTTGAACCAAAAGTCCCCAAATCCGGACCGTTCAGATGACCATCATTATTTCTTCTTAAACGATTCAAAATTCCATCTTAAACGACAGCATACCAAACGCCGCCTGACACACATGCGTAGCCGCACCCATCATAATGTTGACAAAGCACACACCGCGCACGTCGCTCCACCTTCTCACTTTAAATAAGAAACAGTGTGAAAAACAAGTGTCTCCCCAGGGAATAATAGGTGTTGTACAATGTAAAAAATAAAGCTAATACCATAAAAGACAAAACACACATCCCAACATAGGATCACCAGCGATCATTCCTTGAAGAAATCAAAGAGTTTATAAACAAAAAGACGAACTTCATTTATTCATGACAGAAATAGTTACATTATACCCGAGCCATAACAAACACTATTATCCATCGGAGTTTTCCTAGTTAATGGATCCAATGGATCCATCCGATGACTCGCTCGGACAAAATTCGGAAGAGATGCACGGACTTCCACAACCATCGCTATCCTCATCATCACTAGGAAACCCCGGCAAAACGCGTGGGCGGAGATTAGGGTCCACTTCTTTGCGGCAGGAGTTACTTCCGAATATTTCAAATTCAAAACGTGTGCCCCCTGCATAGGTAATGACTAGAAGATCTCCCGCCTCAACATCGTGATCAACATGAAAAATCTCTCACCCATCCTCAAAACAGATCTCACCTGTGTCCTCATCAATAACCAGAAGTGACTGACATATGCAGCTGTTCGGACTCACCAAGTGAACAACTCCAGTCCTCAATCCCTCTAGGTGTTCATAAAAAGAAACTGGAATTTGCAAATGATGAGTAGAAAGAGTGAAAGTGAAAAACTTGAAAAAGATAAATGCTGAGGAAGAGCCATTGTACAAAGATAAGAACAGAATGAATAAGGAACACTATCCATAAAAGCTCCTTAAATAGAAAAACCTATTGATACTATAGGCAAAATCTTCGGAGAAAGATTCAGTGTATTCATACCTCGATTCAAAACAACGAAAAGACAACACAAAAAATTGGCTAAAAGAAACAAGTGTCAGTCGCCTATTAAAAGCATGTGCGCCTTACCATCCTAGAGACAGATATCTACACCTATATAGACTTGCCAACTAAGGAAAATACTTGTTCTCGAACCAAGCGAAAAGTGCGCCTAGCTCACTCCTCACTCAGATTTTTCGAACAAGTACACTTTGGGGGGACTAATGTTACGGAAATATTTGGCAAAACACGTGTCACCTACCCAAATAGCCACGTGTTAAGCACGGGGCCACATCCCTCTGGCCACGTGGCAATACCACCTAATAATAAATCTTTTGTTACTGCTTTTCTAGCGAAATTCCACTCGGTAATTGAGAATGAGGCATTTGTTATCTTTCAACTATTTTCAGCTCTACAAACAAATCCGATCGGAATTAATCAAACCCAAAACCTTCTTATCCGAAACCTGAGGTGCTCATGGCCACATAATTTCCTAAGGAAGAAAATATCTAACGCCTCTACAGTAAGTAGATATTATCCACTTGCCTCTACAGTGGGCAGATATTTTCTACTTACCTACACAATAGGCAGATATTTTCTCACCGCCTCACGAGATATTTTCCCACCGCCTCACGAGATATTTCCACAACCGCCTTTCCAGATATTTTCCTAAACTGCCTTCAACTTTTCTATAAAAGAAGAACAACTATAGTAAGAAAGGGGACTTGAACAATCAACTAACCTATGCCCAAGAAGTCTAAAGGTTTACCAAACCCTCTTCTTTCTCACAGGATTTTTGACATAATCATCGGAGTTAAATCCGAGCAGAAAGGCCCAATTCCGATCACTTCCCTATCCTTTTTACAGATTCACCCAAGTAACCAGAAACCAAAAGGTGACAATTCTGATCATCCTCATCGATTCGATCGCCTCCACATATTCCTCCAGAATACCCGGCATTCCAAAGCATCCAATGTTCGAAACCTGAAGTAAGCGTCCACATCAATTACAAATTTCAACCTTTGTCAAAGGCTGAGACCAGATAACGAGGCAACAACAACCAAAGCGCAAGGTGAACCAGTTTTTGGCATCAACAGGTTAAATCTTTTTGTTAAGATGCATGCAATATATGAATTTGCTCTTTCAGGATATAATGCACTTAGGTTTAAGATATAATAATGAATGTTGTGAGTTATGCATCTTTATACCAAAATATTCTTCTTTTAGACAAAATCTTGGTTCATTGTTTTTCCTTTTTTTGTCCCAAATAGTTGAGGAGGCTTGTACCAATCTGCTACTGAATGTATTGTTTGAATATATTTATGACTTGTTTGATAAAGTTTCTGGATTTTATACAAGCTGCCAGGTACACTTGCATGTGTGTTATATGCATCTCTTTTTTATATTTATTAGCCCCTACCTAGGACTGTTTGGAGGTTATTTTCTCAAATATGATGTGGATTATTCATTCTAGTATTGTTGTATTGAATTGTTTCTCAGCAAAGTTTTAGTATGATTTAAGTGGTAAAAAGGTTGTTGGGTCCCCTAAAGGAACTAGCAGGTTGCTAGTATGTGAGGTAACTGCTTTGGTTATGAGGAAGTGTTTCAACCTGCTAGGAATTGAGCTCGTCTACAAAATATGATGATTTTAAAGGATGCCAAATTTTTGACAGTGTTTTTATTCTCATTCCTTTTGGGGGTAACTAATTGTTTTTATTTTACAGGGTTAGCTGCATAGAACTACTGATACTGTAGCTAGTGGCTACAATTCAAATTATTTGTACTGATTGCTAGTATTTACTTACATTAAAGAATAAGAGTGATCCTTATGATATAGTAGAAATCATTTCTCTCTTAACAGACCAGCCAACGAAAAGATTAAAAAGTTGCCCTAGTTTATGGGTTAGTTTATGATCAACTAATTTATTATATTAATATTTTCCAAAAGAGATGTGTCGTCATTAACAAAAACAACTTGTCCACTAGTAATATGAACCTCCTTTTAACTTTCAATAATCATAGTTGAAATTGTCTTATCAACCACTAAAAGTAATAAATAAATAAATAACAATTGACAAAGGGTCTTTTATTCCTCGCCCATAAGATCTCATCTACCACATGATACTATTATAACACTGGCGTTAAAAGTAGCAGTTATCTTATCATATGGGTAAGTGCCTTCCATATAAGGATCATCAGTTAACAGGCTCTAAATTCTATTATAACTCCATGAAGCTATGTAGTATATGCATATACTCCTACGGGTCAACTCCAGCTCACTGGGGTTTAGCTCACAAAATTCAAGAATGGTTCGGAAAATATGGAGCAGATAATCTCCTGCAGATTAGTTCTTGCAACTCCATTTCACTGGGGAATCTATGCTCCCTTAGTTTTGAGAAAACCTGATCCCAAAGCAACATAGTAACAATTAACATCAACATACATAACATGTAATTCTGCATTGTTAATAAAACACTAAAAAAGCTGAGTCATATCGAATGAATGAAAATGCTTCTAAAAAAACAACATAATTATGCGAAAAAAAACAAAAAAACAAAAGACCATCCAGGGATCTACCTTGCATCTAGCAAATTCAGAGAAGCAAGTAACTAGGAAAAATTGTGAGCAATCTTAGATTTAAAAGACATCAAACTTAGGATATAATAACAATATGCATAAGTGGGAAAGCTTTTGAAGCAATAAAAGAAAGGAGGGAGGAATTTGATAAGAAAGAAAAATTAAAAAGAGATGCAAAGAGAAAAATAAAGGACAACAAGATTACATATAGAAAAGAGGCAATTTTTCTTTCATGACATCTTAGCAAGGAGAGAATATAGGAAGTTGCAAATTGCAACCCACAAGATCTTCAACCATGGACTCACATGGATGTATGTATAAAAAATTCTGAAGATCATAGAGGCGATCTACGCCTTTAAATCAAATAAGAACTTGAGATGGATGGTCTTTTTCAAAGGGTAATAGATATGCTGAAGCTGCAAGCATGGTGTGCTTTCAACAAAATTTGGCAAAACAGGTTGGATATAAGGTAAAACAGAACAACAAAATTGATCATGCAGTAAATAACAAAACCTAAAATGATCAACATAGTAGCTATGAAAAAAATCCAGTTATTTGCGAAAGTAGATATTCCATTATTTGAACCATCATTTGCATAGAAAAATCCAATAACAGGAGAACAAAATGGCGGATTACTTACCAAGTCCCCATTGTAGTAAACTTCAAAAGCACCAGAGCTTTGCAGAAAGGACTGCACAAAATTGCCAAGAAGCCAAGTTGTAGCAATGGAACCAAATCTATTTGCCCGCAAATTGAATTACCAAGCAAAACATCAAAGACACTTAAGAACAAACATCCTAGAAACATTTCATGGAGTCAGATTTCTGACGATGGATAAAAAGGATGGCTATCACAAATTAAGGCAATTATCCCAATGCTAGATCAGCACAAGCCAACAAGAAAATGTCCAAAGTATGTTGTTATCAGTTATACCACTATAGACCATTCATTGTTGATAATAAACAGTCATGCCATATGAACGTAAAAGGTTTTACAAAACAAACCCCATAATTTTTATATTTTTTCATGACAATCCCCCACCAAAAATTCAAAATTTTTGAAATACGGAAAGTCCTGTGAAGTGCTGCTATATACTGTGTTTTTGACAAAGTTACCTTTCGGGTTTGAACCTTCATCTATCCACTAAGGGATTCATTCATTCACAGAGGCAAATGGACTATGCCTTGAATTTGCAACTTAAGTGACAAACTTCACCCAAAGGGCACACAGTACTTGGCTCTGTGAGCCGAGCCTAGCCTAGCGGTTTGGGGCATTACGGTCATTCCCCCAGTATCTGCTCATGCGTGTTTTAGAGAGTGCCCGGCTCTTATAGATCACGACCTCCGATCACACTCACGTAGGTGTATTCTCCAGGGTATCCTGTAGGATAAATACCCTTCCTTTCCAAGGGCTCA
Organism: Dioscorea zingiberensis; assembly: GCA_026586065.1. Lineage (NCBI taxonomy): Eukaryota > Viridiplantae > Streptophyta > Magnoliopsida > Dioscoreales > Dioscoreaceae > Dioscorea > Dioscorea zingiberensis. Next base: position 38,306,327 of record CM048820.1, on the reverse strand, counting down.
AATACATTAAGAGTTATACTCCGCCTCCCCATACAGTATGAAGTACATATGCATCATCACGGATAGGGTAAACAAGGAACATGTTCATCAGAGTGTCGGAGGTAAGAAGACTTGCATGGTTGCAAAATCTTTAAAGGGATGAAGTAGTTGGTTGAGACATAATATATATTTGTCTCAGTGCTTGAACTTTGGTTTATTGGATATTTGAACTTTGGTTTTATTGTATGTTTAAACTTTGATTTATTATTTGGATTATGGAAACGTTTGAACTCTCATGTGTTCTTTTATTTGTTTTATGAAAGCTGTTTTAGCTGGACTTATATGGTAAAACACCCATTCTATAAACTTTTTATTATTGTTATTACAGTTGCTTATAATGGTATATAGTTCTATTTGTTGATTTATTATATTATTTTATAATACTAAAAAAAACTGTATATACATATTTGATAAAATCATTGGAAACATATTACATAGTTTTATAATAAACCAAACAATTTTTACATTTTCTATTTCTGCAAACAGTTTCCAATAAATCAAACAAAACAACTTTTCCAATTTTCAGTTTCTTAAAAGGCAACAAAAAAATCCTTTTCTTTTCATCGTTTTTTCATTTTTTCAGAAAACAAAAAACCGAAAACAAACCAAACGCCCTTAGTTTTTGGTATAATTAAATACTCAATTCCAAATCCTTTGAAAATTCTCAAATGGACAAATGAGCATAGACAATGAGGATCATGCAATAGGGTGAAGTGTAGGGTGCTATTGTGAGAGTTGATAAATGGGGTGAAACACCTCCGCTAATGGATGGAGAGTGGGGTATTGATGGAGCACATGTCACATGAGTAAGAAAGGGTAAATATCTTATATATATATATATATATATATATATATATATATATATATATATATATATATATATATATATATATTTAATAGGGTTGTAATCGTAAAAAAACAAAGAAAAAATATAAGATTTTTTTATTATTATTATTATTAAAATTTATGTTGTGTAGTTGTTCAAACTTATTTAAAATTGATTTACTAAAACTGATAAAATACTTGATAAAATCCACACTATTGATACTATCGGGATCCTTATCGGGTCAACAACTTAAACTTTCATTAATGGCGTCATTTCTTATTAACTTATGAAACAGCGCCGTGCACTGCCCAACTCCCTCGACGTCATAACACCATCTCGATCTTGATCCTCGTCTTCGATCTAATTGAAGCCCCAGAGAAGGAGTTCCTCATCGATCGATCCATCTTCCGACCATGGCACCTTCTTAGAATCAAGGTCAGTACTTTCTAGGTTGGAAGTGACTTATTGCTTTGCTTTTACAGGATTGTTTTTTTTTTCCTTTCCTGTAAAAGAGAGCCCTGGACATCCATATCCCTATTGACAAATTCTCTAAGTGCCTTTTTAACATTTCTCATGTTCCATCTAGTAGAACATGTAAGGTACCTTAATTGTTCCCCTAGCAACTTTAAGGGAAGCAAGCTTAGGAATGACATGGTAAGGGAACTTTGCCTTCTCCTAGTACGTCATAAGTAAAAGATTCATAAATCAAATTCATGAAGATCCAGAAAAACAAGGCGGTTTCAATTTATACACTAAAACATAAAATCACCCCATAGCATACAAGAATAATAGGTCACACAAATAAAAAAAACTAAGTTGATCTTGCAACACTGAATTCATCTATGTTCATTCAACAGTATGTATGACTGGTGCAGTCTTGAGAAGTTTCAAATGGTAGCCTTAGGCTTGTGACAGATGGATTAACTCAAAATTCTGGTAATTAAACCGAAGACTTCTGACAAAAGTCTGCATGAAATCTTAATTTATGTAATTATTGTCTAATATAAACATGTTGCTAGATTTATCTTCAACATCTCTTACAAACAACCTTATATGATAGGAATAATTAACCACAACATGATAGGTACATTAAGCATGGCGGCTCTAGCCTCCACCTGATTATTACGACGCAAGATTGGTTTCTTGAGTTCAGGCTTGAGACCTATTTACATACCCTAAAGATGAAAATTGCATACAAGAAATGAAGGAATAGTATGTTGTTTAATAGAATTAATGGGAACATTATTGCTTGTTGACAAAATAAAACAAACTGAATTCTAGTAGCATGCATTTAGATTTTTGATAAATAGAGGAATACCTCTGTCATTATAGGAGCAATTTCTTTCTCCATAACTTCTCGCACTTTTTTCCTTAAAACCTGTTCCTCAGGGCTCAACAAATAATCAAACTGATAATAATCTGATTCTGTATGGAGAGAGGAAAAAAATCAATAAACTGCAGGGGGAAATGATTGCGCATTGGGAATCATTAAGCTATTACATCTATATGCATTTCTTCTCACTTTTTATTGAGCCAAAAGAAGTTGAATTTCAAACCAAGACAATAATCCATTAAAATACTATGAAGGCGATATCACCCCAATACATGCTATCCAATAACCTTAATAGTACATAAGAAAAATGAATGTAAAAATACACATGAATCAAGATGTTCACTAAAGGACCATGCTTTCTAGCTATCACTTTTAATTATTATGATATCTATATGGTTTGGACATACTAATGTACCTACAGTGAGTCTATGTTGAAAATCGGCTTTCCCTCGGGATCCGTTCCGATTCAGATCAACGGTTGAAATTTGTATTTATTTTGGTGTGGACGCTTACAGCTGATAGTGGAGAGTGATTTTGCTCTTCTGGATGACAGGAAAAAAAAATGCACGGGAGAAAAAAAAACGACTGGAGTGGGCCTTTCGCCCGGATTCAACTCCAATGGTCAAGTTAGTGGAGTATTTTGGAGGGAAGAGAAGAGAGTTCTAGTGTCAATTTTTCTTACCTTCGGATCTTTCACCTCCCTTCTTTATATAGGGCCTTTAAGGCTGTGGGTAATATCTTGCCCACTGGTAGGGCAAGTGGGGGGAGGGGAATTTATGGGAGCAAGTGGGATGGTTGTTTTTCAACTAGCGTCCCATCTGGTGTCAAGTGGAGTTAAGACGTTTAGTCTTCTAAGCCAGATCTTTTGCTCGGAAAAGATCTATCATGTACTTTATACCCTTGTCCTTAATATTTTAGGCCTGCTTTTGCCTTTCTGTCCAGGGGGAAGGGTTTCGGTCAGGTTTTGGGGACAGTTATATGGAGGGTTGAGATGATGATAAGGGTTTGGCCTAGATTAAGCAGAGTGGACGTCAGGGATTCTGCCAAGTGGCAGTTTTAGATTTTAAACCTTTTATATGGGATTTATAACATGTATCGTGCCAGATATGACCATATCATTAGTCCCCCCCCCACCCCCCCCCCCCCCCAAAGTATGCTTGTGTTTGAGTCCGAGTCATAAATAAACTGGGGTCAGTTTTCGGTTGGCTCAAGGACAAGCATTAGGTTTGCCACAAATTTTCGTTATTCTAATATCAACTTCTATTTGCCTAGTCTACGAATTTAGGCGCTAGTTCCAGGGAGGAGTTTAGTCAGGCTGTTGTGGTACTGGATCAATACCTGTTGGTCTTAGTTGGAGGCTTGTGTGGTCTTTTCATTGTATTAAATCGAGGTTTGGGTATTTTTAAATTTTGTCTGATCTGTAATAATTTTTGTTTTGATACGACGCTGTTTCTATATATATATATATATATATATATATATATATATATATATACATTGTTTGGGGATGGAAGATAATTTGTTGGTTTCTCTTTTTGGTTTTTAAAAATGGATCTCTTCCTCTTTTGTCTTTCCTTAAGGCGTTTCTTCCTAGTATTTCTGTCTTCCGTCTATTTTTTTGAGAATTCCTATTACTTTTTATGAACATTTGGGAGCGCTCGGATCAAGGGTGGTGAATCTTATAGGTCCGAACGGTTGTGTTTGGAATGTCCTGCTCGACATGGATGGAGATATAGAAGAAATGCGGTTTGCTCAGGGATGGTGGAACTTTCATATTGATCAAGAGCATGTATCATATACATGGCACAGCGGAAAAATTAAAATTTTCTAAACCCTAGCCCAAACGGATCTCCCTACGTTTATCAAAACACAAGCAAGTAAAGTTGAAGGGCATGTACCTTTTGAGATCTGTACCGAATTCCTTTTCGAAGTATGAGAAGACGTTGCGTCAACCACAGCAGTCCGTAGACGGAGTGCCTCTAACGGTGATCCACGCGAAGATCCGCAGAAGCAACCTCAAAGGCGACTGGGTAATCTTCCACGCAAAGTGCTAGCTATGGTGGAAGGTCTTGAGAGGATTTGGGAGAGAAGAGAAAAAACAATTGATTTCTATCAATTACTAAGAAGTTATGTTGTTGTATCTCTTTATTGCCTAGAGTATCACATATTTATAGGCCTCCCTAATCAGATTAGGGTTTGTTTCGGATTGTGACTTTGATTGAAGCACAAATCAAATTTGGCTAACAATCTAATCAAATTTGACATATAATCAAATTCGACTCCCAAGCAAATTTGACTTATGATCAAATTCGACATATAATCAAATTTGTCTTATAATCAAATTCGACTTACAATCAAATTTGACTTATAATAAAATTCGACTTACAATCTTTCTCTTCCCTTTAATTCTCTCGTTTGAGGATCTATTCCTAAAAACCCGTTTTATACCTCATTGATATCTTCTATGCGTGTGACCCATTAGGTTCCGGGTTATGGTTGCCATTCATAATCAACCATTGATTACAAATAGATCATGAGTGGTATCTAGCAATACATCATGACCCCCAATTGACCGAAAAGTCAGGTGGTCTGACTTGGAACCTTTCAGCAGCCAATGTTAGTGTGCAATTTGTCCTTTACCATCTTATACCAACTTGGTTTGGAGTATGGCCTATGTGTCAACTCCCACTAGACTGACTATGTCACACCTAGCCCAAGTATTAGTTCCTCGTCCTATGGGATCTATTACTCAAAACTTTTGTCATTGAAGACCATCTTCATAACAAGTTACTCTGGCTAGAGATTTCTGAGTAATGACCCGACAAGTGGCCATGGGTATACTCTCCTTCTATTAGGAGTGGTAAATCCTCTATTGGCTACCCAAATACCTTCGAATACTTCAAAGCTGTACCCAATCACTACCCTATAAGTAACCCATGAAGGGAAACGTAGGAATGGCGTCAAAGCACAGGATCCATATCCAAGATAACTTGTGTACCTCAAGTCTAAGGATATTTACACCATTGCTGTAATGAGATCTTCACTGACATTTTAATAGGATAACCATGTGAAGACTCATGGTAGGTCATCCAATGAACTTGCTACCCTTAGCAAGCATCCACATGTTCACTCAAAACATCTTCATGCTTACAGCTTGTGAGAACAACTGCTTGATCGGATCAAGGAGCATCACATGTGCTAGTCTTGATGGATCAATGATGTCCCGTCTCATTGATCCTTCGACTAGAGATATTTAGATACGTACATAATTACACATCATAGGAATCCCACATTATGATCTCTATCATATTTTCCTTCATGCTATGCGTTGTATCATGGACTTCATTAACTAGATTTAAGATCTCATATCATATTCATAGTAATGAACATCTAAATAATGAAGAAGCCTTTTATTAAATAAATGAATTTGTACATAAAGTGCCAAAGGTGATTGTCTTTAGAGCACTTCTTCAACAATCTCCCACTTGAACAAAAGCCAATCGCCTTTGTATCTAATACCATAGGCATTTGCATGGGACTCAAACCTAGCCTGTGGAAGTGCCTTAGTCAATGGATCAGCTAGATTCTGATCGGTGGGAATTCTCTCTATCTTTACATCATTCCTACCAATTATCTCTCTAATCAAATGGTATCGCCTAAGTACATGTTTGGATCTTTGATGAGACCGTGGCTCCTTTGCTTGTGCTATGGCTCCATTATTGTCGCAATAAACCTGTATCGCATCAACAATGCTAGGAACCACTCCTAGTTCAGTGATGAACTTGTTTATCCATACTGCTTCCTTTCTTTGCTTGAAGCCGCAATGTACTCGCTTCAGCTTGTTGAATCGGTGATGCGTCTCTTGTTTGGAACTTTTCCAACTAATCGCTCCTCCATTCAAAATGAAAATATAAACGAACTGGGATATGGAATCATCCTTGTCGGTCCGAAGCCGCATCAGTATACCCACTTACTACGAGATCAGTTTCCCCATATACCAAGAATAAATCCTTAGTTCGTCTCAAGTACTTAAGGATATTCTTGACAGCCACCCAATGACCCTCACCGGGATCAGACTGGTATCTGCTCGTGACACTCAAAGCATATGATACGTCGGGCCTCGTACATAACATAGCATACATGATAGATTCTATGGCTGAGGCGTATGGGATCTTATTCATGCGAGTCCTTTCATCTTGTGTTTTTGGACACATAGACTTTGAGAGTGTAATCCCATGTCTCATGGGGATATACCCTCTCTTAGACTCTTCCATGCTAAACCTCTTCAGCATCTTGTCTATGTATGTAGACTGCGAAAGACCTAGCAACCTTTTAGATCTATCTCTATAAATCTTTATTCCCAAGATATAGGTCGCCTCTCCAAGGTCCTTCATGGAGAAATTCTTGGATAACCAAATTTTGACGGATTGAAGGACAGATATGTCGTTTCCTATTAGTAGTATGTCATCCACATACAATACAAGGAACACGACTGCACTCCCATTGACCTTCTTGTATACACAAGGTTCATCCGGATTTTGTGAGAAACCAAACTCTTTGATCGTCTCATCAAATCGGATGTTCCAACTCCTGGATGCTTGCTTCAATCCATAAATGGATCTTTGAAGCTTGCATACTTTATTGCCATCATTAGATGTGAATCCCTCGGGCTGCATCATATACACATCCTCGGTTAGATTTCCATTAAGAAAAGCTGTTTTCACATCCATTTGCCAAATCTCATAGTCATAATAAGCGGCAATGGCTAGGAGTATTCTTATGGATTTAAACATGGCTACAGGTGAAAAGGTTTCATCATAGTCAACACCTTGTTTTTGACGATATCCTTTCGCCACTAGCCTAGCTTTATAGGTAGTTACGTTACCATCCATGTCGGTTTTCTTCTTGAAAACCCACTTGCACCCAATAGGTTTAATTCCTTCAGGTGGATCAACCAAAGACCATACTTGGTTTTCATACATGGAATCCATTTCTGATTTCATGGCGCCTAGCCATTTATCCGAAGTCACGAACAATTCAGTACTTCTTCGTAATTAGTAGGTTCCTCATCCTCTATGAGTAATACATCATTAGTTTCACTCATGAGAAATCTATATCTCTCGGGAACCATACGTATCCTACTAGATCTACGAAGTTCTTGTGTATCAAAAGGTACAACCGTTACTTCATCGATATGAGTAACCGGTTGTGGATCACGGGTTAGGCGGTTGCTCTATGTCTATTGGAGCATCTCGAACTTCATCAAGCTCAATTTTGCTCCTATTATCTTTCATTAAGAGAAACTCTTTCTTTAGGAAGGCAAAGATGCTTTGAAACAAATACCTTTTGTTCCAAAGTGTGGTAAAACCGATATCCCATGGTTTCCTTTGGATATCCCACAAATAGACACCGCCGATTTAGTCTCAAGTTTATCGACATTATCCGCTTCACGTAAAATTTGGACAACCCCATACCTTCAAGTGAGATAGTGAGGGTTTCTTATTAGTCCACATCTCATATGGAGTAACCTCGAATCGCCTTTAGACGGGACTCTGTTTAAAAGATAAACAGCAGTCGTAAGTGCATAACCCCAAAATGATTTAGGAAGCTCTGCATGGCTCATCATTGACCTCACCACATCTAATAGGGTTCGGTTTCTCCTTTCCGCCAAACCATTGTGTTGTGGCGTATAAGGTGGAGTCCATTGGGATAATATCCCATTATCCCTAAGATAATCTTGAAACTCTTGGCTCAAGTATTCACCACCTCGATCAGATCTAAGTGTTTTAATACTTCTACCAAGTTGTTTCTCTACTTCATTTCTGAATTCTTTGAACTTTTCAAAAGCTTCAGATTTGTATCTCATTAGATACACATACCCATATCGTGAATGATCATCAATAAAGGTATTAAAGTAAGCATAACCACCTCTAGCATGTATAGACATTGGCCCACATATATCTGTATGTATTAGGGCTAATAAGTCTGTTGTACGTTCACTCTTTAACGTAAAGGGTGTCTTAGTCATCTTACCCTTTAAGCATGATACACACGTGTCATGTGATTCATAATCAAATGACCCCAAGTCGCCTCTCTTGAGCAATTCAGTCATGCGTTTCTCGCTTATATGGCCAAGACGACAATGCCATAAATAGGAGGTTAATTGATTATCTTGTTTTACTCGTTTGTTATTATTTTCAATATTGAGTATAGAACTAGACACATCTAATATGTATATACCATTGCACAACATTCCAGTACCATAAAGAATTCCATCCAACATTATGTAACAACAATTGTTACTAAAAGTCAAATGAAAACCTCTTTTATTCAAACTAGAAATAGAAATAATGTTCTTCATCAAACTTGGAACATAAAGGCAATTGTCTAATTCTAAAACTAGTCCACTTGGAAGTGGCAATACATAAGTTCCTACGGCTAGTGCAACAACTTTTGCTCCATTTCCAACCCGCAGGTCTGCCTCTCCCTTGACCAGCTGTCTACTGTTCTTTAGGCCCTGCATATCAGTGCATATGTGTGAGCCACATCCGGTATCCAATACCCATGTTTTATAAGAAACAATATTTATCTCAATAAAGAAGATACCTGAAGTAGATGGGGCATCAGATGCCTTATTCTTCTTCAGAGACTCCAGGTAGCCCTTGCAGTTTCTTCTCCAATGGCCTTCTTTGCCGCAATGATGGCAGGCTCCTTTTGGGGCAGCTTGTTCTGCCTTCTTGCCCTTTCTTTTTGTCGCCTTCCCTTTGGCTTTTAAGGACTTCTTCTTCTTAGAGCCCTTGGTCTTAGAAGAGTCCACCAGCATCACGGCCTTTTGTTCTTTCTTAACAGCAGGCTCTGCTGATTTGAGCAGGTTGATCAACTCCGGTGTTGTTGATGCAATCTGGTTCATCTGATAGTTTAGCACAAATTGTGCATAACTGTCAGTCAAACTTTGTAGAATTAAGTCTATACTTAATTCATGATCCATCACAAAACCAAGTGCTCCTAACCTCTCAATATAGCCATACATCTTTAGTGCATGTTGCACTGCAGATGTCCCTTCCTGCATCTTGGAGTGGAAGAGCAACTTGGAGAGCTCAAACCGTTCGGTTCTCGCTTGCTCATCAAACAGCTCCCTCAGATGGTAGACCATGGTATACGCGTCCATAGCCTCATGCTGCTTTTGTAACTTTCGGTGACATAGAGGCGATAATGCACAACCCGATTAACTTCATTTGTCGACCAAGTGCTTCTTATAAGCCAACAATTGGTCTTCAGAAACACCCTCAGCAGGAGGAGAAGGAAGCTCCTCATCAAGGACATAGGCTATTCGTTCGGATTTGAGAACAATTCTCACATTCCTTAGCCAGTCCAAGAAATTGGGCCCAGTCAATTTATTTGTCTCAAGGATCGATCTCAAATTCACAGAGGATGACATGATTCTAATAACCTAGATGTAAAATTGAGCATGTTAGAGAAAATTACATGAATGCATGATATAAGGACTTTTATATTACGCATTGTTACTCCCACTATTTTATTACGAATCCATAAGCCCTCACTTTGAATCCGAGAAAACCCTTTGAAAGTTCTCCTAGTGGGTTCGATATCCAAAATTCCCAAGAATGACCTTGGGTTTACCCAACAAGTCACCTTAGTTCAAATGGTAGGTATCACATACCAATTACACATATCATACGTGTGTAACTATCGAACTAGTGCTATCAACTGATTGATGTGTGCACTAATCATTGGGTTGTCAACTCATTGGCGCGCGTACATCATATGTATACTACCCAACATCGTCTCCGTCTACATTAGCCTTGGGTTTACCCAACAAACCAATGTTTCCGATTAAAGCCGACCCATTAATCATGAGATCATATCTCAATGGCTAGAACATATCCAACGTAAAGAAGGGCTCGGGTTTACCCAACAACCCAAATCTCTAAGAAGGACTCTGGTTCTTACCATATTAATGGAAGACGTTTAGCTTTAATATTTAACTAAGGGATTGCTTGAATTTAGTCGCATCAGATTTTAAGCATGCAACGTATATGATCATATCAATTATATATAGATAATTCAAGTCCAATAAGGATTAACTAAGTCAAACTTAGGTAGATGTATGAGATTATAATCAAAAATTAGAAATCCTATTTCTAATGCTATTGTGATAAAATCCAAATTTAATTAAATCATATCCCATAAAATTCAAATTTGATTAGAATTGTATTCCGATCAAATCAAAATTTGATTAAGATCATATCTCGATCAAATCCAAATTTGATTAGGGTTATCCCATAAAATCCAAATTTGATTAGAATCATATCCTGATCAAATCCAAATTTTAGATTTATGAAAAATCAAATTTCAGTTTCCTTTAGAATTTCCTAATTAATCAGATTAATTTTGGAAAGAATTAGAGAAACTAGAAAAACGATTTTTTTTTTAGGGTCTTTTCAAAAAGAAAACTAATTTTAAGGTTTCAATCTTTGAAAACAATTTTAAACTTGTTTATATGTTATCCTGAAATCAAAAACATGTTCCAAATATGATATTTCAAATTCCAATAATCATATTATTGAAAGTGTTCAAGAATAACATACAAATTTAGAACCCTAATCATGCCATCTATCAATTCTACCATGTTTTTTTATGCAAAAGGTTTTGACAAACATAAGGTAGCTCTGATACCACTGTAGGGTTTTGTAGAAAATCAAGAGCATGTATCATATACATGGCACAGCGGAAAAATTAAAATTTTCTAAACCCTAGCCCAAACGGATCTCCCTACGTTTATCAAAACACAAGCAAGTAAAGTTGAAGGGCATGTACCTTTTGAGATCTGTACCGAATTCCTTTTCTAAGTCTGAGAAGACGTTGCGTCAACCACAGCAGTCCATAGACGGAGTGCCTCTAACGGTGATCCACGCGAAGATCCGCAGAAGCAACCTCAAAGGCGACGGGGTGATCTTCCACGCAAAGTGCTAGCTATGGTGGAAGGTCTTGAGAGGATTTGGGAGAGAAGAGAAAAAACAATTGATCTCTATCAATTACTAAGAAGTTATGTTGTTGTATCTCTTTATTGCCTAGAGTATCACATATTTATAGGCCTCCCTAATCAGATTAGGGTTTGTTTCGGATTGTGACTTTGATTGAAGCCCAAATCAAATTTGGCTAACAATCTAATCAAATTTGACATATAATCAAATTCGACTCCCAAGCAAATTTGACTTATGATCAAATTCGACATATAATCAAATTTGTCTTATAATCAAATTCGACTTACAATCAAATTTGACTTATAATAAAATTCGACTTACAATCTTTCTCTTCCCTTTAATTCTCTCGTTTGAGGATCTATTCCTAAAAACCCGTTTTATACCTCATTGATATCTTCTATGCGTGTGACCCATTAGGTTCCCGGTTATGTTGGCCATTCATAATCAACCATTGATTACAAATAGATCATGAGTGGCATCTAGCAATACATCGTGACCCCGCATTGACTCGAAAGTCTGGTGGTCTGACTTGGAACCTTTCAATAGCCAATGTTAGTATGTAATTTGTCCTTTACCATCTTATACCAACTTGGTTTGGAGTATGGCCTATGTGTCAACTCCCACTAGACTGACTATGTCACACCTAGCCCAAGTATTAGTTCCTCGTCCTATGGGATCTATTACTCAAAACTTATGTCATTGAAGACCATCTTCATAACAAGTTACTCTGGCCAGAGATTTCTGAGTAATGACCCGACAAGTGGCCATGGGTATACTCTCCTTCTATTAGGAGTGGTAAATCCTCTATTGGCTACCCAAATACCTTCGAATACTTCAAAGTTGTACCCAATCACTACCCTATAAGTAACCCCTGAAGGGAAACGTAGGAATGGCGTCAAAGCACAGGATCCATATCCAAGATAACTTGTGTACCTCAAGTCTAAGGATATTTACACCATTGCTGCAATGAGATCTTCACTGACATTTTAATAGGATATCCATGTGAAGACTCATGGTAGGTAATCCAATGAACTTGCTACCCTTAGCAAGCATCCACATGTTCACTCAAAACATCTTCATGCTTACAGCTTGTGAGAACAACTGCTTGATCGGATCAATGAGCATAACATGTGCTAGTCTTGATGGATCAATGATGTCCCGTCTCATTGATCCTTCGACTAGGGATATTTAGATACGTACATAATTACACATGATAGGAATCCCACATTATGATCTCTATCATAATTTCCTTCATGCTATGCGTTGTATCATGGACTTCATTAACTAGATTTAAGATCTCATATCATATTCATAGTAATGAATATCTAAATAATGAAGAAGCCTTTTATTAAATAAATGAATTTGTACATAAAGTGCCAAAGGTGATTGTCTTTAGAGCACTTCTCCAACACACACAGAGATGGGGGACCTCATGGTTTTTGAGTATACTGGAGGCGTTCATTTCCGAGTGACAATCTTTGAAAGAAACAAATGTCTGAAAGAATGGGCTTTTTCGGCTCGCCCCTTTCATCAAGCGGCCGTTCTTAGTGATGATGATGGTGAGGAGGAAGAAGATGGGTCGGACGAATCTTTGGACTAGGGCAATTTTATGTCTTTTTTATGCTTTTTTTGTAAGTTGTCATTTGTTGACCCTTTTTAGTTCCAATCATGTATATAACTAGTCTCAATGTTCTCGTTTTATTTTTCAATTGGTATATGATGGAAATAGTTCCTTTTTTCTATTTACTATTAATTTTATTTATTTTTTGAAAAATGGACGAGGCTTTGATCTTAAGTCAAGGGGAATAATTGTTTTGCAAGTCTTGTATTAGATACTATTCCGCATTTATATCGAGGAGTGGTGCGGCGCGGGCTGGTCAATGTGATGATGGTGCGATAACCTATTTCCTTCATGTCAGACGTTTGGTAGGCCCCTCGCCTGGGGAGGAGATCTGGGCCGTTCCAGTAAAATTAACTGCTTTTGCTTCAATGGTTTGATTTAGGGTGACATTTGCTTAGACAGTTCGATTTGGGGGATATTTGCTTTAACGGTTCGATTTGGGTCTATTCATTTGATCCGACAGTTGGACATCTTATCTTTTGGTTTTTGAACAGGGATTGAGGGGTTTATTTCATTTTGAATTCACACAATTTTCTCTCTAGCACTTCCAGCTCTCTCTACTTCCCCAGCGATCTCCTGGTTGGCATTCTTTGTTTGTTGAAGCTCTCCGTTAAGGTAGTGGAGATTGATTGTATGGATTCTAGGGCTCTTGTTTCTTTTGGTTCTTCTTCTGATTCTTCTACTTCTTCGTCGTCTTCGTCTCCTTCTAATTCAACTTCGTCCTTTCCTGTTCTTGTCCAAAGTGGACCTAGGGGTCCGCCGATTTAGGGCTTGAGAGTCCATCCGGCGTCTTCTAGGATAGAGGTTGGGGGTCTGAAGTTTTTTTAAGCATCCTTAACAAGGATGATATAGGTTGTTTAGTGGATCATTATCAGATCGACTTATCTCTCTTCTTGGTTAGGGAACGCTGTTCTGGGGAGCGAGCTAATTCGTCTAGGGAGGGTGCAATAGCCATCTATCAGGATGCTTTGTTAGGGGGTCTTTGTCTCTCGTTTCCTAATATTTTTAAGGAGATCCTAGATTATTATCAACTATGCCCCTCTCAGTTAACTCCTAGTTCATGGAGACTGTGTAAAACTCGCCCCAAAATAAATAAAGATTTTTATTTACCCATAATTTTTAAATGACAATTCAATATGGTGAGCAGTGAAGTTTTGAAAAAATCACATGTCTGAATAATCCAGATTAATTAAACGTTAATTAATCAAAATAAATTAGTTGTTAATTAATCCTGATTAATTATCGAGAAGAGAAAATGAACAAATATTCAAATTCCGGGAGAATTGGATCTGGTTTTGGAATGAGACGGCCCCGTGATGCCACAGTATGCCCGTGATGAAGGATTTGACTGAAAGCCATTATTCTCGGATCTGGTCTAACGAGAGACCGATCCCATGATTTTACAGTACACCCGTGCCATGGGACTACGGACTCGAGATTCGCGGATCTGGGTCGGACACTAGGACTGGAGAATCAAAAGGTGGACCCCAGAGATGAATTCACCCATGACTGAACAGTAGGCTTGTGAAACTACAGTGACAAGATATTTTAATTAAAGGAATAGTAGGTGTTGATGCCAAAAACTGGTCCACCTCACACTTTGGCTACTGTTGCCTCGTAATCTGGTCTCAGCCTTCGACAAACGGTTGAAATTTATAGTTGATGTGGACGCTTACTTCAGATTCTGAACAGGAGACGCTCTGGAATGCCTCCCGGAATTATCAGCTCTTTGCTTTGGGGTTAATCTGTAAAAAGGAGAAAGGGAATGATCGGAATTGGGCCTTTCTGCCAGGATTTAACTCCGATGCTTAAGTCAGAAAACTTGTGAAGAGGAAGTCTTAGACATAAGTTAGTTCTTTTGGGTAATGTTTTTCCGATCCTTTTCTTTCTATAATTGCTCTTCTTTTATAGCAACTTAAAGGCGGTTTAGGATCGGTTTAGGAAAGGCGGTGAGTAAGGCGGTGAGTAAGGCGGTAAGTAAGGCGGTAAGAAAATATCTCTTGAGGCGGTAAGAAAATATCTTCCTATTGTGCCTACTGTGTAGGTACTATGTAGGTAAGTAGAAAATATCTGCCCACTGTAGAGGCAAGTGGATAAGATCTACTTACTGTAGAGGCGTTAGATATTTTCTTACCTAGGTGGCTATCGCCCTATGAGACGGTTTTTATAATTCCGACGGACTTTTTGTACGGTTGAACCCTCATTCTTATTTGCCGAACGGAATTATGCTATGGTATTTGGTAATATTTCCACGTGGCCTGAGGGGCATAGTCTTAAGTGTGACAAGTGGCCATTTAGGTACGCGACATGTGTCTTACCAAATATCTCCGTAACATTAGTCCCCCCCAAAGTGTACTTGTACGAAAAATCTGAGCGAGGAGTGAGTCAATCGCCCTTTTCGCTTGGTTCGAGAACAAGTATCTTCCTTAGGAGGAGTAAATTTTGCTGTGTTGTCTTTTCGTTGTTTTTAATCGAGGTAGATTTTTCTCCGGAATTTTCGCCTATAGTGTCACTAAGTTTTTTCTATTTAAGGAGCTTGTATGGGTAGTGCTTTTATTCAAAAATCTTTGTAGCTTTGTATAATGGCTCAGCGTTTGTCTCTCTATAAATTTTTCACTTTTACTCAGTCTTCTCGTCATTTGTGAATTTCAAGTTCTTTTTATGAACATCAAGCGGACTTAAGGACTGGGGTCATCCATTTGGTAAGTCCAAACGGCTGTGTATGGCCGTTCCTTCTGGTTGTTGGCAGGGGTTTAGGTGAGATAAGTATTGAGGAAGGGTGAGAAACCTTCCACGTTGATCATGATGTAGAGGCGGGGATCTTTTAATTATTACTTATGCAGGGGGTGTGCACTTCGAAGTTGAAATGTTCGGAAGCGACTCCTGCCGTAGAGAAGTGGGCCCCCATCTTCGCCCACGTGCTTTGCCGGGGTTTCCTAGCGATAACGAGGACAGCGACGGTTGTGGAAGTCCGTGCGTCTCCTCTGGATCTTATTTGAGCGGGTCCTTGGATGGATCCGTGGATTGTTAACTAGGGAATTCCAACGGAAAATATGTTCACTAGGGCTTGTCATGTTGTTTTGTTGTGTGTGTTTTTTTTAAAGGCCACTATCATTGTAACATGAAATAAAGTTTATCATTTTGTTCATAAAGTCTTTGATTTTTTCAAGAGGAAATGATCCCTGGTGATCCTACGTTGGGATGTGTGATGTGTGTGTTTTGTCTTTTAGGATGTGGGTTCTATGGTATAGCGCCCATTACTCCCCAGAGAGACACGTGTCTCTCGCACTGTGTCGTATTAAAGGGAGAAGATGGGGCGACGTGTGCGGCGTGCACTTTGTCGACAGCATGATGGGCGCGGCTACCTACGTGTGTCAGGCGGCGTTTGGTGTGCTGACGTGGATAGAATTTTGAATTATTTAAGGAGAAGCAATGGTGGTTATCTGAACGGTCCAGATTTGGAGACCCTTGGTTTAATGGCTCGATCGGGATGCCGCTCTGGGATCTAATGGCCAGGGATCCATCTCTTTTGCATATAAACGAAATTGTACAGGTAGAAAAGGTTTTATCTCAAAAGTCGAATTGCGTCTTCTTAAAACATCTCCTTCTCCGGCGAACCCTGGTCTTAAGCTTTCTGTGTTTTTTCTTATCGTTTTCTCTTCTAAGGTAATGGCTAGTGCTACATCTTCTTCCTCTAGTTCTTCTCATGAGTCTTTGATCCCTTCTCCGTCCAACCCCATGGTCTCTTTTGTGATTCCCGGCAAGTCTAGAGATGTTCCAGTCCAGGGTTTGCGGATTCATTCCGCTTCTAGGGCTATGGGTAGGGGGTCTGGTACCTTCATAAGCCTCCTTGGGCAGAAGGATGTAGATAGTTTGGTAGAGAAATATGAGATAGATTCTTCTCTTTTTGAGGTTAGGGTTCCCTGTTCCGGGGAAAGGGCGAGTTCTCCTAGGGAGGGGGAGATAGCCATCTATCAGGATGCATTATTGGGCGGCCTTAGGCTTCCTTTTTCTGATTTCGCTAGGGCGATTCTGGAAGAATATCACCTGTGTCCTTCACAATTAACTCCGAACTCTTGGAGGTTGCTCAACGGTTTTGTTATTGTTTTTAAGAATTATGGGGTAAATCCGACCGTCCGTTTGTTTCGTATGTTGTTTAGTCTCTGTTTAGAGTCTAATGCCGACTGGTATTATTTCTCGACTCGTTCAGGGAGAAAGTTTCTAGGGAAAGTCCCCTCTTCCATTAAGCGATGGAAGAGTAAGTTTTTCTTCGTCAAAAGTAAATCCGAGTGGGATGTCTGAACAAAGTGGGAGGTTCCCCGCACGGATATTACTTGTGAGGAGATGACGAAATAAGAGGAGGTTCTTCTTAAGTCAATGACGGCAATATCCAAAGTTTACTTGGATGAGTTCTTGACCAAGGAAAATCTCCAAAAATGTCATTTAATAGTATCTGACGGTAGGATTTATTCGTGTATCTAACTTAGTTTAATCTTGAATCACGATATCTAACTTGCTTCGGAATTTATTTTTACAGGAAATCCGATGGAGGACGAGGATTTGAGTTACGTTAAGGGCATCTTGGCCTCCTTCGAAGGTGAAGTGCATCCGCCCTTGCCTCGTGGGCGAAAGAAGAAGGAGGTGGCGTCTAGCGCAGGCGCTGATACTTCTAAGGAGGAGAAGAAGAAAAGGAAGAGAAAAGATGTAGACTCTTCCAAAAAGGGGGTCAAAGGCGGCTCCAGTGCAGGGTCCTCGCGGGAGAGGAGGACAAAGAGAAAGAATTCCGAGGACACATCGGGTCCCAGAATTATAAGAGAACAGGCGAAGTCGCCTCAGGAAGAATTTCGCCCGGAAGAAGTCCGCCCGGCTTTATCGCCAATTTAGAAGGACCCTTCTTCTAATCAGCCAGAGGATATCCTCCTTATGGAGGTGAGAATCTACTTCTTAAGGGTATCTATGATTTTACTAAGAATTTTTAACTTTAGGCTCATTTTATAGGCGGAGGCAGCAGAAGCGGCCCTCTTGGACAAACTGAGGGTGGCGGACTCAGTCCTAAAGGGGTTGGCAACTCAGCGAAAGGAATTACCTTCCGAGGATATTCCTTTTCGAGTTGCTAGGTCCGTAAAGGATGTTTTGATGGCCATGAGGCCCGAACAGGTCTCCACGAAACTCCGAAGGGCAGCGAGGGAAGAGGCCACTTACCAACTTTTCCGCTCGTCCATGCTGGTAAAAACTATTCTTGTATTTCTTCTACTTCCTAATTCGGCATAATCGTCTTTAACTCATTTGTTACTCTATAGACTGCTTAATGGGCAGATCCAGTTGGCAATCTTTGTCAATAAGACTGGACAAAGATGGAAGCGAGTAGGGCAGAAATTGCCCAATTAAGTTCTAGGGTGGCGGCCTTGGAGGGAAAAGAGAAGGAACAGCTCGCGGTTATTCGCGCCCTTGAGCAAGATAAGGCCGAGCGGCTTCAACAGTTGGCCGCTATGGAAAAAGAGAAAGATGATTTAGCGACCAAGCTGACTATTTCCGAGGGCTCTCTTCATACTGCCGAGGAGGATATCAAAAAGTTACAGGATGACTCCAGCAGTTTGAAAGAGGAAATTAAATCCGCTCAAGAGGAGCGAGGTGAAGCTCGATGGAACCTAAAGTTAAAGGTTGCTGAACTCGCCGCAGTTCGGGCCGAGTTAGAGGAACTCAAAGAGGAGCGCGACACACTCAAGGAAGACTTGGATTCCAGACAGAAGACCCCTAAATCTGACTCTCAAGAAATGAAAGACTTAATTGAACGAGCGGATAAGTTAGAGAATGAGGTCGCTCAGCTTCGGCCGTGGGCAAAAGAGGGGGCCACTCGCTTATATTCCGTACTGCAGCAAGTGGGTCATCACGTTTCTCCTGCAGAAGTGTTAACGATGGGGCTTGCTGGAGTCTTGAAGAGGTTCACGGAATTGAAGGAGCAACAAATCATAAAGATTCCATAGGCCCCTGCTCCAGCCCCTTCTGAACCTTCAACTCAGATTCCTCCAGACCGCCCGGAAGGCCCTAGTTCTTAAAGGATTTTAACATTTTTATGAAATGTTCTTGTAAATACTTAGTCATTTTGGAATGTAATTTCTATTTATATGAATGAAAGACAAACCTTTATTTTGGTGATGATTTATTTCCGAGTCATGGTTATCGTTAACCATTAAGAAGTCTTTCGAGAAGTCCTTCACAAAGCCTGTCTTTCTTCATCTGGCTTGTAAATTAAGTTTCGTAGCAAGTTCTTTTCTTCTGAGTCCAATCGTGGGACTTTGCTTTGTTCATTAAGATCCTTGCTTTTGTAAAATGAGATTGTTGCCTCATATTTCGATCGGCATTTTTGCCCCTTGTTTCTGGATAAGAATTATCGTTTATCCTTGTAGGATAAGTTCGACTCATCTTTTAGGAATTGGATTTTCACCTCATTTTTGTGAAATGGGATTTTCACAACATTTTTGTAGAATGGGATTTTCACCTCATTTTCATTTGGGAAAGACTTAAGTTTTATTTCATGAAACATTTAGGTGACGGCTACAGAATTTACTGATAGTAGCGTCGCATGTGTTCAACATGAAATGGACGCTTGAGCGTTTTTCCTTCCATATTCACCAGATAATAGGTGCCCGCTCGGACAATTCTCTGTATGACGTAAGGGCATTCCCAATTAGGAGTTAGCTTCCCCGTTCGGCTTTTGTTTCCCTGGAACTCATTTTCTCTCAAGACCAGATCACCGATTTGTAAGAAGACTCTTTTCACCCTTGTGTCATAGAACCTTTTTACTCTTTGGCGATAGATGGCTGCCTTTGTTTCCGCAGCTTCTCTTCGCTCTTCAAGCAAATCAAGTTCCCTCGGAGATTCTTCTCATTTTCTTCTGATGAGAAGGTTTGTTGTGTCCGTAAGGTAGGCATTCCTATTTCCTTGAGGATGACGACTTACGCCCCATAAGTAAGAGAAAATGGAGTTTCTCCTGTGGGGGTTCTTGTGGTTGTCCTATAGGCCCAAAGTGCGCTCGGAATTTCTTCAACCCAGTTAGTTCCATTTTTGGAGACCCGGGTTTTAAGAGCTTGGAGCAAGGTGCGATTTGTCACTTCTACTTGGCCATTGGCTTGAGGATGTGTAACGGAAGTTAACCTGGATTCAACTCCGAGCTCAGAACAAAAGCTTTTGAAAGCCTTGTTATCAAAATATCGCCCATTATCGGAAATGAAGGCGACCGGAATTCCGAATCGACAGATAACAGTTCGCCACAAGAATCCCTGACAAGCTTTCTCTGTGATCTTGGCCAAGGGCTCAACTTCTACCCATTTGGTGAAGTAATCGATAGCCACTATCAAAAACTTCATTTGTCAAGTCGAAGTAGGAAATGGCCCTAGAAGATCAACTTCCCAGATAGCAAACGGGCGAGGGCTGATAATTGGCGTGAGCAGTATTGGTGGTCGTCTTTGAATCTTGGAATGCCGTTGGCCGGCATCACATTTTTGGGCGAACGCCACTGCATCTTGAGTTAATGTTGGCCAGTAATAGCCTTGTCGTAGGACTTTGTAACTCAAGGCTTTGCCTCCTATATGCCCCCCTCCAATACCTTCATGGATTTCTTGAAGGATATAGTTGGCTTCTGTGGGACGCAAGCACCGTAAGAAGGGTTGCGTATAGGACCTCTTGTATAGATTTTCGCCAATGATGATGTACTGAGCGGATTTGTAAGAAATCCGCCTGGCTTCTATCTTGTTGGATGGTGTAGGTCCACCTTGCAGGTAATTTCTAATGGGATCAATCCAACTTGACTCTTCTGCTGCACTTTGTACTTCTCCTTCTAACCCTTCAATAGTTTTTGTGGGAAGATACTGTAGGTTGAAAGAGGATTCTGTATCTCCGTTGGGTGCAGTGGCTTTTTTAGATAAAGCGTCCGCTTCTTCATTTTGGGCTGGACAGATTTTTTCAATCTGGAAATGAGTGAAGCATGGAACTATTTTCTTCACCACTGCCTGGTATTTAATCATGTTCTCCTCCTTTACTTCAAAACGGCCCAGTGTGTGGCTCACGACTAGTTGTGAGTCGGAATATACATGTAGATGCTGAATTCCGAGCCCCCGAGCAAAATGCAATCCTACGATGAGGGCTTCATATTCGGCCTCATTGTTGGTCGCTCGGAATTAGAACTTAAGCACTGTTGCAATTTTCCATTTAGAAGGAGAATAAAGGACGAAGCCGGCTCCTGACTTTTCTTCAGTTGCTGATCCATCGACATATAAGGACCATGGGATGCTAGGGCTTTCTTCCGGATCCTGTGACGGGAGTTCATCCCCATACGTGGGAATGGTCAACTCCGCGATAAAATCTGCTAGCACTTGAGCCTTGATTGCCTTCGGGGTTTATAAGGGAGATCAAACTCACCCAATTCTATCACCCACTTGGCTAGACGTCCGGAATTTTCAGGCTTATGGAGGACTTGCTTTAAGGGCTGGTCAGTCAACACAGTTACTTTGTGAGCCTGAAAATACGGTCTCAATCTTCGTGCGGATGTGATAAGAGCGAAAGCCAATTTTTCAAGTGGTAGATACATTGATTCCGCGTCGTTAAGGATCTTACTTGTATAATAGACTGGCTTCTGACCTCCCTTGTCTTCTCTCAAAAGAACTGCACTGAGCGCTCGAGGAGCAGCATCCATGTAGATGTAGAGTTCTTCCCCTACTTGCTTCTTAGCTAGCAACTGAGGCGATCGGAGATAATCTTTAAGCCCCTGAAAGGCTTTTTCACATTCTTCCATCCATTCCATTTTTGGTGCTTTTCGCAAGGCTTGGAAGAGTGGGAGATTTTTCTCTCCGGCTTTAGAGATAAACCTCCCCAGAGCTAATAGGCGTCCATTAAGCCGTTGTACTTCTTGAAGACTTTTGGGTGACCCAATATCAAGAATGGCCTTGATCTTTTCCGGATTTGCTTCTATTCCTCTCCGGCATTTTTTGGACCGAACGGCATCATCTTATAGCAATAAGTTCCTTTACTTGTAATGAAGGACGTTTTTTCTTCGTCGTCTTTGGCCATTCGGATTTGATTGTAGCCTGAGAAGGTATCTAAGAAACTCAGCATCTCATGCCCTGCCGTAGAGTCAACCAAACCATCAATTGAAGGTAGAGGGAATGAATCTTTTAGACAAGCTTTATTTAGGTCCGTGAAATCCACACACATTCTTCATTTTCCGGACGGCTTTTTTACTAGAACCACATTAGCCAACCAGTTTGGATAGTTCACCTCTCGGATAAAACCAACCTTCAAAAGGTTGACACTTCTTCTTCCGCAGCCTTCTGCCTTTCTAGGGCGGAATTCCTTCTTTTCTGTTTCACAGGTTTGAACGACTGATCTATGCTGAGGCGGTGTTCGATGACATCACATTTTACGCCCGGCATATCTTCTGATGACCAGGCGAAGAGATCGGAATTTGCCCTTAGTACTACCATGAGATTTTCTTTGTCAAATCCGCGCCAATCCGCATGAATGCGTTGACTCTAGTTGTGTCTAGAGGAACTATAAGCAATTCTTCAACTGGTGTGGGTCGGAGTTCTTCATCTTCCCGTTCGGCTATTCTGTTGATCAACATGGTTTCTAAAACTCTTGTTTTGCCTCTGTTTAGAGTTTTTCCTTTGAGGGTTGAGACATAGCATTGCCGTGCCAAGGGTTGATCCCCTCTTACTTCTCCACTGCCATTCTCGGTCGGAAATTTTAGGAGAAGGTAGTAAGTAGAAATTATTGCTTTCAAGGCGTTGAGGGTTGGCCTACCAAGAATCACGTTGTAACTTGAAGCACAACGTACAACTAGAAAATTTGTTGTCACTGTGGATGATCTTGGCGAATTTCCTACCGTAACTGGCAACGTGATCATTCCTTCTGGTTGTACCACCCCTCAGGAAAATCCCACCAAAGATGATTTTACAGGGCGTAAGTTGTCTGCATCGTACCTCATTCTTTAGAAGGCGCTCCAGAAAAGAATGTTCACTGAACTTCCGCTGTCTACCAGAACTCTTTTTATTTGGAAGCTAGAAACCATGATGGCAATGACCAAGGCGTCGTCATGAGAATGGCGAACCCTGCTGACGTCGTTATCATAAAAAATGATGGGGGCCATAGGCCGAGACCTTCTTTGTGGCGCTTCTGTTTCCTCCGCAACTCCCACCATTCGGGCATAGCTTTTTTGAGAGGCGGAACTTTCACCACCACACCCAGGACCACCACTGATAAATCTGACCATCTCTCCTTTTTCTCCTTCAGGCTGTGAAGTTTCAGGTTCTTCTTGAACATCAATGTTGATATACTGCTCCAATTGTCCCCTTCTAACGATATCTTCTATGGCGTTCATCAAATGGGTGCATTTTTCTGTGTCATGTCCTCTAGCTTGATGAAACTTGCAATATCTTTTCTTTATTCTTTTTTCCGATTCGGGATTCTTGGCGAGTTACGGCCATGTCAAGATTTG
This sequence comes from Dioscorea zingiberensis, assembly GCA_026586065.1. Taxonomy (NCBI): domain Eukaryota; kingdom Viridiplantae; phylum Streptophyta; class Magnoliopsida; order Dioscoreales; family Dioscoreaceae; genus Dioscorea; species Dioscorea zingiberensis. The sequence goes on along the minus strand of CM048820.1, from coordinate 38,283,011 downwards.
TTGATCCCGGATTTGCATAAGAATATGGCTTACAGTGCGATTTAGTGGGGTATGGTGGTCGTATCTGACTATTTTCCCTTCTCTTGAAGGTTCTCTGGGCTGTAGCATGTGTCACTGAGGGCGTGTTGCAGGTTCCAAACCTCTATTCTCATTCTTATTATCCTTACGTAATCCTCCTTCCTTTCGGATTTCCGTGGGCCTTCTGTTGACATTGTGATGGGTTTTTCCTTTCTGGACCTCAACTGGAGTGTGTCGAGCCTCTTCTTCCCAACCCGTGTAAATTTCATCAGAATTGATGTACTTTTGGGCATGGATCATGAGGGCAAGGATGGTTTTTGGTGGATCCAAAGTGAGGAAAAATGGAAAGGGGATTCTAGCAAACCCTCCATCAGGATGGTTACAGCCATGCACTGAATAAGGTCCGCAATATTTGCGGCTTCATCTATGAAACGGTTTAAATAGGCTTGGAGTGTTTCCCCCCTCGTTGCTTAACGCGCAGAAGGGTAGATGGAGTTTTCTTTTGCTTTGAGTAATTAGCAAAATAAGCTAGCAAGCGATCTGCTAGAACTTGAAACGAAGGAATTGTGCTAGATGGAAGATCAACAAACCAGTCTTGCGCTTTTCCCTCTAAAGTGGTGGGAAAAGCTCGGCACATACGAGCGTCGGTAATTCCAGAAAGCAGCATCTTCGATCGGAAAGACTTTAGGTGACGAGACGGATCGGTTTTGCCCTCATATGCAATCATAGCAGGTGGTCGAAAACTATCAGGAACTTGCTCCTCCAATATTTCCTTGATGAAAGGCGAGCATATGTTGAGAACATGCCGCTCGGATTTCTTATTTCCTCGGGAAGGACTTTGTCGCTGTGTTCTTCTGTCGACAGTTGGAACTGACAGACTATTCCGTTCGGTTCTTGTCCGTTCCATTCTTGTGGCAGCTTGCTCTCGACGTCGAACGGATGGGGGTTCCGAACTAGCAGAAAAGGAGGTTCTTTCTCATATTTCTCCATGGTTGCGAGTTCTTGTCCTCTGCTTTTGGAATTCGGCAGTGGGGCTATCAGCATATTTGGTGGAATTTGTTTGGAAGGAAGTGGTCGATGGGTCAAGGTATGAACAACTTGAGTCAACCGCTCTAATTGCTGCTGCATGTTAGGATAAAATTTCGGGACGGGTCCCTCGGATAAAATGGCTGGATTTTTCGCTGGAGGTAAGATGGGTGGGTTTTCCGATGGAGGCAAGATGGGTGGGTTTTCCAACGGATTCTCCTCATCTCTCCGGATTTCATCAGGTACGTCGGTATTACTAGGCGCTCTTCCTTGGATTCGTTTTAATCTTTTGGTAGTAATCATTTGGCTTTTTGTAAGGGTCCCCACGGACGGCACCAAACTGTTGATGCCAAAAATTGGTCCACCTCACACTTTGGCTACTGTTGCCTCGTGATCTGGTCTCAGCCTTCGACAAACGGTTGAAATTTATAGTTGATGTGGATGCTTACTTCAGATTCTGAACAGGGGACGCTCTGGAATGCCACCCGGAATTATCAGCTCTTTGCTTTGGGGTGAATCTGTAAAAAGGAGAAGGGAAGGATCGGAATTGGGCCTTGCTGCCCGGATTTAACTCTGATGCTTAAGTCAGAAAACTTGTGAAGAGGAAGTCTTAGACATAAGTTAGTTCTTTTGGGTAATGTTTTTCCGATCCTTTTCTTTCTATCATTGCTCTTCTTTTATAGCAACTTAAAAGCGGTTTAGGGTCTTTTTGGGAAAGGCGGTGAGTAAGGCGGTAAGTAAGGCGGTAAAAAAATATCTCTTGAGGCGGTAAGAAAATATCTGCCTATTGTGCCTACTGTGTAGGTACTATGTAGGTAAGTAGAAAATATCTGCCCCCTGTAGAGGCAAGTGGATAAGATCTACTTACTGTAGAGGCATTAGATATTTTCTTACTTAGGTGGCTATCACCCTATGAGACGGTTTTTATAATTCCGACGGACTTTTTGTAGGGTTGAACCCTCATTCTTATTTGCCGAACTGAATTATGCTATGGTATTTGGTGATATTTCCACGTGGCCTGAGGGGCATAGTCTTGTGTGTGACAAGTGGCCATTTAGGTACGCGACACGTGTCTTACCAAATATCTCCGTAACCGCAGGCATATGAAGCAATAGTAAAAGTTAATTTCATTCTTTATAATATGCCATCAGATAAGAGAGAGAGAAAGAAATTGACTCTCTCTCTCTCTCTCTTCCTCTCCCCTTTACCCTAGATCTGAAGCTCAGACCTGCCAAGCTTGCCGTCGGCCACCGGAGCCCAGCCCGCCGGCTCCTCGCCGCCAAGCCACGACGCTAGCCAAGAACGCCAAGACACGCTGCAGCGTGACTAGCCGCTACAAGGCCGCGGCTGCCACAAGACGGCAGCGGCAATGGCCACCGCGCGTCCCAAGAATCGGCCGAGCACCTCAAGGCCAGCCGCCTGGCCCGTCACAAGGCCGCCTCTCGCCCGCCGGCCGCCGGCCGGCCCGCGCCGCAGCCCTGCGGCCTAGATCCGCCCCTCCTCGGTGCCGCACAGCTGGAACCAAGCCTTCCTTTTCCGACGAGCAGCGACCCAAGTCGGCCACCTTCCTTCTTCGGCGACCACCCTCGCTGGACTTCTCCGTGGGCTTGCAGCCCCGCACGTTGCCATTTTTCCCCCCTTCGCGACGGTGAGTATTCACGGCATTGTATGAAGTAAGGAATGAAAGATTTATTACTAGGAATGAGAAGGGTTTCATGAGCTTGATTCTTGGTATGAAGGGGCTTGGGGTTAGATTAATATTGTTGGAACCAAGAGTGGGACTACTAAGAGAAGGCTTTTGAGTAGAAAAAATTAAGATGTATGTTATGTATAAATTCATGCAATATTCATGGTTATGTATGATTTATAAAAATCCAAGTTTATTAGATTTCCTGTGGAATGTTTGTACATTTTCGGGGCCCAAGAAACAGGGAAATTGCTGCCGAAATTTCCATTAAATTCATGCATCATTGCTTGTTAGTCGATGACTTCCAAGTATGATGAATTTAGATGGACTATCACTTTATGATTTGATCTCTTGATTAAATAATTAGAGCTCAATGAATAACTGTATTTTTTTTATTTAATACGGTGTGTTAGAGTGTAAAGGGACTAAGGTTTGTCACTCTAATTAGTAGATCCCGATTCGGACGCGTGAGGAGCGACGAGGATCAGTGATTCGCTTCTAGCCAGGTAGGCTCTCGCACGGGAGGTTTGTGAGTATTCCTTCCTCCTACCCTGCTTTGATTTTTGTGCTCTTTTCCTCGAGAGGTTCCCAATATATATATTCGAGATGGGTTTCCTCATATGTATTGGCTTTATATCTCGAGGAGATTGTTGTTATCATGTTTTCTTATGCGCATTTGAGTAGAGTTTACTCCTTAGATATGTATTGACTTCCGATCTCGATGAGGTCACCGATCATTATATATTCAGGATGTCGCTGCCTTGGATATATATACATATACCTGCTGTTAGGTATTAGTACTATTAATCTCTTACTTTCAGGCATGATACATCAGACGGATGCCCTGGTAGAGGGAGTATAATATCTGGCCACCAGGCCCCGGTAGAGGGCGTATAGTATCTGGCCACGAGCACTTGATGCTCCATCGGACGGATGCCCCCGCAGAGGGCGCATAATATCTGGCCACTTGGCTTAGTCAGAGAGCGTCATTTTCTAACCATGTGCACATGTTTGCTATAGCATTATCCAGCTTAGGCTGAAGACGGTACTGATGGTGTCGTTGATGACATAGACATCTTAGTATCATATATGCCAAAGATTTAGTACATCTGTGGATTTATCCACATTCCAGTTACTTGTTATTTGCTTGTGGTGTTGTTGCACTTGCATATTTGTACTTGCTTTATTCTGTTCTTTGTTTATGGCTTCCGCCTCTTTTATTGTTTATGCAACCCTACTGGGCCTATCCTTTAGGCTCATGCACTTGACTTGTGTTTCTCAGGTTCAGACGAGGAGGAGTAGGGTCGAGCTTAGGCAGAGATATACCGAGTAGGTGACTGGGCTACTTGTATTTGTCTCGAGGTCTGCGTACCTCTTTTATCCTGTGTGAGACTTGTATTTTGTATTCCTTTGTTGAATGGATTTCTAAGGGTGACTGGACTAGATCCTAGTCTTGGGTTGTGTAAACTCGGTATTGTACTTGTACGGAGTTGTATAAACTCCCTTCTTCTTTTATCTTATGATTCCGCTGTTATCATTACCTCTGAATACTTATTGTATAAGAGTTTCTAAGGCCTTGCGCCTGAATGGGGACTAGTCCTTGTTTGGGTGCGGCCGGTTGTCTACGTGCCTGGGCCGTGGTTCGGAGCTTGACAGACTGCTTAATGGGTTTGTTATCATTCTTAATAATTATGGTGTAAAATCAACCGTGCGTTGGTTTCATCTTTTGTTTAGTTTGTATCCTGAGCCGGATACCGACTGGTATTTCTTCTCGGTTCTTTCTAAGAAGAAGTTCTTGGGTAAGGTTCCCTCTTCCATTAAGCGATGGAAGAGTAAATTCTTTTTTGTAAAATGCAAATTTGGGTGGGATGTCCGGACCAAATGGGAAGTTCCTAGGACAGACAATACTTGTGACGAGGGAAGCCTAAATTTGAAAAGTTTAAAGGAGTTTCTGGGGTTTCTGTGGATACTTATCTGACGACAAAAACCTTCAGAAATGTCGCTTGTCTTTAGCTACTGGTAGGGTTCGCTTGTATCTATGTTCTTTGAGTTTTTTGGGTTTTAGTTGTAACGAGTTATTGGCATTCTTGTTTTGTAGGTGAATCGATGGGAGATTTGGAACTTGTGGAGGGTCCCCTTGCAGATCTTGAAGGTGTTGTCCAAGTTCGTTTGACACAGGGAGCAAAAAGAAAGAGGGCGGGTTTGGGAAGGAGAAAAAAAGGGAGAGTACTTTTAAGGAAGAGAAGAAAAAGAGGAAGAAGGAGGGGAGGAAAGATGAGGGTGCTTTCGAGGCAAAGAGAGCCAGGAGTGATTCTGTCACAGAGCTCCCCAAGAAGAAGAAGGAGAAAAAGAAGGGTAGTTCTGGGGACGAATCGGGTCGGGGAACCAAGAGGAGCTGGGTGAATCTACCTGGCCAGGAGGTACCTTCCGATCTGCCGTTTCCGGTAATTTTCTTTTCCAGGGGTTCTTCCCCGAAGGATGCTAGGCATTTGAGCCAAATTTTGGGGAAGCCGTTGCGCGCTGCGTGAGAAGCTCCTACGGAAGGGTTGCTTCCTCGTCCCCTAGAGTGTTCCGTTCCGACAGTTGCTGTTCTGGGATCGATCGTTACTCCTCCCGCAGTTGCTGACGTTCCCAAGGAGGTAAAGCCGCAGTCCCTAGGTTTATTAGGAAAGGGACAATTTCTAGTTGATGATTCAACTTTAAGACAATTGGGGATTCTCTTTTTACAGGGGGTGGTAGCAGAAGCAGAATTTCGAGACAAATTGGACCAAATATCTGCCATCAACATTTCCTACAAAAAGTTGGGGAGGCTCGGAAGGGATCATCGACTATTGAAAAGGGGTCTTCTTCAAATAAATTCTTTTTCCTGGATCATGTGGCCATGGCGGAAATGTTAGAAGCCTTGCAGTCGGAAAATGTTGCTATGCAGCTGGAGGAGGTCGGGAGAGAGGAGGTTGCTATTCAACTCCTTCTTTCCACTACTACGGTAAGAATAAAGTTTCTATTAAACCTTTATTTATTACTTTTTGTTCGTTGATGCATTACTTATTTTCAATCGACCTAGATTGTTCATTGGGTGGATCGCGTCGGTCGCCTTCTTAGGGAGGATCCTGCTTTTGTCAACCCTTGTTCGAAGGTGTTGGAAGAGAATTAGGTGGAAATCGTCCGTCTAAAAGCTAGGGTTTCTACTTTGGAAACCTTGTCTGGTCTGTTGAAGAAGGAGAAGGAGAGAGCTTTTAAGGCGATTGATTAGGTTACTGGGGAGAAGAATGAGCTTCTAGAGAAATTAGCTTCGGTGGAAAAAGAGAAGGACAATCTTTTGGAGAAATCATCTTGTTATCAGGATTCGCTCCAAGCCGTCGAAGCGAATGAAAAGAATCTTCAGGGCGATGTGGTGGGTTTGGGGAAAGAGCTTACGTCTCTTTAAGAGGAAAAAAGCAAAGTCTCTGAAGACTTGTTATTTAAGACTAATTCCCTTACCCTCGTTCAGGGAGAGCTTGAAAGCGTTAAAGGGGAGAGGGATGGTCTTGCGAAGGACTTGGCTTTGGAGAGGGAGATTTTGAAATCAGCTCGGCAAGATATAGAGGATTTTGAAAATCAAGTGGCTGAGCTCCAGTCGGAAGTGTCACGACTTAGGGAGGAGAGGAAAGATGCGGCAACTAAAATCTATTCAATTGTTCAGACTGTCGCTTGTCATAATCCTGCTATGGACGTTCTGTCTATGGGGCTTTCCTCTGTGTTTAAGCTTTTTGTAAAGTTGAGGAGTAAATGACAAAGCGCGAACGTTCTAGCCAGAAGTGAGAATCCTCTTCCAAGTGATCCGACCGGAAATGAAGATCCTCTTCCGGGTGAAGGCGCCGAAGTGGTTGATACCGGGGCTCCAAGTTCATCATAGGGTGTATTTTTTATTTGGTTTCTTTGTTTGGTCTTTCAATTTGTATATAGTCTTTTGTTCATGGTTTCATAGTTTTTTATATGTCATTGTCTTGTAATTTAATTTAAAGATGTTGGAATGAGAAGCTCTAACCTTTATTTTGGGGACGATTTATTTTTCGGATTTTGGTCATAGTGACCTTTTGAAGATCCCTATTGAAGCGTTTCTATTGATGTAGCGCTTGATTTGGCCTTCTTCTTTTAGTTTTGTGGGAGAGCCTTCCAACAAGGTTTTTGTCTTCGCCCGGCTGCGGAACTTTTTTATTTCATTTAAATCGAGGATTTTTGTCTCGGATCTATCTCGGAAGTTTTGATCGAGATTTGTCTCGGATCTAACTGGGAAGTTTTGATCAAGATTTTTGCCTCGGATTTGCCTGGAAAGTTTTGATCGAGATTTTTGCCTTGGATCTGTATGGGGACTTTTAAGCGGACTTCAATCTTCTTTGTATAACAACAGATCTTCCTCTTTTATTGGTAATAGCGTCATAGATGTTCAGCATGATAGGGTTGCATGAGGAGTTTCCCTTCCACATTAGCGAACCAATAGGTTCCCGTCCGGACTATTCTCTTTACAATATATGGACCTTCCCAGTTTGGAGTAAGTTTTCCTATTCGGCTTTTGTTGCCTTGGAATTTGTTTTCTCTTAGGACTAAGTGTCCAATTTGGAAGTGAACCTCTTTTACTCGAGAGTCGTAAAATCTCTTCACCCTCTGACGGTGTGCTACGTTCGTTGCTTCTGCGGCTTCTCTTTTTTCTTCAAGGAGGTAAAGTTCTGATCTGAGTCTTTCTTCATTAGCTTCTGGGGGAAAGTTTGTGTTCGTAGAGTTGGCATTCCTATTTCAGCCGGAATGACAGCTTCAATGTCGTATGTAAGGGAAAAAGGAGTTTCTCCCATCAGGGTTCCGCTGGTCGTCCGATATACCCATAATGGGTTAGGGATCTCTTCCACCCAACTGGTCCTGTATCTAAGAACTCGAGCCTTAAGTGTTTGGAGTAAGGTTTGATTCGTTACTTCTACTTGACCGTTTGCTTGGGGGTGGGTTATTGGGGTGAGCCTAGACTCAATCCCTAGCTCGGAACAGAAACTTTTGAAGGCTCGATTGTCCAACTGACCTTCATTATCAGTGATGAAGGCTACTGGGATTCCAAATCGATAGACGATTGTCCGCCATAGAAATCCTTCGTAGGCTTTTCCTGTTATTGTAGCCATAGGTTCTGCTTCTACACACTTGGTGATGTAATCGATCGCGACAATTAAGAATTTTATTTGTTGAGTCGACGTGGGGAATGGACCAAGGAGATCGACTCCCCATAGGGCGAAAAGACTCGGGCTTATAACCGGAGTAAGGAGTGTTGGTGGTTGTCGTTGGATTTTAGAGTGGCGTTGACACGCATCGCATTTCCGGACGAATTCCATTGCTTCTCGAGCTAGTGTTGGCCAGTAGTACCCTTGTCGAAGGACTTTGTGACTTAGGGCTTTACCTCCTAAGTGATCTCTACCGATACCTTCATGGATTTATCGTAGAACGTAATTGGCCTCCGTTCGTCGTAAGCATCGTAGGAAGGGTTGTGTGTAAGACCGTTTATATAGACAACCATTTATAATCCCGTAACGGGCCAATTTGTTTGTGATACGTCGAGCCTCTTTTCTGTCAGTTGGGAGAAGCCTGCTTTGTAGGTAGTTTTTGATCATATCGATCCAGGATACTGCTTCTTTGATGTCTTGTATTTCCTCTTCTGGTTAATTTTTGATCGTGATATGGGTAAAAATGGTAAAACACCTAGATCCCTGACACGTGACACATCCAAGGCCGGCCCGACCCAATCGTAGGCTCCAAGGCCGAGCCGAGCTCCCTCTAAGGGAGGGGAACAAAACCCAAAGAGATAAGAAGATAATAGGGGAACAGAACGCAAGGAGATAAGCAGATAAGAGGGGAACGGAAACCAGGGAGATAAGGAGATAAGAGGAGAGAGGCACAAGGCCCAAGGAGATAAGGGGATAAGAGGAGAAGGGGGCATGTTCTGACATGGAGTGGGGCCAGAGGGCTCTTAACCATGAAGCCATGCCCTCCCTTATATAAGGGGGTCAGGTCAAGCAAATAACAAAGGGCGGCATCTCAAGAAAAATTAAGAGAAAGACTCTCCAACTCGATGAGAGCTTCTCAATCTTCTTGAGCTACTTCAAGGCCTTTCTCATGGTGTCATCTATGACCAACTACATCCTCATCCCCAAATAGCTTCAAGTGAGTTCCAAGGATGAGGAAAATGAGGGCCCAACCAAGCACTTTGGCCAACTCTCTCCAAGGCCTTCAAGATTTCCTCAAGACTTTCAAGTCTTCTCCAAAGCTCCAAGGTAGCTTTTCATTAAGCACATATAGAGCTCTCTTCCATCATCTCCAAGGCTGAGGCGGAGCCACTTCAAGGCTGAGGCCGAGCTACTTAAAGGCTGAGGCCAACCCACTTCAAGGCCAAGGCCGACCAACTTCAAGGCCGAGCAAAATCGAGTATCTTCATACCGAGAGATTCTTATAATCAACAATTATATAGTGGATTTGCTCCGCAGTTGGAGCCCGTGGTTTTTTTCCCCTGATTTATGGGGTTTTCCACCTAAATCTGGCGTCCCCTAAATATAAATCTCAACCGTTAGTCTAGATCGGGGTTAATCTCTAGGAGATACCGATTTTAGCACTAACAAATCATCTTTTTGTTGATGTATTGGTGGTTGAAGGATTGACTTGTTTCTTCATTTAGTGAATTATTTTTCTGGATAAGAGATCAACTTCCTCATTCGAAGCCCTAGGGATTTTTATGATTTGGAAATGTGGGAAGCTTGGGATGATCTTTCTGATTATGTCTTTATATTTGATAATGTTTTCTTCTTTAGCCTCGAATTCTCCCGTAGTGTGTCTGACGATAAGTTGTGAGTCAGAATAGGCATGTAGGTTTTGAATTCTGAAACCTCAGGCCAATTGTAATCCTGTGATGAGGGTTTCATATTCGGCCTCATTGTTGGCTGCTTTGAACTGAAATTTCAGAACTGTGGCGGTTTGCCACCCGGAGGGGGAGCGTAAGACCAATCTTGCTCCTGCCTTTTTCTCTATGACGGATCCGTCCACGTGTAGGGTCTATTGGGGGGATTCGGAATTATCTTTTCCCGTATCTTCTCTGGGTGTTTGACCTTCGTCTTCCTGGGCGGTTAATTCCACGATGAAATAAACAAGAACTTGGGCTTTGATTGTGGTCCGTGGTTTGTAGTCAAGTTCGAATTCTCCCAGCTCTACAACCCACTTGGATAACCTTCTGAAGGTATCTGGTCGGTGGAGAACTTGCTTTAGTGGCTGGTCGATTAGAACAATAATTTTGTGGGCTTGAAAATAAGGTCTCTGTCTTCAGGCTGAGGTGATGAGGGCGAAGGCCAATTTCTCGAGGAGAAGATATCTTGTTTCTGAATCGCTAAGGACTTTACTTGTGTAATAGATGGGTTTTTGAATTCCTCCTTCTTCTTTCACAAGAAATACACTGACCGCTCGGGTAGTAGTGGATAGATATATGTAGAGTTCCTCTCCGATATGGAGTTTGGCTAGTAGTAATGGTGATCGGATATAATCTTTCAGTTGTCCGAGAGCTTTTTTGCACTCTTCATTCCACTCCAATTTTGGCGCTTTCTATAGTGATAAAAAGAAGGGAATGTTTTTCTCTCCAACTTTTGAGATGAAGCGTCCGAGGGCCGCTAGGCGACCATTAAGCCTTTGAATTTCTTTAAGGGTTTTTGGTGACCTCATTTCAAGGATGGCTTTGATTTTCTCTGGATTCACTTCTATGCCCCTTTGGGTCAGCATGAACAACAAGAATTTTCCCGAATGGACGCCAAAAGCGCATTTACTTGGGTTGAGGCACATCCCATATGTCCGGAAGGATTGAAAGACTTCTTTGAGGTCAGCTAAGCGGTCCTCAATTTTTTCACTTTTCAATTTTTTCACTTTTCACTAGGATATCATCTACATAAGCTTCGACATTTCTCCCGATTTGTTTTTGAAGACTTTATTTACTAGTCTTTGGAAGGTTGCTCCAGTGTTTTCAGACCAAAAGATATTATTTTGTAGCAATAAGTTCCTTTGCTGGTGATGAATAAAGTTTTTTCTTCATCGATTTCAGCCATTTGGACCTGGTTGTAGCCAGAGAATGCATCGAGGAAGCTTAGCATCTCATGCCCTGCTGTGGAGTCCACTAGGTCGTCGATCGAGGGCAAAGGGAAAGAGTCATTGGGACAGGCTTTATTTAAATCCATAAAGTCAATACACATCCTCCATTTACTGGAGGGTTTTTTTGACTAGGACTACATTGGCTAGCCAGTCCAGGTAACTCACTTCTCAGATAAATCCTACCTTTAGGAGGTCGGCAACTTCTTATTCTGTTGCTCTTTGTCTTTCCGGGGCAAAACTTCTTACGCTTTTTGTTTTCTTGGTTTAAAGGACAGATTTACATTGAGGTGATGTTCGATGGTTTTTTGATCATCCCTTGGTATGTCGTCGGAGAACAAGGAGAAGAGGTTGGAATTTGTTTGTAGAAGAGTCATGACCTCTTTCTGTTTTTCTGCTGATAGTTCTGCTCCAATTTGGACTGTTTGATCGGGTTTGGATTTGTCCAAGGGTAGTGTGATCAATTCTTCTACTGGTGTTGGTTGGGTGTCTTCATTGTTATTTTCTTCCTTAGCTTTGTAGATAATAATCATTTCTGGGGCCTTCCCTTTGTCTTGGTCCTTACCTTTGAGTGTGGAGACATAATACTGCTGGGCCAGCGGCTGATCTCCGCGTAGTTCTTTGCAGCCATTTTTAGTCAGAAATTTCAACAAGAGGTGGTAGGTGGAGATGACCGTTTTAAGGCATTAAGGGTTGGCCTGCCAAGGATGACATTACAACTGGATGTACAATGAATGACCAGGAAATTTGTGGTAACCGTGGAGAGTTTGGGTGGGCTTCCGACTGTAATTGGGAGGGTTATTATCCCCTCGGGCTACACGACTCCTCCTGAAAATCTGACCAGACTAGATTTGATAGGAAGTAGGTTGTCTGCGTCGTACCTCATTCGTTCGAAGGCACTCCAGAATAGGACATCTACTGAACTCCTACTATCAATGAGAACTCTTCTCATCTCGAAATTTGAAACAGTGATGGCGACAACTAGACCATCATCGTGAGGGTGGTGAGCCCTTCTAGTTTCTTCATCATAGAAGATGATGGCTAGTGCGGGCCGTAATCTCTTCAGAGTTTGTCTTTCTTCAATAGCCCCAACCATTCGAGCGTAGCTCTTTCGGGAGGATGTACTTTCTCCACTACATCCGGGCCTGCCACTGATATAACCTATAATTTCTCTTCCTGCCTCGTTGCACTTTGGAGGTAAAGACTTATTTTCCTTTGGGTCTTGGTATAACAGCCATTTCTTTAATGAGACAGATGTCACGTCAGCTGGGTCGGGAGTGCACCTAACCCATAAGATGTGTACTTTAAACCTGATAATAATCATGTACTCTAAATAAAATCAATATGACATAAAGATAACCAGTTACACACCAGGAGTCATATTCAAACCAAGTTATAATAGAGTACAACATATATAAAGTCTGGGTAACTACGACCCCAAATGCAGTGGAAGAAAATTAATATATTATCAAATACAACCCAGCAAGACTAGAAATAAAGACAGGTATGCCAGAGCCAGCTAAACTTCGATCCTTGCTCGAGGCATGAGCTACTATCCAGATCCAAGTCTAGATCCTGCAATAGAAAAACAGTAATCGAAAGGGGCTTAGCTATACTTAGTGAGTAAGGACTATCTCGCCAAGTATTATACATACCTGTCTCTCGACAGAGCTGTACTTAGATACTAGTACAAAAACAATGCAAGTATAAATCATGAGGGTCAGCACAATTATCTTAAATCTTGATAAGCATGCTAACACAATCAGAAATCCGAAGAAAGCACACAAGCAATCTCATATCATATCAAGTATATAGTAGACATGTATATGCGATAGCCTCGTCTTATACTAGCGTGGACCCCTAGTTAAAATGTCTCCGTAAGGACTCCAACTACCATCAAGGAATAGAGGCATACATCTACATGAACCCGGCGCCTGACGACTAAAGGCATACATCTACATGTGTACGTCAAGCATGTATCTCGTATCCGATACGGGCTCTCACAAGAGACAGGAAGGGGGTTTTTATAACAAGAACGACTTTAGCAAACATTTTTAGTTTTAAGAAAAATGAGTAAAACAAATCCCCTTCCTTGACCCAGTCTTGTCTACTTAAATATCTGGGCTCTATCCAGAGCCCCTACTGGGTCCCCCATACATAACTAACTAAGGTGAAGCCTATGATACATGAAATAATCTTTATCTACCACTTAGGGTTTCCTTTACCATTTCTCATGCTCTTTAACATTTAATCAATCTAACAAGCATGAAATCACTATGTAGCTATAGCGATAAAATCTATCAGCATCCATAAACCGATATAAAACTCATAGAATACGAGAAAACGAAATAATGATAAATACAAGAATAAAAACTTTATTTACGGTGAAGTCCCCTCACCTTAAGTCCTTCGCACGTGCCTAGGTCTGGCTCAGTCCTGCTAAAGCTCCCGCGGGACCTTTACCCTTCCCTAGAATCAATAATAGTAACTAAGTAAATACGAAGTTCATATTTTTCATAATTTAGTTCTATTTCGTTAGAATACGTATATTTAAGAATACGAAAATCGTATTCTTCTCTTAGACTCCTATTCATCTTAAGGAGCATATCAATGACATTAAACTCATAAGAGCATGCTTCCTTACTTAACGAGCATTACATGCTTTCATAACTTCTAGAATGTCCCTAAGCATGCTTAATTAGGAACATTGATCAATCTAAGGCATGTGACACTTAAGCATACTAATCATGGAAACTAACAATACTTAGCATGTTAACATGATTACTAATGGGGTATTTATACTTAGGGATTTCAAGAAAAATCGGGCATCACCTCCCCTATTTATAGGGCTCCCAATTTATAAAAAATACACTCATTAACCATGGAATTTGAATCAAACATATCCATACATCTATACCCCTCCAAATCATGGATTCATACTGATAAGTGTTCAAATGAGCATCAATCATACATGAAATTCATGCATATTATCTTATGTTTTGGAAGAATATTGGCCCGCCGGTGCTCAAAAAGGCTTTGTTTTTGTAAACAGGGCAGAAAACAGCAATCGCAAGAGAAAGGAAGTGTTTTCGAGAAAACGCGAGCCAAAGTAAGCGAAACGAACTGGAAGAAGGTCCATACGGAGTCTCATACGGACCCGTATGGACCTGGAGATTCCTACGGACTCACGAACGGACTGACGGGACCCCATACATGAGGACCTGAGAGATATACGACTCCGTACAACACTCCGTATGGTGGTCCGTATAAGGGATATACGGGGTCGTATGAAATACATACTGGGTCGTATATCGTAAAACTGCAGCTGCGATTTCGGCCGAACCGAGGGCAAAGTCGGGAAATACACCCAAAACCCTAGAGGGGGATATAAATAGAGATGTAAAAGGGGGTTTTGGGGCATCTTGGAGGGAGATTAGAGCCAAAGCTTCAAGGAGGGAGAAGCCATCATCATCTTCTCCATCATCTTGGAGGAGATTGAAGAAGAGCAGAGAAGGCTCAAGGGGGATAGAGAGAAGAAGTAAGGGCTAAAGAAAAAAAGGGAAATCTCCGAACGGTCATCATCAAGGGTTTGCTTCGTGACTCTTGTGTTTGATTTCTTCTTTAACGTTGATTGTAACTCTCCATTGATGGAGAGCTAAACTTTTGATACTTGGGTGTTGATGAACCTTTGGGTTATGGTTAATTGATATTGTCTCTTCTATGTTGATTGATTGGTTGAATGCATCATGGTCTATTGAATGTATTGTATAGTGAAAGCATTAACCTCTCTACGTTATGAGAGCCGGAGAGGTTTCTCTAGTCCATGTGGGGAAGAAGCGAGAGCACTCAGCGTGTAGACAAACTTCAATAGAGGGGACTAGGAGTACACGGGAGCCCGGGTACTAAGGCTGAGCTACTCCTTTAAATGTCTTATTCCCTTAGTCCTTCCAAGAGATAGGTTCCCTAGAACTTAACTAGTGAGGGTACTAGGTTGAGTAATCACCCTCGGCGAGGGATGAAATCGTATTAGGAACCTTTGGCCAATGATTCACCAAGATTCAGCATAGAGAGCATTATCCACATCTAAGGAAACCCAAAGGGGATTCAATCACCCAAGTATCCCCCTTCCTCGATTGACATCTCCAAGATCAATTGCATTTGTTAATTTGCTTTATTAGACTTAGAGTTAGAATTAGTATCATCAACCCGAATTGATTGACTAGATAATAGACAATTAATTAGTACTAGTATTTTCTTTCTCCCTGAGGATTCGATACCCGACTTTTCAATAGTCCACTTTACTACTTGATTCGACCCGCATACACTTGCGGTTAGAACGCATCAAGTTTTGGCGCCAAGTTGCGGGAGATTTAGGATTACTAGGAAAACTAGGAGTTTATTAATCTAGTCATTTACTTTCAGTTTTTACTTTGTTTTAATAATTGTTTGGTTGCACAGTGTCTCTTAGCATTTTAGTTGTAATTTCAGTTTAATTCTCTCGTGATTGCTAATTTTCCTCAATTCTTCATTGCGAGGTGTTGATGTATGACCCGAAAGAACCCTAAGGGTCTTGTCAAAGCCGACAGTGAAATTGATCGAACATTCCATAGAAGGTTGAGAGAAGTGGAGGAATTAAATCCCGGACCCTCTTCGGGTGGGAGAACTTCATACCCACGAAGGTAGTTTGGAGGTTAGAGAAATCCCTATCATGGCGGAGGCGGCTTACACTATCGAATATGAGAGGTCTCACTATACGGGGGAAGAATTTAGCGTGCACCCCCCTAATGTGAACATGAACAACTTCGAGATCAAGCCCAGCACCATGACTATGATCCAAAATACAGCCCAGTTTGATGGAAGGCCGGATGAAGACCCTCACGCACATATTGCCAAGTTTGTTCAGATTTGCAACATGTTCAAAATCAATGGGGCATCCGATGATGCCATTAGATTGAGATTGTTCCCCTTTAGCTTGAGAGAAGGGGCCTACAGGTAGTTAACTTCACTTCCATCGGGATCCATTCGCACATGGGCCAAAATGCTCGACAAGTTCCTTGGGCGGTACTTCCCACCTAGTAAAGCCGCAAAGCTTCGATTGGATATTTCTTCTTTCAAGCAAGGACCCAATGAATCGTTCTATGAAGCCTATGAGAGATACAAGGACTTACTCCGGCGTTGCCCTCAACATGGGATGGACGATTGTGCTAAGGTCCGGACCTTCTACCATGGGTTGGATGATGCAACCCGACATTTGGTTGATGCAGCCGCCGTGGGCTCTCTTGGGAATAAATGCCCCGATGACGCCGAGAAAATTTTTGAAGATATGGCTAGCAATGAAGCCCATTGGTCTACTCGGGGAAAGCAAGTCAAATTGGTAGGCTCCGTGAACGAACCCAATGCAATTGATTTGGCTCTCGCGGAAAAGTTGGACACTTTGACAAGGAAGATTGAGGCATTGACCACCGGTAGCCCCTCAAGTTCATCTCCGGTATCATCTTGTAACACTTGTGGTGGAGGGCATAACACAACAAGTTGCCCAATTATGAGCATGGAGAACCTCACCATGGAGCAAGTGCAGTATTTGAACAACAACCAAGGGCAATTGGGGGGCCAATCTGAGCCTATGCACCCAAGTGGAACCACCCGGGTTGGCATATGGGAATCCTAGTGGAGGGCAATATCCCCCGGGCTTCCAACATCCTCCGAAGCCACAAGAGAGAAAATTAAGCTTAGATGAGATGGTGTTGAAGATGGTGCAAGAAAATCAAACGGCTATCCGAAGTCTCAGTTCTTGTTATGCGAGCTTGGAGAACCAAATGGGTCAAATGGCCAAGGCAGCTTTCGAGAGAGGCAGCGGGAAGCTTGCCTAGCAACACGGAGACAAATCCACGTGAGCAAATGTAAGGCAATTACTTTGAGGAGTGGTAAGGAGATTGAATCCCCGATTGGAGAGCAACAAAGGAAGAATTCAAGTGGAAAGGATGCACCGGTACCCGCGCCCACTTCCAAGGAAAAGGAAGGGAGCAAAGAAGAAGCCACACTCATTCCTCCGTATCATCCAAAGGTCCCTTACCCAGCAAGATTGAGAAAAGATAAGGAGGATGCCCAATTTGCAAAGTTCACAAGCATGATGAAGCAACTACAAATTAATTTGCCCTTGGTGGATGTCCTAGCACAAATGCCGAAATATGCAAAATTTATGAAGGACCTCCTATCTAATAGGAAGAAGTTGGAAGAAGTGGGTGCCGTCACTCTCAATGCTCAATGCTCTGCCGTTTTGCAACATGATTTGCCCAAGAAACTCAAGGACCCCGGTAGCTTTGTTGTCCCATGTACTTTTGGAGAGGGGATTACCAAGAAAGCATTGGCGGATTCAGGAGCAAGTATTAATGTGATGCCCTATAAGCTTATACATGAACTGGGGCTTGATGATCCAAAGCCCACGGGGATGACAATTCAAGCTGGCGGAGACCGGTCTGTGAAGAGGCCCAAGGGCTTGGCCGAAGATGTGCTTATCAAGATTAATGAGTTTGTGTTCCCGACCGACTTTGTTCTTTTTGACGTTGATGATAATGTGGATGTGCCAATCATCCTTGGGCGCCCATTCCTCGCTACCGCCCAAGCACTTGAAGATCATGCCCAAGGGAAGCTAGCATTGAGAGTGGGGGATCAAAAGGTGACCTTCCAAATACCCGAAGCAATGAAGCATACCGTGGCCCAAGACGATACATCCTACAGTATGGACGACATCGATCTGCTTACCTCTGCTTGTATGGAAGATCTCCTAATGCTAGACCAGCTGCGCGATGAGTTGAATGAAGGCGAGGACATCACAGAAGAGGTCCAGGGGAATTCAGCTATGTCAAGTAAGGGGGACCGTGCCAAAGTAAAGAAGACCAAGAAGAGAAGGAGGCCCATTCCGACCATGAAGAAGTGCTGGAGGAAGGTGCAACAACACGGGGTAACCGCCACATCCTTCTCCTCCACTTCCCCCAATGAGCACTCAGGTATGAAAGTAAAGGATTCTTCTATTTATGCGCGTTTGGGAGAGTGTTTGTTCGGGGCATGCTTCAAGGGAAGGACTGATGGAACCTTCAAGGTATTTGAGCCCCCATAAGGTAATTTGGAGGTACGTCAAGCTAGTGACGTTAAACAAGCGCTTCTTGGGAGGCAACCCAAGTTTTAGAACTTTCTTTCTTGGTTTTTGGCAATTTTCGTTTCTTTTGATTAGCTAGTGATGCTTGAAATAAGTTGAAGTAGCGTTGGTGTCCATTTTTCTCCATTCTTATCTTTGGATGTTGTCAATTAGGGGTAATATCTTGCTTATTATCGGGTAGCGAAGAGAACGGTGTAAATGAACCCTGGGAGGGCTGTATAAGCCTCTGCCCAGGTGTATACGGGGTCTCATACGGACTGAGATCAGTCCGTATGCCTAGACAGGGCTATATACGACCCCGTATGGACTCCGTATAGGAGTCCGTATAGGGTCGTAAAGAGGCACGAGTGGGGTGCTTTAAAAAGCCCCCCTTTTCACCCCTCTCTTCCTCACCTTCCCCCTCTCGTGCCCTAGCAACCCTACACCTCCTCTTCGCGACGCGGCGTCTACCCTTCCTCAAATTGAGGCTTGATCATCCCTAGGTATGTGCTAAACACCCATAATCTACATTATATGCTTTGGCGACATGATTTGGAAACCTAGGGTTGTTTGAAATCGACTTTTCATTTGAGTGACATGAATGTGTGAGATTCTTGTGCCATTTTGTGATGAAACTTGTATTGAATGAATGTTGAATGTTTTAGAAGTGTTTGGGTGCGAAATAATGTAGAAATGGGCCAAGATTCGTCGCGGCCGCCGGCAAGCTCACGGCTGAGCCCATACGGACTCCCATACGGAGTCCTATACGGACTCGTATAGGGGTCGCTTCAGATACGGACTACGGTCAGTCCGTATGGAACCCCGTATAGGGGCAATTTAGGGCCTTTATTTAAAAATCTTGGCATATCTTTTTTTGCTTAACCGGCACTGACGTTCTGTGTTTAGTTTCA
Organism: Dioscorea zingiberensis; assembly: GCA_026586065.1. Classification (NCBI taxonomy): domain Eukaryota; kingdom Viridiplantae; phylum Streptophyta; class Magnoliopsida; order Dioscoreales; family Dioscoreaceae; genus Dioscorea; species Dioscorea zingiberensis. Next base: position 38,264,101 of record CM048820.1, on the reverse strand, counting down.
GGTATGCCGAGGAAGATTACAGCATCAAAGAAGCGCCGGACGGAGGCCGGGTCGTCATCCACCGAGACACGCTTCACAGACGAGGTCCACAGACTTCGACATGTCCGCCTCTCCTCTCGCCGCTTCGGTCGAACCCGCATTATCGACTGGAATACCCTCATCCAGCTCAACATCGCCGACCGAGTCCGAGAGATGACATCATTTGGCGGTTGGGACAGGATTTTCTCTCTAAACCATGAAGTGTTCCGCCGCCCGACATTGGAGGTGCTGAGTTCTTTTGAGGCGGACAGGAGTGCGGTGGGGGAGCAGAACCGCACCGCCATTACCTTTCAGCTTTTTGGACGGCGGAGGACGATGAGCTACACCCAGTTCGCACTATACATGGGGCTTTATGACCGTGACTACACCTTCACACGAGAGTACACCGAGCTGCTCACGGCCTTCCCCGAGCGCACCATCTCCTCAGCGAGCTTCTGGATTCAGCTAGGCGGGCGCCATGACAACCACAAGGCATCTTTCATGACGGATCCGGTGCACTTTTACTTACATGCCCTCATCAGCCGCACCATCGCAGCCCGTAGTGATAATTGTGGAGTCGTCATAGTCACTGATCGCCTATTTGTCTACAGCCTCATCGAGCGAGTTCCGATCCATTTGGGGTACGTGCTTGCAGATTATTTGGCGCATCAGGGGCAGAACACCGGACTCACCGACATCCATGCCGGGCCCTACATCACACGACTCATCATGGGCATGGGTCTCGAGGCCGAGTTGGAGGGAGCAACACTGCAGCTTGGTCTCCCCATCTGGACATGACGCTCCTCGCATAGATTGGACAAAGCGGCGGCTGGCCGGAGGCTACACTTCGCTGGCTGTGCTTCAGATAGTTCGGAGGAGGAGGGATCTGACTCCGATGATGCAGATGCGGCCGACCCGTCAGCGCAGCTACCCCCAACACCCGGTGGACCCTCGGCGCCCAGGAGCCGTTATACGAGGTTGGAGGAGCAGATGACCGAGATGAGAGCTGTCCAGGACACGATCCTAGCGGGCGGCGGCGGCGGCTTTCGGGGAGGCGGTTTCTCGAAGGCTCTCGCTCTTATCTCCAGTGGATACGCCCGCATTTGCACCTCCTCCACCTCCAAAGACCAGCAGCCATTTGAGCCAAAGATGTGACACTTGACGCATTACTTTTCTATTGCATCTATCTTCATCTGGAACTTTATTACTTTCACTTGTTATTATTTACCTTAGCGCATTATAACACTGAGCAAGGGCATCGCCCTACTACCCTGTGTTTTGCTTTCGTTATGTGTATTTTCCTGTTTTGCATGCTATTGGGTTTGATTCTTCTCTCTATGTTCGCAGAGTCAACAAGGGATTCACGACCCTCGAAAATCAAGCAATCCTCCACTCCCACAAACCACATTCGGCAGCTATTCAGGGGAGTCTCGTTCATCTTTTTCCCACTAATTCCTTGCGCTGAATTTAATTTTCGTGCATTGAGGACAATGCAAACTTCTAGAGTGGGGGTGGGTTACTACCTAGCTCCTCTTAGGGTTATTGCAAACTTTTAAGTATGGAGATAGGTAGCCATCATGATTATTTATTGTAAATATTTTTGTGATAATTATGTCGGATACGCATGACAACCTGGGCGATAGATAAATTTGACATGAAGTCCTTCTCTAAGCACACCATTTGTGATTTGAAATGCTCCCGATTGAAACACCATGGGCATGTAGAGATATTTTTGTGACAATTATGATTGTGAAAGACAATAGATAACCCATTGCCATGTTCTTTTGACTTTAATAGCTAAGTATTGCTTTCAATGGCTCCAAGAAATTTCGTGGCATTAGTTCAAATTTATTAGCCCCTCATAATATACACAAAGTGGACAAGTACAATGAAAATAAAATAGTTTTGCACAATAGTTGTCAATTAATAAAGACAGGTGTTAGATGCTTTTGGAGACAAAGTAGGTTGGGGTCCGGCTCCTAATCGAGTGGTCCTCAATTGAAAAGTCAATACTTAGCATGAACACCCATGGGTAAAGTTGTAACCACCCAAGTAGCTAAGGGTTCGGGTGCCTAATCAGCATGGATTCTTTGCAAAAGGGAGGAACTACACTCTACCTTGATCTTTAGTACGGGAAAGTCGGATCCAAGAGATGCCCTACCCGAATAAAAAAAAAAAAAAAAAAGAAAGAAGAGTAGCGTTTTGAGTATTTGTCCACCGTTCATCTAATAGGGGGTAATTCTTTTGTTTTTAAGGCCTCAAGGACCTTCTAGAGCCCATTGAGAGCATGCTTGTCTTGTTAAGACTTTAGAACATGGCATGTGGAGTGAATAAGCTTTGTCTAGGGCTATATCGAAATGTCACGGGATCAATCTAAGCCTTGGTGTGGAAATAGGAGAACATATTGTAATGGTGAACTTGGAATAGAATTCATGTATAATTTTTATAGCCCAAGGTTGAACACTTATCTTCTTTTGTTGATTTCTTCTCTTTGCTTGGGGACAAGCAAACCTTTAAGTGTGGAGATATGTGATAAGTGTTCAAATGAGCATCAATCATACATGAAATTCATGCATATTATCTTATGTTTTGGAAGAATATTGGCCCGCCGGTGCTCAAAATGGCTTTGTTTTTGTAAACAAGGCAGAAAACAGCAATCGCAAGAGAAAGGAAGTGTTTTGGAGAAAACGCGGGCCAAAGTAAGCGAAACGGAGCTGGAAGAAGGTCCATACGGAGTCTCATACGGACCCGTATGGACCTGGAGATTCCTACGGACTCACGAAGGGACTGACGGGACCCCGTACACGAGGACCTGAGAGATATACGACTCCGTACAACACTCCGTATGGTGGTCCGTATAAGGGATATACGGGGTCGTATGAAATACATACTGGGTCGTATATCGTAAAAAAGCTACTGCGATTTCGGCCGAACCGAGGGCAAAGTCGGGAAATACACCCAAAACCCTAGAGGGGGATATAAATAGAGATGTAAAAGGGGGTTTTGGGGCATCTTGGAGGGAGATTAGAGCCAAAGCTTCAAGGAGGGAGAAGCCATCATCATCTTCTCCACCATCTTGGAGGAGATTGAAGAAGAGAAGAGAAGGCTTAAGAGGGCTAGAGAGAAGAAGTAAGGGCTAAAGGAAAAACGGGAAATCTCCAAACGGTCATCATCAAGGGTTTGCTTCATGACTCTTGTGTTTGATTTCTTCTTTAACATTGATTGTAACTCTCCATTGATGGAGAGCTAAACTTTTGATACTTGGGTGTTGATGAACCTTTGGGTTATGGTTAATTGATATTGTCTCTTCTATGTTGATTGATTGGTTGAATGCATCATGGTCTATTGAATGTATTGTATAGTGAAAGCATTAACCTCTCTACGTTGCGAGAGCCCGGAGAGGTTTCTCTAGTCCATGTGGGGGAAGAAGTGAGCGCACTCCCCGCGTGTAGACAAACTTCAATAGAGGGGACTAGGAGTACACCGGGAGCCCGGGTACTAAGGCGAGCTACTCCTTTAAATGTCTTATTCCCTTAGTCCTTCCAAGAGATAGGTTCCCTAGAACTTAACTAGTGAGGGTACTAGGTTGAGTAATCACCCTCGAGCGAGGGGATGAAATCGTATTAAGAACCTTTGGCCAATGATTCACCAAGATTCAGCATAGAGAGCATTATCCACATCTAAGGAAACCCAAAGGGGATTCATCACCCAAGTATCCCCCTTCCTCGATTGACATCTCCAAGATCAATTGCATTTGTTAATTTGCTTTATTAGCCTTAGAGTTAGAATTAGTATCATCAACCCGAATTGATTGACTAGATAATAGACAATTAATTAGTACTAGTATTTTCTTTCTCCCTGAGGATTCGATACCCGACTTTTCAATAGTCCACTTTACTACTTGATTCGACCCGTACACTTGCGGTTAGAACGCATCACATACATGTCAATATCCCTTATCCCCCAGCTTAATCCTTCTTAAATTCCAAAACACCAACCAAAATAATCCAATCAAAACCATGCCCTAAATTATGAAACCAATTAAGGCTTGTCCCCAATTTCCAACTCACAAGGGCAAGAAGAGCTCGTAGGAGAGGAGGCCGGACAGCGAGAAGGGGGGAAAGGCTTGGTGCTGGCTGACGGAGCTCTAAGGAGGAGAAGGTGGAGCGGCTGCGCGTGGAGGCAGGCCGGCGGAGGCCGGAGGCCAGAGGCTGTGAGCGCGCGAGGGTGGCGGCGCAAGGTTGCGGGCAGCCTGCAGCTGAGCGCGGGTTGGCCTGAGCGGGAGGCGACGCTCCGGTGGCGGGCTCACGCAAGAAGACCGGCTGGCGAAGCTTGGGGAGGCACCGGGGCGGGCTGACTGCCGGAGGCAATGGTAGGCGTCAATTTGGGGGTAGGCGTGGGTAGATGAGATCGCGAGAGAGAAGTGAGGAGAAGAACGAGCCTTAAAGCTTTTCTATTGAACTTGAATTTTTTCTCAACTTAGGTCTACCAAAGCTTGTTGTATATATATAATATTTAAGTTATTACTTTATTCCATTTCTTTAACTATCATGAAGCTTTTGATTAATTAATTCATCCTTTCAATTATTTCCCACACTATTGTCCAAATAACTTATTTAATATTATCTTTCCACTTTATGTCAGTGGCCCTTTAATTAATATTATCTTTTTAATAATTCACCGACCCAGTTACGGAAATCCTGGCTCAATGATTTCGGTCATCACGGGCGCACTATAACCTCACGGGGCTTGTCTCTCGTCAGACCAGATGTGCGAAGACCGGCTTTTGACTCACCCAATCTACTTTATCGGAACTCTAACATTTGTCTGGTTCTTCTACTTAATTAATCTTGATTAATTAACACTTACGAAATCTCCCAATTAATTAACCGAGGTTATATTAATCATCCACCTCCAACTATTCTAAGTGAAAGCGGATTGGCCCAATAAGGCCTTCCCTGGGCCCATTAGTTGCGAGGCTGGATTTAAATCTATTATTCCCCGGTTTTCCTTTAGTTGGGCTTTAAAATAATTAATTTATTTTTTGTGCTAATTAATCTCATTAACTTGTCGAGAATTTTATGATTTATTTACTTAGAAAATTCGGGACGTTACACTTGGTGGATGTATTGTTCGATTTTACCTCGTCTGACGACATCTTCTATGGCATTTTTCAGGTCGGTGCATTCTTTTGTGTCGTGACCTCAGGCTCGATGAAAGTTGAAGTACTTCTTACTGTTTTTCCGGATGTCTGGATTCTTCGTGGGCTCGGGCCATGCTAAGATCTTTTTGTCTTGAATCTGCATCAAGATATGGCTTCGGGTCTAGATGAGAGGGGTGTGGTGTTCATACCTTACTATTTTCCCGCCTTTGGGGAGTTTCGCAACTGAAGGACATGCTATCTAGGACGAGGCGGCGGTTCCCGGCCTCTATTGACTTCCCTTCGCGGTTCCTCTTGTCGGATTTCTCCCTGGGTTCTTTCAAGGATGGGAGGGGGTTTTTCCGTTTGTTCTTCTTTGGTCTTCTTCCATGCTTCCGCTTCCAAACCTGCGTGAATTTCGTCGGAATTAATGTATTTCCTGGCATGAGTTAGGAGATTAGGCATACTCTTATGTTGTTCTACCGTGAGTGAGAAACAAAACGGAGAATCGATGAGTCCTTCCATCAGAATGGTTACAGTCATCCAGGGGGTGAGGTCGGCTATGTTTGATGCCTTATCAGTGAATCGGTCAAGATATAATTTAAGGCTCTCTCCTTTGTGCTGTTTGGCTCGCATGAGTGTGGAGTGGGCTTTCTTCTGTTTGGAGTAGCTGGCGAAAAGGGTATGGAAAAGATTTGGCGGTACTTAGAAAGAGGAAACTGTGCTAGTAAGAAGGTCGATGAAGCAATCTTGGACTGCTCCTTCCAGTGTGGCCGGAAAATCCCTGCACATGTGGGCATCGTTTATTCCGGAGAGGAGCATTGCTGAGCGGAAATACTTCAAGTGGCGGGAGGGATCGGTTTTGCCGTCGTACATGGCCACCGGGGGTGGCCTGAAGCCATCCGGAACATGCTCCTCTAGTATTTCACTAATGAAAGGATAAATTACTTGGGGTGCGTACCTCTTGGGTTCTTCTCTTTTGTGGGGTGGTGTATATCGTGGGACTCGTCCGTCGTAAGATGCGGTGTATTGCTACATCCTTGAAGGGGCACGATTACGTAGGTGAACCGAAGGTGGTTCCTAGCTATCGGAGAAGAGGGTTCTTTCTCTGCATTCTTCCGTTGGTCTTCTATCCCTGGGTGTGCGGGCATTGGATCTTCCCCTACTTATTGAAGTTGCTGGAGGAGCGGGTGAAACAATTTGGGGGGGGGGGGGGGGGGTTTATCCTGGGGGGTGGATGTCTCAAAGTTTGAACAACTCGGTCTAGTTGTTCCAGGCATCGTTCCATGTTCTGATATCGTTCATGAATGTTTTCCCCCTGGGATGTTCCGGTAATATTGGTGGATCTTCCCTCACCTCTTGTGTTTCCCCCTCCTTGTTCTTGAATACTGGTTAACCTCCTAGTTTTTGTCATTTGGCTTTTTGTAAGCGTCCTCACGGACGGCGCCAAACTGTTGGTGCTGAAAATCAGCTTTCCGTCGGGATCAGATCCGGTTTAAATCAACGGTTGAAATTTGTATTTGTTTTGGTGTGGACGCTTACAGCTGATGGTAGAGAGTGATTTTGCTCTTCTAGATGACAGGAAAAAAACTACACAGAAGAAGAAAAACGACTGGAGTCTGCATTTCGCCCGGATTCAACTCTTACGGTCAAGTTAGTGGTGTATTTTGGAGAGAAGAGAAGAGAGTTCTAGTGTCAATTTTTCTTACCTTCGGATCTCCCACCTCCGTTCTTTATATAGGGCCTTTAAGGCGGTGGGTAATATCTTGCCCACTGGTAGGGAAAGTGGGGGGAGGGGAATTTATGGGAGCAAGTGGGATGGTTGCTTTTCAACTGGCGTCCCATCTGGTGTCAGGGGGAGTTAAGACGTTTAGGGTGTGTTTGGTTGTTGGAAGTGCACCGAAACCGTGGAAGTCTAGAAGTGACACTTCCATGGAAGTCTGAGTTCCATATGGAAGTTGGAGTTTGGTGTGTTTGGTTGACGGAAGTGAAGAGCTGTTTCTGTACACTTCCGTTGTTTAGTTCACGGAAGTGGAGCTTTGGAGGTCTGAGTTCCACACTTCTGGGTGTTTGGTTGGCGGAAAACTGGGGTTGTGGTCACCACTTCTGTGGGGTGGTGGGGTTTTGGAAGTTTTTAGTTTTTATTTAATATTTAAATATTATAAATTGAGGTATTAATGCTTCATGAGTACCAAATAAATTATTCCTATTCTTGTCTTCTATATTTAAACTATTTTACTAAAATAGTTAAAATTTAGTAATTTAATCTAATCTCATTTACAAGAAAGTAATAACAATAATTATGGTTTTATCTTAATATATAAATACCATGAGTGTGTCATTAATAAATGATGATTAATTTTAAAATCTATCACTATGTTTGTGCACACTTTTTTATAAACCAAAAATTTCCAAAAGCTCCATCACATTCACAACAGAATAAAAAACATTGGAAAAATTCATGCACTTGAACCAAACATCATGCCTTACCCAAAAAATCATTCAAAAATTGGCAACACAGATTGTGCAAATCTCAAATATAAGTTTTATTTATTCTCTTGGTACTGATTCATACACTGATCAAATTCACTGAATAAACTCACTGTTCAAATCTCACAAACTCCATTACAATCACTAATCAAATTCACTAATTCAATCCAGACTAATACAACCAAGTCCTCCTATACTTTCTTAGTGCCATTCTATCATTCTCTGCCAAACTTCACCACAAATGTGCCTTGCTTTGAGCCCAATCCACAACTGAGCATTTGCTTTTCTTCAATCCATTTCAGACTCAACTTGCTGGAATCATACAAGACTCCACTTGCAGTACACCAAACTACCTCCGATTGGAAAAAAAAAAGAGAGAAAATTTTATTAGTTTGATTCCAAATGAAGTCCAACTTATTTCTTTTCATGATACATAAAGATTTTTTAAAAAATTCATTGAGGCACAAGATAAATAGGCAAGTATCTGCATTTAGCAATAGTACTGCAGAATTGCAGTAACCATGAAGACCAAATTATAGGAACAAAAAACTAAACATGAGCAAAAATCCACATGCAAAGTCTAATTGTAACAAAGAACACAAATTATTTAACATAGGCCTTAACATGGGTTACAGAATGTTGTTGTCTTTTGCAAAATCACAAGGAAAAGACCAAAGTTCAAAGGAACTTTTATCCACTCAACCAACATCTATCATAAATGCCTTCTTTCACAACTAGGATGTCAAACAAGAACTGCTTTCTGTGAATGTTCTTGTCAATGTGTTTTAGATAAACCAAATGGAATTGGCCATGCTCAAAGGAATTGACCAAGACACAAGAACTGGAAAAAATATAAAAAAGTAAACCACCTTATGAGGAAGAATTGACCAAGCCTATTATTAAAATTAAAAATTTTCAAAAAAAAATGATAATATGCAAGAGATAAAATCTGCATCAAAGATATAAAAGCCAAACCTGCAGTGTGAAAATCTAAGAAGCATACAACAGACTCCAATTGGAAGCTTATTCACTTAACTACCATGTATTGCACAAGTCAGGGGATCATATAAAATCTGTCACACCTGAAATGCAAATCATTGACCAAAAGTGATACTACATGACAGTATTTTAACATATAGGGCAACATCAAACCTATTCTTGTACATCATGAAGCTGGTCAACTACAAGTTCTTGATTTAGACAAGATCAATAGACTCATCCACAATACTATTGGATAACATATGCACCAGAATGATGTGGTTGTTCAAATAACCTACCTATAGGCATGATGAAAGTCAATTAGGTAGGGAAACATAAGAGTTACAATTTAGATTGAAGATGATAAACAGTAAATAGATTGAATGCTAAAGCCTTTACTGTTAAAAGTGTCCCTGAACACCTCCAGGTAGATTTGCCAAAAGAGCATCTTGAGCTTTCTTTGTTGAAGCTACGGCTGCTTCTTTAGCTGCTTGTTCCTGTAAACCACAAATGAAATGAATACATGACACACTAGCAGGATCAACATGGAAATACTGTTAAAAAAATAAGGTGCTTGATCATCTCATGATATTCTTTATTCATTTCTTTATCCATCAACCTGCATAAACAGTATTAGGCAGTTAATAATCTGCCAAACAAGCAAATATACCAAAAACAAGAGAGCAATGAACAGGTTGGAATTTTGAATATGCCAGGAATATCAAAAGATGGAAATCAATGGCAGGATGGTGCCCAGTTGAGAAATAATTTTGAAACTGAGAAATTGAGGAATTGAGAGTATTTTTCTCACCTGCAAATGAGATTTCACATGAGCTAAACTCCTTGACATCCATGAGATCACGACCAGACTTTGGTGTGACTCCTAATTAAAACACAAACCAGAAACATCAGAGGTGAACAATTGTTAAAATAGTACTAAAAGCACTAGAAAACCATGTTCAATCACAAGTGTTAAAAATTCATACTTTCATCAACTCAGTACTTCTGTGGGCAGAAGTTAATCCTATGGGCTCCAAATGTATAAATCGATGGCTCAGTTTATCCAGAAGCACTATCATCGGCATGAGTTTCCATATTATGCTTGCCCCCCTTCCATTTAAAAGACAAATACCATGGAGGAAACAAAGAACAAAACAGAACATACCAACCTTATTTAAAAAAACATTAAAGTCTTTAGAATAAAGCATGCAATAAAACTGTGAAAAAACTAGATGAAAACATGGAGTAAAACATTGAAGTTAGCATTGTAGATGGGTTGCAGTAGCTGCCTAATGTGGCCTCCCAACTGCCTCGCCACACCTCCAAGAATGGCAACTCAAAAATCAGAATTTTTCATGTTAAGGGAGGAAAAGAGCAAGCAATAAGTATATTAAATGGGTCTCTTAAAGCCTCCAAGGAAACTATGCCTCAATATGCCTCATTGATTTTCATCATAGCCACATAGGTCAACACCTGCAGGAAGACATTATTAGAGCATATAAGATTTAAGTTCCAGATAGTCTTACATAATAATAAGGTCCATACGAGAAAAGTACAGTGAAACACACACGAATGAAACAAGCCAGGTCAGTTCAGCATAAAGAGATAATGCAAACAAATAAAATGGAAGCCAAATCAGTCCTAATAAGCAAGAAATTAAAAAGCAAAGATAACCTTGCAGCAAAGTAAATCAGTCCAAATCAGTCCATGGTATTCAGTCCAACCAGGAAAGGAACTCCTCCATCCATGCCTGTCTCAGCTCTGTATCCTTGACTATGAACATCTTTCCTTCAGTCTCGTGTATGAATAACCAATCAAACACCTTTGCCTTCAGCCGTTTTTCAATGCCCTCCACCTCCATTACCTTCTCATATAAGACTTCATACCACTGAGTCGGGTTCTTGGTGGCATGGGTCGACCTGTCAACACTCCTGATCAAATCACCCATGTTTCCTTCATTCTCTACCACACTTTTCCTGCTTGAACGTTGGGGTCTACTAGTAGATGACATATTACGAGTAGGGGCGTATTGTTGTCCCCATCCTCATCACTATTTTCATTAGGGCTTTCTTCTATGTTGTCGTTATGCGTCTCATCTGTATCCACCCTATTAGCAAAGTCTGAATAGACCGAGGTCGCATAGGAGCCGGTGGCCTGATCTTCACCACATATGATTCTTAGACCTTCATAGTTTTCTATCGGCTTGTTTATGAAGGGCTTTGCTGTTGGATGTGCCTAAAAATTAATCGGATGCTCATATGAGAAAACATACATGCTAGCATTAAAATGAATCAAAAATAAATAAATATTATAATATACTTACATCTGTGTATGTCTTGCAAACCATTGGGTCAAGTGTGATCATTTTAAGGTTATCATCCCATCCAGCGCCACTAAGATCCCTTGCTTTTTTTATCACCGCATATCTTGTCTTCAATGTTCTGTAAAGGTTTTCAACATTTTCAGGAGAGAAATCAGTCTTGAACGCTGAATTAACCGCCAAAGCAGCCGCGACGAAGGCTGCCTTCTTGAAGGTTTTGTCACACTTCAGCCCTAAATTTACTTGCTCAACCAACACAGGTATCACAAAGTTAGAATATGCCATTGGCTAGCGCTTGTTTTTGGATCCACGTTTTGTCCCAGAAGAACTACCACCTTCCATAGTGCTTTATTTAGAACCACATATAAAGCACAACGAAGCTTGTTAAAAACAAGATAGCACAAAAATGATAAAGAAAAAAAACAGTAACCAAGCAATATGGAGCAAGGAAATAATAAACAATAAACAAAAATAGTAAACAAACAAAATGCAGAAAGGAAATAGTATGCAAACATAATATACCAAGGAAACAATAAACGATAAACAGTAAGCAAACATAATAATGTAGCAAGCAAACAGGAATCAAACATAATGTAGCAAGGAAACAAGGAAACGAGGTTAAAATGTAGCATGTAAACAATAATCAAACTAACGAGCACCAGTGTACTGCATCCACATCGCGTGTGCAATCCTGTCCCTTAATTCTAACCATAGCCTACTTTCTTCTCTGCATTCTCTTTGGGATTTGGGTTGGGATGTAGTAACGAGGTCTTCAATTTGTGTTGTAACATCTTGTATGATCGTGTCATTTGGATCGACACCTGCAATGTAATTGTGAATTATACAAGCTGCTAGGACTAGATTAACCTGAGTCCTATAAGGGAAGAACGGTTGCGATGTAAGAATCTTGAACCGATTCTTAAGTATGCCAAATGCCTGCTCAATCTTAGATCGCAACATTGAGTGCCTTAAGTTGAAAAGCTCTTCTGGGTTAGTTGGTTCATGACCACTATGTTCTTTTAAGTGGTATCTAACCCCTCTGTATGGAGCGATGAAACCACTCATCGTTGTGTAACCAACATCTACCAAGTAATATTTACCTACAACAAAATGTTACTATGAAACATTTTGTCACCCCTAATTAGAATTTGTGTGTGTAAGTGGTAAAATAAAGTAGTATTACCTTCAATAACCTTGAGGCCTTCCGGTTGTGGGCGCGACAATGCATCCTTTAATACAGTGAAGTCATTTGCCGAGCCTTCCAACCCGGCCATCACATATGTGAATATCAAATCAGGGTTAACAACAGCCAACACATTCTGCGTTGGACCCTTTCGACCTCGGAAGCGTGGTAACTCATGCGGGGGAACAGATGCAACAATATGAGTGCCATCTAATAGACCGATGCAGTCCTACATGGTTACCAAAGCAACAAATTTTTATTTTCAATGTAAATTGACACTAGTTAAACCTAAAAAATTATTGATATTCTTACCTTGAAGAAAGGGTACCAATTGGGGTTACTCTCAATCTCATGGTGACAAACAGAGGTAGGAGGCTTCATGAACTCATCGCGTACAGAGAAAATAGCGCGTAGGACATTGTTGAAGTACCTACTAATAGTTTCACAGGACCGGAGGAACTCAAACCTGATTGTCCTATTCTTTGTGTTGTGACCAACAATGTGTAGGAAAACAGCTAACTGTTCTTCTACTGATACATGTCTAGTGTCACGTAGCAAATGCTTATCATGCAAAATCATTGATAGACGCATGAATGGGCCTACATCCATCCTAAGGTAGCTCACACAGTAGTCTCTCCCACTCCTGAGAAGTGTCTCTTCCTAGTTAGATCTCGGAACATTGAAGGTTCAACGTACCGTACCGGCCTAGCCTTACACATTTCTTCTTGTAAAAGAAATGCAACAATCATAACAATTGTGGTGAAGGCTCCAACCAACACTCTTTGTCTTTCATTTGTTGCCCAATTATCCATCTACAAACGAAAAAATTTACTTTTTTGTAAAGCAAAGAGGGTTCATTCTTTTAATATGGTGTAGACATTGAAAACAATCACAAATTCCATGTTTCATGGTAAATTAAATGTTCTCACACCATTATGTGTAGGAAATCAAAATAATTAGAGCATATATTATTGAAGAATTCATGTAAAGCAAATACATGAAATTCATGTACCAATTGCAGAAGAACTATGTATAATTTAAATGCAATTCTAAGATGATTTCAATTCATGTTTATAAATGGACAAAACGTATTTGTTTTTAGCCATTCTGCACATGATTTAAATATATGGAAAACCTACCATGAAAATAAACAAATATGAAAGACATACAGGTACTGAGCATGTACACTAATAACATGTTTTTTTTAAATTAATCACCAATTCTATCTTCATAAAATGATAAGTTCCCTAGTTTGTTAGAAATGTACAGATATATGTACAGATTCCCTCCTTTTGTGCTCCCATTTTCTCATGTTAGTGTGGGCTTATTTAATTGTGTATCTGATTGATGTGTTGTGACAAGATAGTAAAATTTGTCATTGAGAATGTGTAGATTGCTTTTAGCTTATATAGATACAAGGTTAAACTTTGCCTGACCATATCCTATTTTACTGATCTCGAAATTACACAACCAACTCCTCAAATATCTTAATTAATTAAACAATTTAAATTTTTCCAAGTAAGCAGTGTTCTTGATTTTTACTACTGAAAATATTTAAAAAAAAACTTCAGTATAACTCTGCCAAGAAATAGTTTGGAAAACTAATACAATATTTTACAAAGCAAGCAAAAAAAGATCTCAAGAACCATACAAAGAGAATCTCAAAGTCACATAAGATATCCAATTGCATCGATGGAATCTCAAGAGAGCCGCAATTCATTGAAACACCAAAGGTTGAAATTGTGAATATAAACAATAATACCTTATCTATATTCTAATGAAACTTTAGAACGAGATAAAATTACACAACCAACTCCTCAAATATCTTAATTAAATGAAATTACACAACCAACTCCTCAAATATCTTAATTAATTAAATAATTTAAACTTTTCCAAGTAAGCAGTGTTCTTGATTTTTATTGCTGAAAATATTTAAAAAAAACTTCAGTATAACTCTGCCAAAAAATAGTTTGGAAAACTAATACAATATTTTACAAAGCAACCAAAAAAAGATCTCAAGAACCATACAAAGAGAATCTCAAAGTCACATTAAATATCCAATTGCATCAATGGAATCTCAAGAGAGCCGCAATTCATTGAAACACCAAAGGTTGAAATTGTGAATATAAACAATAATACCTCATTTATATTCTAATGAAACTTTAGAAAGAGATAAAATAAAATTTGAATAGATGATAAATACTAACTCAAATCAAACCAAACTATAATTTCAAACTAATAAACTAGATAAGATTAGATAAGATTTATCCAACAAAATAGGAGTCAAATACAACAATACATCAAACTATTGGCAGAGTGCATTATTAGTATCTCCTGAAGACATTTGAAGTACATCTCTTCAGGCACAGACATTTGTTTGTTTAATTAAGTATATCAAAGTTTGAGTTTCTAATGCTGAAGTAATTGCAGCTTTTTCAAGTTTGTTATCATAATACTTCACCTGAACTGGAGATAGAGAAGAAGAAAGTACTCACAATGATCGCGAGCCTGTGAGATTGAGCGAAGCTGGACTAACACCGGAGCTCGGTGTTGGAAGACGAGAAGATCCCGGAAACGATGGATGCCTTGGAAGAGAGAGGAGGTCTCGAGTTTGTGAGATCGATCGAAGGTGGACCAACAACGGAGCTCGATGTTGGAAGACGGCGAGTCGATCCTGGATGCCCAGGAAGAGAAAGGAGGTCACAAGCTGGTGAGATCGACTTGAGATCGCTGTGGAACGATGGAGGCGGCGAGGAGCTCACGGGATCGATGGATTCCCTAGAAGAGAAAGAAGATCGCGAGATATGAGAGTTCTAACTTCTGAGGTGGTGATGCCAATACCCCCACGTGGGGTCAAGTGACCGAAGTGGGACTTTGGTCACGTACGCAAAAATGACCGAAGTCCCACTTCGGAGCTTTTTTGGCTGGAATTCATTTCACCGAAGTTGACCCTTTCGGAAGTCCCACTTCCGACAGCTGGCTCCACTTCGGTGAACCAAACACACTGAACTCACGGAACTGGGACCACTTCCATGACTTGTAGCTCCATTTCGGTGAAACAAACACGCCCTTAGTCTTCTAAACCAGATCTTTTGCTCGGAAAAGATCTATCATGTACTTTATTTCCTTGTCATTAATGTTTTAGGCCTGCTTTTGCCTTTCTGTCCAGGGGAAAGGGTTTCGGTAGGGTTTTGGGGTCGGTTATATGGAGGGTTGAGATGATGACAAGGGTTTGGCTAAGATTAAGCCGGGTGGACGTCAGGGATTCTACCAAGTGGCAGTTTTTGATTTTAAACCTCTTATATGGGATTTATGACACGTATCGTGTCGGATATGACCATATCAACATGTATATGTTTAAGGGTTAATGGTGACTGTTGTATGATGATGCCTAGTAGAAACCATGCATACTGGTTTTCTGAGAAGCCATCTTCGACTCTGACATAGTTGCCTGCAAGGTTGTATCATATAGCATGTGTTTAAAGTTTGGTTGTGGATAGATTATATGTGATAGTCATGTAAGGGTTAGTAAGGGTGGAGATGGAGTGAGGTTGTTAGAAAATAGGTTTGAGGTTGATAGTATGCAGTTGAGATTACTATTAGGGTTCATTGGTGTTCACGGGAAGGAGACAGTGAACCCTTAGTGAGTGTTTAAAGGCTTTGTGGGTCTATATTTGAGGTTTCTGTTTGTATGTGAGAGTGGTGATATTTTAGTGAGTGCTAGGATGCAGTTATGATCATGTGTGTGTGTGAGTGTGCTTGGCTAGTGTGGGATTTAGTAATGGTTTTCCTCAGTGATCTGAGCTTGGACAGAGACTGTGTAACTGAGGTTGAATGCTTGAATGAGGGATTGGTGTGGTTAATGTTGTGGTCTTTATTAGTGTTGGTTGTTTTAGGGTCATGAGTAATATGTGATGGTATGCATGCTTAGTATTGCCAGAGAGGGGTTTTAAAGGCGATTTGAGATTTCATGCATGGACTTAAACCTTTAGGCTTCGTTTAGTTAATTAAAGGTTGAAGATGAGTTGTTTAGTGATGCAATAGCTTGTCCAATATTCATTGAAGAATTATTGGTTGTGAGTTGGTTTTATCAAAGTAGTTGGGTTGGTTATCTTACACCCGGTTGGGGTTTCATGAAGTTAAGATAATAATATTAAGAAGGTTGGGTTTATTGATGGGCCGGGCCCATTTTGTAGAGCATGCATTGTAGACGTACTTGCTGTTAAACACACTTGTGTTTATTGAGAGTGTACTTGTATTTACCAGATATCGACGTGGAGCGTTGAGATTCGTCAGGACAGATACAGATCATTCGGTTGGATTGCGATTAGAGGTGAGTTACTTTGCCTCGTACCCACTCTACGGAGTTTTATTGGCTTTGCTTATTCTCGATTGAGTGTTTCATAATGTTGTTATGTCTCCTTGTTTTACTTGGATTATTGCTTTTGGTTGATTACATACATGCATATGTGTTTTCCTTGTTTGATTGGATTCTTGTTGAGCAAGTATGGTTGCTTACGGGATGGTTGCATCCCAAGTTGTTGGTTAGTTTTTAGCGAATCGATTGGGCGTGGGTGCTCTGTTTGCAGGACGTGTGGGGACTGGGACGCTCCGACATTTTGGCATCCCATGCCAGAGGGGGAGTGAAACTCTGGTTGTCCCGCACATTAGTGGGATTGATATGCTGATCACGTTGACGTGCACGAGAGGTGGCGCTACCAACTCACGACCGGAAGGTCGTTTTAGCCGAGGCTGATAATGCTGACCGAGGGACACTTGCCGATTTCCTTTTCCAGAGCTTGAGTGCTGCGTTTGTGTTAGGGGTCCCTATCTTTGTTTAGATCTTTGTGGTAGGTCTGAGACCCCTAGAGTTGGATGGTTTGGGGCGTAGTCCCCACTTGTTGTTGACCTTGATGTGCTTGTTGTCATATCATGTTCTTTGTGATTCTTGTAGGGTACTTACTGAGCTTTCCATTCGAAAGCACATGCACTTGTTTCCCTTATTTCTTTTTTAGGTCCCTAGGAGTAGGTGACTCGGACTCGGAGTCTGAGGGGTCGGGTGACTTTGTTGAGGTGCGATGACCTCAGGTTTTCTTGAGTGTGAGATTGTATTATTGTAGGACCCTTATTAGGCCTCGATCATATGTAGGGCATGTAAACCCTTATTGATTTTATTTTCCATGTGACTCTGATATTATCTGATTGTTAAAATTGAGTTATTTGTTATCTGCTATAATTTCCTTAGGCTTTGTATCCGAGTGAGATGTGCCTCTACTTGGGTACGGCCTATCTGTGTGCGGGTCCGAGGCATGGGATCTGGGTTGGAGCGTGACAGATCGAGGGACCAAGTCAACCCTAAACCAAGAAAGGACTTCATATGAGTGATTACACTATACTTGGAATATTTTCAAGATCTAGTTTTACCAATAATTTGGTTTTTATAATTTCCATGATTTTCTATTCGGAGTTTGTGAATGCCGAAGGTTTTACTACTATAGTAGCATAGTAGTTTTTCATGCTTGATATATGCTATATGATTTTAAATAGCATGAGTTAATAACAGAGATACCTTAATTGGTAGAGTTAACAGATGTATCCTAGGCTGCATCCTAGTTAGACATAGTGAATGACCCAGGAACAAGGGCTCAGTGATAGAGCCCAGAAAAGTGTATACAATATCGGGTTAGGGAAAAGATTTGTTTTTTAAACCCTTTTCCTTTATTTATAAATATTTTCCAAATTGTTTTTATATAAACCCTTTCCCGACTTTTTAGTGCCCGTATCGGATACGAGATGCATACTTGGCGATAATACAGGTTTGGTAAAGGGCATACCTCTGGTCGTCAAGCTAGGTATAGGTTCGGTAGAGTGTATACCACTGTAAATACATTAGGTACGATAGAGGGCATACCTCTGATGAGGTTTGGAGTTCATTCAGAGATACCAGGACTAGGGGTGAAAGCTTAGCGATACGAGGCCTATTCATACTTATGAGTTGATATGCTATAAGATGATTGAGATTGCATTTGTGCTTTATCTTGAGTTTTCAGAAATGCTTGGCATGTAAAAGTGATTAGAAGATAATGCATATGATTATCATTGTTTTAGTATTCTTATTATTTAGTTAAGTTATATATATTTCCTTGTATAGTGTTTCTTACTTGGTGAAATGTGCAGGAGATCAAATTTGAGTGGTTTTGTAGATGGCTCTAGTGTACCCTAGCTTATGTTTGTATTTATTTTAGCAGAGAGACTTTATATTAAGTTTATGATTAAGTTAAGTATTTAAAGTGCATCATGAGTTTTTAGATATTAGATTGTACAACCTTAGGCACAGGATACTCTCTTGACTTGGCTGGTGTGACATCTGTCTTAGTAGAGAGATGGGTGTTACAATTTCCTCTGTTAACGAATGTAACCTATCTTCATTGAGTTTTTGGCTTTCTTTTCATGATAGATTGTACGAGATCCAAGATTTGAATCATTGTGTGGAACCCTTGATACAGAGGGGTATGTCTTGCTTTCCTATCCTTATACCATGACTAGGCAATATAAAAGTAAAATTGATCACACTTTTGTTTAGGAAACTTGATATTAATTTTCTGCCATGTACATTGTTCACAAAGCTGTTTTTTTTATCTAAAGATATTATTGTGGTTTATAGGGATTTATTCCTTCATTTGAAGCAATGCAGAATATACATGCTTCAAAATATTGATTCATGTTTCCTCAAAATCATACTTTTCTTCTTTTAGAATTAGTGGTGTCATTTCTTTTTCTTTTTTGGTAATCTACTTGCTTATATTTGTATTGGCACTAGCTTTGGTTCAGTTGAACATTTCTTATGACATCCCTTGTTAAAACCATAGTTTTAAATACGCTTCGTCTTCAACTTTATCTTTTCCATTTGTTCAATAAGAATTGTCATTCTTATTTTGGTGGTTCTTATATTCTATGAACAATAGATTGTGTGTTTCCTTAGCTCTTATATTTGATTTTTTTTTAATTTGCAACTATATTCCTTTGCATTATATTTTATGTTATATATTGTTTTAATTTGTGTTAAGCATGGGCACCAAAATGCTGGAATTTTTATAGTTTTTGTTATATAAAACTATTATTTTTAGGGCTATGGAAGTTGAGGCTGTTATCATGGCTGCAAGCGAACTGGAATCAGAGAAAGAATGTTAGCAAGTACCTTTATCAATGTATAATTCTAATCTTCAATTCTCTAGATGGTCTTGTTGCATTGTCTTCACATTATGTGAACTAAATCTCTGTAGTATAACTAATCTCAAATTTTGGATATATCAGGCCTTCCATTTGTGTTTGCTTAGCTATTGATCAAAGCATTTATTTTTGTCTACTTGAAAATAGGTGCTATGAATTTGTATATGGAACATGTCTTTATAAACTAAACTTTACTGATTTAGATCTTGTGGCTACAAGATTGTCAATCTATTCGCCTCAAATAATTATGAACTCCAGGGTTTTTTTTAAGCCAGAAAGACACTGGATTACAATCATTTGACATCAGTAATGAAGAAGCTTATTGTCATAATTCATAGGACACAATTTTCCATGAAATTACATGAATCATTTATTTTTCAGGAGAACCAGGGAGGCTCATACGTGATTGATATAAAACAGCTTCCCAGATGATCCAAAACCAAGTAAGAAGCGCTTATATTTTTAACATCAAGTTTTACCTTCAATGTGCATTATTTTTTTTACTGTTTTATGCCTTATGTTTACTCTTAGTGCAGTATTGTTTACTCCATTGTACTTATTCTTTATCCTAAATTTGAGAATATGATGGGTGAATTCCGTAAGCATACGGGTCGTGGTCAAGTAATAAAGTGGACTATGGGAAGTCGTATGTCGAACCAAAGGGAATAGAGATTGCTAAGTGTAAACCAAGCTTTAATAACCTAGTCTAAATGGTAAATTGGGGGGTTTTGGTTTTCAAAACTAAAGAACTAAAAAGGATTGAACGTAAGAACTAAAAATCGAGAGTTGATTGGGGTAAATCAATAGCAAGAGAGGATACTTGGGTATGCATCCCTTTTGGACTTCAATTCTAAAGATGAGCAAAGATGTTTATGAATCAAGGTTGATATTTCTTGTGCCAATAATCCCTAAATTATATCCAACCCCTCTTCCAAGGTGATTGGATAACTAGTCTCCTAGGACTTGATATGAAGCTCAAGGGAATTTATATATATTGGAAGAATCATGGGGGTGAATACGTATGAAAGAGTCGTTCGCCCATCTAGAACCCGATTCCTCGGTGTACTCATGAAACTCTCTAATGAAGCAAGTTCCTAATACAATGAGGCTTAGCTCTAGCCCTTGTATTGCACACAAGTAATTTCTAGTAATGAAATTACAATCAATACATAACATTCATTAGACATTCAAGAGAATACCAACAAATCAGCATAAACATTCAATGCTATTAATGCTCAATCCAAAAGTTCAACATACCCAAGTACCAATAGATTAGTTCCCCATAAATGGGGAACTCAAATCAAAATGGACAAGCTTACAAACCAATGAAAAGGTAATAGAGAACACCATTACCTCCAAGATTGTAACTCCAATGGTTCTCTATTCTCAAGATTTGGGGTAGATGGCCCCAAGCTCTCCTCTAGCCTCTCTCCCAAGCCAACCTCCCTTCTAAACTCTCATACTTAACTATTTATACCCATGAATTAGGGTTTCACTTAATAAATTACAACATTGCCCTTGACTGGGCCCGTGGAACTACAAAGGTTACGGTGAACGGCCTCGTGAACGGCCGGTTCATAAGTCCTTTCAGCTCACAGCTTGCTCTGAACCGGCAGGTCAACTTGCGGTTCATCATCCCGTTCAGCTCACAGCTTGCTCTGAACCGGCAGTTGAACTGGCGGTTCATTAGTCAGATCGTCTTATAGGTTACTCTGAACCGGCAGTTGAAAGGCCATTCACAAGGCAGTTCATCTCCTTGGGTGTCTACTCCTGTGCCCAGGTGTGAATAGCCGTTCACTAGGCTGTTTAACCCCTGTTTTCTTCAAAATGTCTTCGATTGTCCTTCGTTTTGTTGATAAATGCTTCCTTTTCGTCGGGGTGGCCTATATATCCCCCTCGCTTACAAAATATGAAGCATTTTAAGTACCTGCAGGCTATAAATCAATGCATTTGATATGAAAACATGTTTATAAGTGATAAGTAAATATGCTCATTTGAACACTTATCAAATATCCCCACACTTAAGCATTTGCTTGTCCTCAAGCAAACAAGACAATGAAAGTACAAGTAAAAGAAATGATAAGTGTTCAACCTCCGGCAATAATAATAATAAATCTACTCTATCTCAAGTTCACCATCGAAGTGTGTATGTTCTCCTATTTTCAACCGGGACCTAGAGTTTGTATAATGTCATTGAGGCTCTAGATGAGTGTTTTCACTCCACATACCATGTTCTAGAGTCTTAGCAAGACAAGCATTCCCTCAATGGACTCTAGAGAGTCCTTGAGACCCTAAGTTTTATGAAAACCAACCCTCTATTGAGAAAATGGCGGACAAGCTCGAGAGCCCCCTTTTTTTTTTAACAGGTAGGGCATCTCTAATAGATCCGACTTTCCCGTGCTAAAGATCGTGTAGAGTGTAGGTCCTCTTTTCTTCAGGATACACATGCTGTTTAGGCACCAAAACACCCGGGTACTTAGAAGGTTACAACACTACCAAGATGTGCTCATACTTAGAAGTGACTTTTCGAATTAAGAAACACCCTGATTAGGGGCCAGGACCCCAAACTACTTCATCACAACAAGTAGTGGAACACTGTCTTTATTGCTCTAATGACTCAACCACTTTGTACATACTATTTTATTTTTCTCTTACTTGTCCACTAAGTTGAATTATGAAGGGTTAGAAGCTAAACTAGTCCCACGAATCCTCTTGAAGCCATTGAGGGAAATGCTTTGCAAATAAAGTCAACCAAACATGGCAGTGGGTTATCTATTGTGACTAGAGCTTTTGAATTTCATGAATATAATCTCTAGATGTCCATGGTGTGTCATAGGAGAATTCTAAAAAAAATTTTGAGTACTAGAATGGTGAACAATAAGTAGAGTGATACATTGCATTCCCTAATAGTGCTATCATAGGTCCATGTCAAACATGCTCAGGCAAAAATAATAGCTCCCTATCCCCACAATTGATGTTTTGCAATAAATTCATCAATGGGAGAGAGCTATCCATCCCCACACTTAAAATCGTACATTGTCCTCAATGTACACAATTAAATTGAAAAGTGTGTAATATGCAATAATAACAAAGAGGAGGGCAAACTGAAACTTCCCCGGGTATATTTGGTAGATGGTGTTGCGATTTGATTTAGACGTAAAAGCTTTTGCCGGGGTGTTCCATCATGAGTATCTGCAAAATAGAGTGAGAGAGAAAGAATAGCTCGAAAGGAGATGACATAGTGCAGGAGATAAACAAATGAAAAAGGAGTTCTGTTAACAATAAATCTCAATGATCCGTATGTAGTTGCTCATCGGATGCTGGTACGGCCTTAGCCGAAGGGTTCAAGATTGGTGCTACAGTTGCTTGTGCTCGTGTGGTTGTCTCCGTGTGAACGGTCAAGAGAGTGAATGCGTGGGTGAGCTCAGCAATTGTGTCTTCCTCCTCATCATCTTCGATGGATGGGCGTGGCCCTTCCGCACGAGGTGGTGTTGACGGAGCTGCAACTTGGAAATATTGGCGAGGAAGAAGTAGTGGAACCCTGATGGGTAAGTTGAAATGGGCCATGGTGTACTGAACAAAAGGTTGGTATTTCAGGTTTGCTTGCAAAAATAGCTTTTGAGAAAAATCATTTAGAATGTTTGCGTAAAGATTGCAAAGATTGTTAATCACCATGTGAACGGGCGGTGAACGGCCGCTCACCATCCAAAGCATAAAGACAGTATGGTTTAAATCAATCTTGGCCGGTTCCATAAGGCCTAGATTTTGAACAAGACATTAGTGCATACCTATCATGATGAGTCTAATGATGCAAATGCGCATGCAGGAATTTAATGTCAATAGATCTCATGAGTTTTATCACTATAAAACAAATAACACAAAGAGACAAGATTGAAAAGAAATTTTTGACTTGGGTTGCCTCCCAAGAAGCGCTTGGTTAACGCCACGAGCTTGACGCATCTAAATCGCATTACCTATGGAGGGTCATATGTGAAGAGATATCCATCAGTATTTCCATAAAAACACTTACCAAACAGAATCTTTCCCAAATTATCATATATGGAGCAAGTTTGAGAAATCATACCAGGGTCACACTCATTTAGTGGGTGAGTGGAGGAAGTAGGGGGTACCCTTTTTCTTTGTCTCCATATATAACCATCTGCAATGAGTTTCAGCTCCTTCCACTTTGTCTTTCGTGACAACTTTGAAGGCTGAGTTGAGGTAGTGCTAACATTCATGAGTTCTTCATGTTGTTTGTCGAGTTCCCCCAAACATTGAAGTGTTGGATCAGTATATAAAAAGTCCTCCAAGCAGTCGGTTGTAATCTTGTCAACTTCATCGATACTATAAGAGGTGTCATCATGATCCATTGTGTGTCGCATGGCTTCAGGCAGTTTAAACACCACTTCTTGGTCCCCCACTCGAAGTGCCAGTCGTCCATGAGCATGGTCCTCTAAAGCTTGAGCCGTGGCCAAAAAGGGGCGACCGAGTATAATCGGGACATCTACATTATCATCAACATCCAGGAGAACAAAATCAGGTGGGAATACAAATTGATTAATCTGAATCAGTACATCTTCAGCTACCCCTTTGATCGTCTCACTGATCTATCGGCTAGTTGAAGTGTCATCCCCGTTGGTTTTGGGGCTGGAAGACCTAATTGCATGTATAATTTGTAAGGCATTACATTTATACTCGCACCGAGTCTGCTAATGCCTTTTTCACAACACCTTTACCAAGTATGCAAGGGACTACAAAGCTCCCTGGATCCTTTAGTTTTTTGGGCAGCTCATGTTGCAATATCGCAGAACATTGAGCATTCAATGTGACAGCACCTGCATCTTCCAGTTTCCTTTTGTTGGAAACCAGTTCCTTCCTAAATTTAGCATACTTTGGCATCTGGGAAAGGACCTCCACTAACGGCAGGCTGATGTGTAGCTGTTTGATCATGCTCATAAATTTTATGAACTGAGCATCTTCCTTGTCCTTTCTGAGCCTCTCTGGATATGGAATTTGAGGTTGATATGTGCTTTGGGGTGTTTGATCTACCCCTTTCTCTTTCTCACGGTTCCCTGTTGAGTTTTGTTGGGGCTCGGCTTCCTCAACCTCCACAAAGACTTTCAATCGGCGGTATTGCAATGGTCACTGCACTTCCTTGCCACTTCTCAAGGAAATGGCCTTGCAATGATCCCGGGGTTTGCCTCTGTTTCCCTGGAAGGGTGCCTTATGGTCTTGTGGAGACATCCTTTGCCAATTGCCCCACATGGTTTTCCAATCCTCAAATCTTGCTTGAAGATTTCTGATTGAGGCACTAGTGTCTTGCATGAACTTCAACATGGTTTCTTCCAAGGTGGATTTCTTTTCTTGCGGTGACCTTGGCATCGGCTGAAAACCGGGTGGATATTGTCCCGCTTAGGGGTTCCTATATGAAAGCCGGGTTGTTTCACATTGGGTTTTGTGGTCGATACTGTTTGTTTGGCATTCTCTGTTGGTTTCCCATGTATTTGACTTGCTCCATAGGTGATGTCTCAGCACAAGAAATCGGACAATTCAATAGCTCGTGGCCTCCTCCACAAGTAGTGCAAAACATAACGCAAGAACCGAATCGAAGCTACTACCAACATGGGGGGCACCAACCAAATGTAAGGCGGTCAATTTGTTTTGACAGTGTGACAAATTTTTCAGCAAGGGAAGTGTCTATAGAAGGAGGACCTTCTACCGATCCCACGAGCTTAACTTGCTTATCCCTTGTAGACCAATGGGCCTCATTCCCGGCCATGTCTTCGAAGATCTTCTCTGCTTCTTCGGGGTACTTGTTGCTTAATAAACATCCTGCAGCACAATCCACCAAGACTCTATTGGCATTGTCTAATCCATTATAGAAGGTGCGGACCTTACTACAAGCATCTAAACCATGCTGAGGGCAACGTCTAAGTAGTTCCCTGAACCTTTCATAGGCTTCAGAAAATGTTTCAACCCCATTCTGCCTAAAGTCATTGATGTTAGATCGGAGCTTTGAGGCCTTGCTTGGTGGGAAGTAACGGCCCAGGAATTTCTCTAGCATGTCAGCCCAAGAACGGATGGAACCTGAAGGGAGCGATGTGAGCCAACTATAGGCCCCTCATCGTAGACTCCATGGAAAGAGTCGCAATCGAATGGCTTCATCAGTAACTCCATCCGCTTAGAAATGCCGCAGATTTGGAGGAACTTTGCTATATAATGGCGTGAGGGTCTTCATTTGGCCTTCCATCAAATTGAGCCAAATTTTGAAGCATATGCATTGTGCTTCCCTTGATCTCAAAGGTGTTGATATTAGCATCTCGGAGGGTATGGATGCGAATTCTTCCCCGGTGTATTGAGATCGCTCATAGTCAGCTAATCTTTCTTTGTTTTGTTTTTCATTCCATTGAAATTTTGGATACTAATCTTCACTTTCTGGATGTCTTGCGAGGTATTGATTGCATGACCTGCAAGAACTCTAAAGGATTTCTCGAAATTGACAGTGAGATTGAGAGAACCTTGCACCGAGATTGAGAGAGATCGGTGCACTTAGGATCCTCTTCTCGAAGTCGGAAAATTTCACTGCATCAAGTTATTTGTGAAGCAAGGGAAGTACCAATTATGGCCGAGAGAAGGCAAACGTTAGCCGAATATGAGAGATCTTATTACAATGGGGAGGAGTTCAATATTCACCCTCCCAATGTCAACATGAACAATTTTGAGATCAAGCCAAGCACAATGAGCATGATTCAGAACACAACTCAATTTGATGGGAGACCCAATGAATATCCTCATACACATCTACCAAAGTTTATCCAAATTTGCAACATGTTCAAGATTAATGGGGCTTCTGATAATGCAATTCTGTTAAGACTTTTTCTATTCAATTTGCGAGAAGGTGCATATAGGTGGCTTACTTCATTACCCACCGGTTTCATCCGTACTTGGACCGAGATGCTAGACAAATTCTTGGGCCGCTACTTTCCACCAAGCAAGGCTGCAAAGCTAATGTTGGACATCTCCGCCTTTAAACAAGGCCCCGCCGAAATATTTTTTGAAGCCTATGAGAGATACAAATATTTGCTCGGCCAGTAGTCCACAACATGGCCTAGACCCCTATGCTAAGGTCGAATATTCTACAATGGGTTGGACAACTCAACTAGACAATTGTTGGACCGCCATGGTGGATCATTGGGGAACAAATACAGGAGGATGCCAAACAAATTTTTGAAGACATGGCTAGTAATGAAGCTCATTGGTCTACAAGAGATAAACAAGTAAAAAA
Organism: Dioscorea zingiberensis; assembly: GCA_026586065.1. Taxonomy (NCBI): domain Eukaryota; kingdom Viridiplantae; phylum Streptophyta; class Magnoliopsida; order Dioscoreales; family Dioscoreaceae; genus Dioscorea; species Dioscorea zingiberensis. The sequence continues at coordinate 38,237,457 of CM048820.1, read as the reverse complement.
GGTTGGGTCCGTAGATGAAGCTGTAATTTTTTATCCAATTCTTGGTGAAAAGTTGGATATGTTGACAAGGAAAATTGAGCTATTGACAACCGGTAATAGCTCAAGGTCGGCCATGGTGATGTATTGGCAATACTTGTGGGGGAGTGCATGAAGCATCAAATTGTCACATAGCAAACATTGAAATGATTCCCATGGAGCAAGTACAATATATGGGGAATGATCCAAGGAAACCGAATGGTCAATATTGACCATATGCTCCTAAATGGACCCATCCGGCCTTGTCTTGTGGAAATCCACAAGAGGGACAATACCCTCCCGGCTTTCAACACCCTCCAAAGCCTCAAGAGAAGAAGTTTAACTTGGAGGAGATGATCATAAAATATATGCAAAAATAACGACACTACAATTCGGAATCTATAAGCCACAGTTCATAACTTGGAGAATCAAATTGGGCAAATGGCAAAATCTCTAGCCGAGAGACCCCAAGGTAGTTTGCCGGGCAACACGGAGGAGAATCCTCGGGGAGAACAATGTAAGACCATCACTTTGAGAAGTGGAAAGGAGGTGGAACCCCCAGTCCCAAAGCCTCAAGTAAACACTCCCATAGAGATTGAGGATGCCGAACCCGTCATTAATTCTGAGGAAGTGAAGAAGGGAAAGGAGAAACCCTTGGAAACATCGCCCGTACCCCCATACCAACCTCAAGTCCCTTACCCGACGAGGTTGAACAAAGACAAAGAGGATGCTCAGTTGATGAAGTTCAAGGGTATGTTGAAGCAACTACACATCAATATGCCGTTGGTAGAGGTTCTAGCCCAAATGCCTAAATATGGAAAATTTATGAAGGATCTCCTCTCCAACAAGAAGAAATTGGACGATGTGGGTGTTGTAATGCTTAAAGCTCAATGCTCGGCCATTATCCAACAAGATATGCCGAAGAAGTTGAAGGATCCTGGTAGTTTTGTGGTCCCTTGCATCCTTGGAGAAGGGGTCACAAAGAAGGCATTGGCGGATTCTAAGGCAAGTATCAATGTGATGCCCTATAAATTGTACATGAAGCTTGGCCTCGAAGAGCTTAAGCTTATGGGGATGACACTACAGTTGGCCGACCGATCTGTGAGAAGACCAAAAGGAATAGCTGAAGATGTGCTTGTTCAGGTCAACCAATTTGTTTTCCCGGCCGATTTTGTGATTTTAGATGTTGATGATGAGGTCGACGTACCTATCATTCTTGGGTGACCTTTCCTCGCCACAGCTCAAGCCTTGGAAGATCATGCACAAGGTAAGCTTGCTTTGAGGGTGGGAGATCAAGAGGTTGTATTTCAATTGCCCAATGCAATGCGGCACTCAACGACCCAAGATGACACCTTGTATTGCATTGACGAGGTTGATGAAATCACTTCCGAGTGTATACAAGATTTACTAATGGTGGATCCACTATACCCCTATTTGGGAGAACAAGAGGGGTACTCAGAGGAAGTGCGAGAGAGTTCCATTCCATCAAGGGTAGAAACGGTGAAGGTCAAGAAAAATAAGCAAAAATTCATTCCACCTACAATATGCTGGAAGAAGGTGCAAGAAAAGGCGGTAAGCATAAAACCATCGGCTCAGAACACTTCCAAAGGAAGCCCAGGTATGGAAAATAACAATAGATCAATTTATGCCAACTTGGGGATGTTTTTATTCGAACAATGCTTTAAGGGAGGAGCCAATAAAAGCTTCAAGGTATTTGAACCCCCATGAGGTGAGGTGGAGGTACGTCAAGCTAGTGACGTTAAACAAGCGCTTCTTGGGAGGCAACCCAAGTACTAGAAATTTTCTTTAGTTACAATTTCTTTTGATTCGTTAGGTTGTATGTGTTTTGAACGAAATGAATAAGATGTGTCATATCCATTTTCATAGTGTACCATCTTGCTGGTTGTCGATCCATTCATTGCCCTAGATTCATAATTGTCATTAGGTAGCAAGGAGGATTTGAATGGTGTCCTTGATTGGTTGTATAAGGCAAAACCAGGCCCATACGGGGTGTCATACGGCCTATTGGAGCATACGGGCTGTCAAACGGCTCATATACAGGGCCGTATGACCCGGCCAGTGGAGTATACGGGCTGATATACAGCCCGTATATGGGCCCGTATATGGCAGGATTTGGGCATTATAAAGGACGATTTTTTCCATTTCTTTTTCAAATCCTAGCCGACCCCACTCTCCTCCGTGTCGATTCGAGTCCTCTCTTCGTCAACACAACATATACTCTTGATTTAAGCACTCATTCTCTCTAGGTATGATCTCTAATGGTTTGATTTGTCGATTTGATCTATCATCACCATGTTTAGAACCCTAGGGATTGAATGAATGTATTTTGAATGAATTTGAGATAATTGTATGCCTTTTTGTGTCAAATTTTTATGGGAATGCATTGATTTAAGGCATGTTTAGAGTTTAGGAAGACAAATGGGGGTGAATGGCATGTAAATGAGGGTGTACAAGCTGTTGGGGTGGCGCACTTCTAGGCGATATCTGGCTGTATAGGTGTACTCCATACGGGCTGATATACGTACCCTTATGTAAGCAGTATGGCTCCTGTGTAGGGTCATATGGGCCGTATACACTGCTAGTATGGATGCTCATATAGGGCCCATCAAGGGTCAGAGTGAGCAAATTTTTGTTTGACTAAGCCCTTCAATACTCCCATTCGCTAACATCCCTTTCGATTGTTTTGTAGACATGTCTGGAAAAGTAATAGCGTCAAAGAGGCGAAGGACCGGGGAAGGCTCCTCCACCACACAACAATTTGAAGAGAAGCGCTTCTTCCACCGCTACCAAAGGCTAGCTGCCAAGCCCTTTGGGCAAACGCCGTACAATGATTTGGGGAGTGGCCACCGAGCTTGGGATTGCGGACCGAGTGCAGAGCATGCTCGTTGTTGGTGGATGGGACAGGGTGTTCTCTATTAACCACGAGACCTTCCGCGAGGCGACTCTCGAGGTCCTGAGCACATTTGATGGCAATCGAAGTGCCGTCCAGGAGCGCTCCTTCACGACGATTTCCTTTCAGCTTTTTGGGGAGAAGAGGACCATGAGCTACATTCTCTTCTCGATGCTCATGGGATTCTACGATAGGGACGCCTTCCACACTCGCCTCCTCACTTCCTTCCCCGAGGACATCATCACACCCACGCGCTACTGGCTCCAGCTCGGGGGACGCCATGGGAACCAGAATGCATCCTACATGAGTGATCCGGTCCACCGCTTCATCCACGCACTAGTTAGCCGCTCCATCACGGGGCGAGATGATAGTACCGAGAAGGTCACCGTCACCGACCTTTTCATTCTCTACAGTATTTTCGAGCGGGTACCTATCCATTTAGGGTATGTACTTGCCAACTACTTGTGCACTAGGGGACCCACACCCGGTTGAAGATCATCGCTACGGGGCCCTACATTACCCGCCTCATCATTGGTATGGGCCTCGAGGAGAAGACGGAGGGTATGGAGAGACTCCAACTTATGACCAGCCTGGGGATGAGCACTTTATGCCAGATGGGGCTCGTCAAACACTCCGGGAGCCGCTATACACTGGTCGGCAAGAGCTCTAATGTACTCGAGGATGATGAGGAGTCCGATCTGCAGGACTTCGACATCCCATCTCCAGCGAGCAAGCTCCCATCTTCTTCGAAAGCAGAGCCAATTTGAGCGGGGAGGAGCGGATCTCGGACATTCGTGCCACCTAGGATCACGATTTTCAAGGAGTAGGCCGCTTAGGTGACCGGGCTCACAGAGTCGCTCTCTTCATCCGCGGGCACCCATTATTCGCTCCTCGTCCCAAAGCATGTGGACCCTCAGAAAGCAAAGACACCGAGGCATTAACAGATGACCCGGCAGCTTGAGAACTTGGACATTTTTTTTTATTGTGTTGATGAGACTTTTTTTTCTTGTGCACCTTTTATATTTCTTGTTTGTTGGACTTATGATCTTATTTTCTTGCACCGTGTATAGCTAGCAAGGGCATCACCCTTCTACACTTATCCTTCTATTTATTTTCTATGGACTCCGTTGTTTTCCCATTCTTTTCTATGGAATTATGATGATCTTTCCCTTGCTCCACCCCCAATAAGGAATTAGTATCGGTGCCCTCGGCACTTGAAGTCCACTACTGGCTACTAACTAGCCCTCATCCATAGCAACACAGTATCTATAGGACATAAGAAAAACTTCTTCAAATCATAAGAGTCGTACAACCCTGGATTAATCCATCTAAAGAAAAACCCTAAGCAACCTTGATCTTTTTTACTGTTTTCAGTAGGAATTAGCTTTTACTTTACAAATTGATTGACAAGCTAACTAAGCAATTAATTAAGTTAGTGCTCTGTTACCGTTCCCTGAGGAATAGACCCGACACTTGTCAGTTTTTATTACCTACGACCACGCACACTTGCATGTAGAGGCTCAAGCGTTATACTTATAGCTGAAGGCCAACAATTGTCCACCAAGATGGCAAGGTCCCAAGGTTCAGGTTGAAACCTGTGCGACTGCCCAATGGGTGTCGACTTAAAGACCACCCTCTCAGATAAGGACTCGCTAGCATTCTGGTCATCTTGGATCTTCAACCTTTTTCTCAATTGGGGGTGGAGCCAATCTGTAAGCCACAACTTCTACCCGCTCCAAGCGTCCAACGTAGCGTGGGCTGAGCTTCCCACCCTTCCCAAACATTATAACTCCTTTCATAGGTGACACTCTCAAGAACACTGTATCACCAACTTGGAACTCCAACTCAGAGCAGCGCTGATCAGCAAAACTCTTCTGGCGGCTCTAAGCGGCCTTCAACCTCTCCCGTATCAATCTAACTTGATCCTCAGTCTGCTAGATGAACTCTAGTTTCTCCTATAAAGTGCCTTATATTGTGCCATCTCTATGCTCGCCTGGTAGCTGTTGTTGTAGGCAAACTTTATTAGACTCAGACGCTTGTCCCACGAATCTGTAAAGTTCAAGGATCATACCCTCAGCATATCCTCTAGGATCTTGATGGTCCACTATCAACCAAAATGACTGATGTCCCTTCTGAGTACGGGCTAACCCTGTCACAAAATCCATTTTGATATGTTCCCACATCTTAATGAGTTCATATGCACCCGTCCATTAAGATGCAAAGGAAGTGGTTGAATCAATTAAGTTACCCAAGTTGGATTTGACTGCATCAGTGTAAGTGTAGTTTCTTGTGCCAGATATTGGATCAGAGGTCTGTGAGTAATCATGCGAGGAGGCCGGAGGTGTAGAAGGTGACTATGGAGAAGAGGGACTAGAGTAACTGGGCCTCGCAACCCATCCCAAATTTGAGACATTGCCCATGCCAGTGAGAGCACGCCGGAGCCGATCACCGCCGTTATTATATGCGCGCTTGCAGTCCACACCGTTCCTACATGTTTAGTGGTTCCATAATGAACTTTCAATTCTTTTTTAATAAATATGAACAAACCACTAAAAGCATATGGTATGCGTGGTTGAACCCTCAACCTCTGTTTGTGAGAAAGAATGTTTTGCCAATTTTCCTTGTGAAAATTAGTCACAATGAACTTACAATTTATCTTAGCTGTTGATTTTATTGTTTTACACCAGAATCAAAATATTTGTTTAAATAGTATTTGAAACTTTTAATTAGCACTCAAGGAAACTATGAATTTTTCAAAGTTTAAGTTTTATGAAACTGGTTTGCTTTAGAAACCATGGGTTTAGTCTCCTTGATTATTTTAGATAACATTAAATCTTAATCTCTATAACAACACTATATGTCTTTGAAACCATTTTACTTCTATGAAAAAAAAACTATTTCTCAGTGTTAGATGAATGGAACAGAGCTATTTATTATGACCAACACTTTAGCTCTAGGATCAAAAGTAAAAAAAGAAAATGGTTAAGTTGAAATTAAGGTCAAATTTTTTAAAGTTTTGTTTTTAAGAAAAATTTTGTGAAAAAAATACTAATTAAATAAATAGTTTTAATAAAATTTATATTTTCCTGATTTATATTAGTTTTTAACAAATAATAATTGATAATATATTAAATTAATTAAATTAAAAATCAAAATATTACCAAATAGATAAAAATAAAAATAAAAAATAACCTATCCCATTGCAAACATAAGCTATCACATAACTTTAAAACCTAATGTTTAGGAAGAAAACCATATTGCTCCCTTTAAAAATAAATTAAAAAAAAACATGCTACTTGTGAGTGCAAGAACCATGTAAGGAACCTAATAATAATAATAAAATTAAATTTCAAATAATATCAATTTCAATCTGAATTAAATATTTATTTTTATAATTTATTATCATCATTTATCCTTATCCACTAAATGATTTTACTAAAAGTGATAAGAAGTCACCGAAGTGAGTTGAGTTCACTTTGATTGTTCATTTATCATGAAATAAGAGAAATACCACTTCCTCTATTTTAGCTTAGGTCTAATTTAAGATTTTTTTTTTATTTATAAAAGTGGATAAAGTAGTTTTTTGTAACTTTTCAGTGAAAAAACTACTATATATGTAACTTTTTTCTCACTTTCAATCAGTTAAAGAATATGAGAAATTCATCCATTTTTCTCAATTCCGGGCACTTTAGATGAAATGAACACCAAAAAAACTTAATTTGTTAATTAGTGGCCGCAATAAATTTCATTAATTTTCATGGTAAATAATTACCATAAACCTACAAACTGAACATCTAATACTTTTACCTTGAAAATTTTTAGGGTAAGAAGTTCAAATAATTGATCAGAATAGCAATGAAAAATAAATAAATAAATAAATAAAGGTACGTACAAATAATTCAGACACCTATTTGTTTCCTTCCAATATAGAAATCAAACCAGTCACATGCTTACCTAATCAGTCAATCCCCATTGAACTTACATCCTCCTTCTTATCATAAACATAATTATTTTTTTGTATAAAAAAAAATTAAATAAAAATTGGTGTTCTTATCAACTTGAGAAGTTGTCTCTAGTGCGAACCCATATTTTGTATTCACTGGACCTAATTAAGACCATCAACCAAATGACACGTCTCCCTCACTCAACCTATCTTGGCACGAAATTTAAGGCATAAATCCCTGCCACTATTTCCAAAACACCCCCTCATAAATTCTATTTCTTCTAAATTAAAAATATATATATATATATATAGTTTTTTTTTTCTTCCCACAAAACAGCTAGATAACAACCATTTAAACTATTTTAAATTCATTTTTTATTTTCTTTCTTTATTTTTCTTTTGAAGTTTGGACAGTGATCAGTAGAACCTGGACATACTGTTACACTGAAAGGAGATTTTCAGTGATCAGAGATTCAGATGCACATGCAAAAGTGGAGAAGAAGAAGAAGAAGAAGAAGAGAGAGAGAAAGAGTACCAGTTCTCTTTGGCTTGCCATCATCATCAAGGTCTTGAAGCTTGGAAAGTTCCATGGTTCTTGGAGGTGATAAGCTGTTGCCAGTTTCCATGAAGTCTAACCCAGTTCCCATTCTCTCTTCTTATCTCTTTGTTTTTGTGTGTGTGTGAGAGAGCTAGAGAGGATGTAAGAAGGAGGATGTATGGAGTGGAGATAGATAGGTTATAATTTCTGTTTCTCAAAATAGGAGGGTGGTAATTATATACGTACAAAATTAGCCACCAAAGTAAAGCAAAGAAAAGAAGAAGGTAGGGATTTTTGTGCATTTGCCCTTTTGAAAATGAGTAATTGCTTATACATCCTGATGGCTGGACCTTGTACAGTGAATGGAGTCGGTTTGATCTAAAATGGAAATTTTGATGATAACGAAATATTTGAATCACTAATCTAATACCGATAACAGTAGATACAAGATTATGATAATGCTCTTAGAGTACTCAAACAAACACCAAACGATAGATATAAGGGAATTGAGAAGATTAACAGTACGATCACAATACCGTATCGTAATGTCTTCTATATTGGTTGCATTATACGTACTTAAATTTTAAATCTATTTAAATAAAATATGGTTTATCCACTTACTTGAGTTACATCCATAGACAAGGCTAACAAATAATAATTCACTATCAAGATGAATACATTGCAATTAATAAGAGTGTAGGGAAATACCCCCTCTACAATAGATGGTAATACATCGGAGTAGGGCCTGACATATGTATTAGGGTCGATTGAGCCCATTAACCTATATTGAATATCAAATACATCTTCATAGATTTACTCCTTTTACACTTTAAATAATGCATGTGGTTTATCTATTTTTATTTTTAAAAAAATAGTGTGCTTTTACAATCAACCTCTCATACCCCAACTCCAACAAAACAATTTTTTTTTAAACAAAATGCCAATAAACCATTACTTATTATGGTAATTTAAATAGTACAAACATCCTTGTGTTACAAAAGATATGTCAGTACAAGCATGGTAACACAGGGAACTATTCTCTTGTCAGTTGCATTGTAGGATCACCCAAACTCCTTAGGGGGCCTCACTGCTCCCCGATCTCTGCACTATAGTCTCCCGTGTAAAATTATAAGCTCATTTTGATGAGATTTTGTGCCACTTCCAACATTGACTTCTTAGGCAAATGAGCTACACAAATCATAATAATAAAAAAAGATTAGTATCTCGAATGATTTGTACAAAACAACCATTCTTTGACATATTCAATTGACTTCAACACCAAAACCCTACTAGCGATTAAGAAAAAAAAAATCTTTTTTTATCACTCTAACTATAATAAAACACAAGACTAATTCCCTCATTCAAAAATATTCCTTTTACATAAAAAATATCATTTTTTTAAATATAATAAATTTATACAAAAATTATAATTTAGTGCAAAAGGGAAATTTATATCATAATCTCAACATTTAATTTAAAAATACATTACAAAAATTTCTGTAAAAATAGTCCAGTTTGGGGATGTGAGAAATAAGTAAATTTGATTTTTATTCGAGTATAGATATGAGGGAAGTAATCATGAGATGATGAATTTTGTGCATTGCTAGTAATTAAATTTAATTGAGATAAATAATTTTTTAAAATAGATAAAAAAAATCAGTAAATTATGTGACTATGATCCCAGTTGACATGATGCTAGTCCTTGGATATTGTCATGAAACTATTTTCATCTCCAAATGCATGGTATTAGTGATGGAAAGGACATGCATTGTTCTTGATGCTACTTTGATATTAAAATCTTCTTTCAAATTTGGTTTGTTTTTCTTTTTTTGGTTAATGTGAATGGTTTTATGTGATATTAATGTGATTGGTTTTATTTCAATTAGCAATTGTCATGAAATGATGGACAAGAGAGACAACCATTGAGAAAGGACATCTTGGTTGACTCCAAAGCCATGAAAGAATGAACGAGAAGCAAAAATCCATAATGCGTCCACTAATTATCTATACTGTTATTTAAAAAGTTTTCCCAACCATGTGAAATTTCTTTTCTTTTTTTTTTTTTGTTTTTTTGACTAGGGTGACAAACGCCCCCCTAAAGACGTTAAGGACATAAACAAATTCTGTAATGCGGGAGCACAAACACTCGACAGAGATCCGTTCATCTGACTCTCACCTTACAAGGGAAGGAATTCGAACCCGGGTCTTTCATAGGTTTTACTACACATCACTTAATAAGGAACCCTGGTGCCAATAGGCCTTTGTGGAGATTGATATGCAAAATTTCATTATTGAACTTAATAATATCCTCTTGATCTTGAAAAAATTACGCCGAAGAGCGGTCACATCTTTATACGGACGGAGAATAACAATTAGAATTTTATCTAATTTACTATCTCACTTTACTAGTTTCTAAATTACTAAACACTAATCAAACCTCGCATAATATATATTATTAGCGGTTTATTCATTTTATCAAGCTTAGTAAAACTCGAGTTCGGTTTATATAATGTTGATGCTGTGAATTTGCTCCTCCTAGAGATTGGAGAGGATTTAGATCAATGAGTAAGATTTGATGGGATGTTAGCTTCTGCTATTTGGATTGGGAAAAACGATCAGCCGATAGGGACGACTCCGACAATGAAAATGTCTCGTAAGGATGAAGACCGGCTTTGGTGATGGATGGAAGGATGGTCCAGAAACTATCCTCGGACTCCCATCAATCAAGTCAGTGAACATGATCAAGATAGAGAAGAGAGAGATTGAGATCGATCTCAAAGAGAGTGGGAAAAAGAGTAGAGTGAAAGAGTGGGATCGGAGAATGAGCAAGGGGCGAAAGAGAGATCTTTGTGAGTCAGAGCTTGTAGAATGGGTTGAATCTTCACCACTTTTTATACCTTTTGGGAGACCGTTGGACTATTAGAGATGAATCGGAGCCCCAAGTAAGCGGTTATTTGGCGTCAAATAAGCGTCAGCTCAGGTGGAACCTTCTAGTGTCTCGAAGAAGCTTGTCCAGAACCTATCTGCTTGATCAAGAAGCTTCCCCAACTATCATTCAGTTATTGAGTCATTAATGATACCTTGGAGCCACATGTAGAGTAAGATTTTCCCTATAACATATAACATTCTCACTACTAAAAATTTTAAGCTATTAGGAGGTAATGGTCCATGCATATACTATAATATTAACCAATAATTACACTTTTTTTTTTTCTTTTGTCTCTTGACCCTTTATAATTCCATGCAAATACTTTTTGTTCCAAAATCAAGACAAAGAATGTGTGTTTGTTTCTAAAGGAGGAGGAGGAGGGCCAACCTCAAAAGCTTGTGATATATCATGGAAACTGATTTGATTTTGAGGTCCACAAAAACTGATAAAGAAAGGTGGTGACATTTCAAGCATCTTAAAGATCAGATGGGCCAAGATTCCCCAAAGAACAACACATAATTGGTTGCCAATCACTTGTCTGTATATCTTGTTCACTGGTTCACAACAAGGGACCACACTCTTCACAGGCCACTGCAATTTCATGCACAAATCTGTACACCTTCATGTGATCAGTTTCCCTCTGAATTGACCTTTTCTTTTCTGCAATCACAAATCTTAAATTGATATTATTCTCTGATACCTCAAATAATGTAAACCAAAAATATTTTATATAATTCATTTTGGCATTTAAGAATAGAGTCATGATTATATTTTTTTCTGACAAAGGCGACAAGCACCCCCAAAGGAAGTCAAGAATAGGCAGCAGATGCGAAACCCGTTCAACGTAAATGTGTCCACACCTTGCAAGAGGAGGGGCTCGATTTCGAGACCCGTCCACAAAGATCGTATACCACCTCTAACTTTTAACGCTGATACCATTAAATCATCAGGTACGGTAGTTAGAGTCATATTATATAGAGTTAAGATTATTTCTAAACATGAGATGTTTTCTAATGATCATAATACTAAGTGCACACCAATTGTTTCTAAATTATGATGCTACTAAGTATAGCCATAATTTAACAAACATATTTGAAAATTAATTATATAAATAAAATTTTGAATGCATATAATAAATTTATAGTTTAAACTAAAATAACTTGTAGTATATTCTAATATGAAAAAAAAAACATCTCCTTCAATATGAAAAATGAGTAAATTATTGATACTATCTATTAATATCAAAGTAATTTATAATTAAATGAAATAATATAAAGTGAAATAATTTTATGGAATGGAAAATGGGGACCTAAAAGAAAGGAAAAAAGTTGGGCTATGCTATAATTCAGTTGATTTAGAAGCAGGACCAGTCTCATTCAAATCCAATCAAACTGTGGCTTCTAGTTCTTATATCCACCATACAAAGTGCCACTGACATGATTGTAACCTTACATGTAAAAGAAGTGGAACTTGTATTTTTTATTTTATATTATTTTTAAATTTTCTTTCTTGATTTTGAAAAGATTCTCATAGAAGAGGAAAAAGTTGAGAGTTATGTTCTAGAGTTTATATCATGGAAAGACAGCTCAAAATTTGTAAGAGATGGATTAAAAATGAAATAAAATCTCAGTAGAAGTGGGGTGTGGTTTTAAAATAAACTAATGTATTTGAACATTATATTTTATTAAATAAATTTTGTTTAAAAATAAATTGTTCATATTTTAATGATATCCTCACACACTCATGTGACGAGAGGTACCCACCTCAGCTCTCAATCCCCTGTAGTCTTGTGCGGCTCTCCGATGTCCCGCAATCTAGTAAGGAAATCCTAGTAAGTACCCCAAAGGGAAACACAATAAAGTCATGTCAAACTTAATATAAGATAAGCAATTGAATGGGCAAATCCAAAACATGACCATCAAACTCAGCGTGGGAAGCATAAACCACACCGGCCATACCACCTGGAGTCTCAAACCTACCCCAATGAAAACTATCCAACGGTAGGGACTCCCTAACTAAAATCATGTCATCTCATGACAAACATTTCAAGCGAAGCTTGCAAACTATCCCCCGGGCAGTCATCAGCCTAAGCCGATGTCAATCCTCGGTCCGTAGCGCTACTCACACATACATGTACATACACGGTTAGCGTATCGTCCCACTGAAGGGTATATAGGACAGCCAAAGTATCCTCCCTTTAACAGGAAAGCACGAACAAGGTGTCCACCGGCCCTAAACTCCAAATAAGAGCCACACGCTCCACTGCACCTGGCGGAGAATCCACAAGAACAATACTCATCGAGTGGAAACAACCATACTATCGATCAAACATACATACATGGATATGGATTCATATATCAAAGAATATTCATCCAAAGAAGCATATATGTATGTATACAACGAAAGCCAAGCATCAATGATGTAAACACATCCAATAATAAGAGATTTAGGCCAAGAAAATTACATGCTCAAGCATGTAATCTAGAAAGCAACGATATATCCAATCAATGAATGAAGGTAAGCAAGGCAAGAGTACTTACCTGATCAACGATGTCTCTACTCAATCGCTAATCCCCTCTCTACGCACCTTCCCGCTCTATGTCGAGATCTGATAATTAAGTCTAGGCATAATATGTTTGCCGACCATAAAATAATAAACGTGCTCTTACGTAATTACATGACTAATACACGATTATGTACCCATGCTTACTATCTCGGTGCCCCAGCAACAATTCACTAACTCACTCCTTATCCTTAATCATTAAATATCATTTTTCATTATATTCTGTTGATGCCAAAAACTGGTCCACCTCACACTTTGGCTACTGTCGCCTCGTGATCTGGCCTCAGCCTTCGACAAACGGTTAAAATTTATAGTTGGTGTGGACGCTTACTTCTGCTTATGAACAGGGGACGCAGGGAACACCCTGGAAGTCCGATCGGAATTACCCATTGATGAACCTGTAAAAAGGAGAGGGCAGTGATCGTAATTGGGCCTTTCTGCCCGGATTTAACTCCGATGCTTAAGTCAGAAAACTCGAGTCAGAAGTCTTGGATTTAGACAGTTCTTTGTATCTTTTGGTCTCCCCCTATTCTTCCCCTACCGTTCTCCTTTTATAGCACCTTGAAGCGGTTTTGGAAAGGCGGTGGAGTAAGGCGGTGGATGAGAAAATATAAGGTGGCAAGAAAATATCTTGAGAGGCGGTGAGATAAGGAGGTGAGTTAAAATATCTCCTAAGGCAGTAGGAAAATATCTACTGCCTAATGCGTAGGTGCCACGTGGGTAAAAATAGAGTAAATATCTGCCTACTGTAGCGAGTGGATAAGGCTTGCCCACTGTAGAGGTGTTAGATATTTATTTCTCTTTTTCCATGGTAGCGCCTTGTATAAGAGGGTTGCTATAATTCCGACGAACTTGTTTGTAAGATTGAATCCTCATGATATTTGTCGAACGGAATTGTGCAAATTTGGCCAAAGAAACACGGTTCTGTGTGTGACAGGTGGCCTTTTATGTCAATGACACATGTCTTACCAAACATATCCGTAACACTAGTCCCCCCAAAGTGTACTTGTTCGAAAAATCTGAGCGAGGGGTGAGCTAATCGCACGTTTCGCTTGGTTCGAGAACAAGTATTTTTCACCATGTCTATGTAGGAGTAGGCTCGCTTCACGCCTACAACGCCTAAAAATACATGTGCTTTAATAGGTGACCGGCGTAAATCGTGTTATCCTTTCGCTGTTATCGAGGTAGATTTTTGTTCCGGAATTCTTGCCTATAGTGTCGGTGGGTTCTTCTATTTAAGGGCTTGTATGGATAGTGCGTTTGGTCAGAAATCTTTTGTAAAACTTTTGTCTTTGCATCATGGCTCAACGCTTGTCTTTTTATAAATTTTTTACTTTTTCTCAGTGTTCTCGACACTTACGAATTCCCAGTTCTTTTTACGAGCATCTATCAGAATTAAGGACTGGAGTGATCCATTTGGTAAGTCCGAACGGCTGTGTATGGCCGTCTATTCTGTTGATTGACAGGGGTGTGGGCGAGATGAGCATCGATGCAGGGTGGGAAGCTTTCTATGTTGATCACGACGTGGAGGCGGGGGACCTCTTAATTTTTACTTATGCAGGGGGTATGCGTTTCGAAGTTGAGATGTTTGGAGATGACTCCTGCCGTAGAGAGGTGGGCCCCCACCTTCGCCCCCGCGCCGAATCAGGTTCCCCCAATAATGATGAGGGTAATGATGGTTGCGGAAGTCCGTGTGTCTCCTCTGTGTCTTATCCGAGAGTGTCTTCGGATGGGTCCGCGGATGTTTAGCTAGGGGAGTCCGTCGGAAAACATGTTTAGGGTTTGCTATGCTATTTGTTTTGTTTGTGTGTTTTTTTTTGATCGTCCTGTAACATGAATAAATGATCATTTGTCGTTTTGCTTCTAAATTCTTTGGTGTTTTTATGGGGCCATCACTGATGATCCTATGTTGGAGTGTGTGTCTTGTCTTCTACAGCACATGCTCCACTTCCCATATAACACTCATTGCTCCCTGAGAAGACACGTGTCCCTTCTACTATTTGGCTTTAAAGGGAGATAGTGGTGCGACGTGCGCGGCGTGCGCGTTTGTCAACATCATGATGGGTGATGAGCGTGGTTTTCTATGTGTGTCAGGCGGCGTTTGGTGTGCTGACGTGGACGGAATTTTGAACTGTTTGAGGAGGTGTAATGATGGTTATTTGGACGGTCCTGATTCGAGGACCTTTGGTTCGATGGTTCGATAGTAGTGTGGCTCTATGATCCAACGGTGAAGGATCCATCTTCTTTGATTATAAGCGGAATCGTACAGGCAGAAAAGAAAAGGTTTTATCTCGAAAGTGGAAGCGTGTCATCTTCTTCCTAAGACTTCTTCTTCTCCGGCGAACCTTGGTCTAAGCTTTCTGTGTCTTTTTCTTGTCTTTTTTCCTTTTAAGGTAATGGCTAGTGCGACATCTTCTTCCTCTAGTTCTTCTCATGGGCCTCTGATCCCTTCACCGTCCAACTCCGTGATTTCTGGTGCGGCTCCAGGCGAACCTAGGGATGTTCTAGTTCAGGGTCCGCGAATTCATCCTGCGTCTAGGGCAATGGGTAGGGGGTCGGGTACGTTCATAAGTCTCCTTGGGCAAAAGGATGTAGATAGCCTGGTGGAAAGATATGAGATAGACCCCTCTCTGTTTGAGGTTAGGGTTCCCTGTTCTGGGGAGAGGGCAAGTTCTCCCAGGGAAGGGGAGATAGCTATCTATCAGGATGCGCTATCGGGTGGCCTTAGGCTCCCCTTTTCTAACTTTGCCAAGGCGATCCTAGAGGAATATCACTTGTGTCCTTCGTAGTTGACCCCGAATTCTTGGAGATTACTGAACGGTTTTGTTGTTGTTTTCAAGAATTATGGAGTAAATCCGACTGTCCGTTGGTTCCGTATGTTATTTAGTCTATGCTTAGAGTCCAATGCCGACTGGTATTACTTTTCGGCTCGTTCTGGGAGGAAGTTTTTAGGGAAAGTTCCCTCTTCTATTAAGCGATGGAAGAGTAAATTTTTCTTTGTTAAAAGTAAATCCGAGTGGGATGTCCGAACCAAGTGGGAGGTTCCCCGAACGGATATTTCCTGTGAGGAAATGACGAAAGAAGAGGAGGTTCTTCTTAAGTCGATGACGGGGCTATCCAAAGTATATATGGATGAGTTCTTGACAAAAGAAAATCTTGTTAAATGTCGTTTAATAGTGTCTGCCGGTAGGACTTACTCGTGTCTCTGATTTAGCTTAACTTGTAACTATGATAGCTAACTTGCTTCGGAATTCCCCTTGCAATAAATCCGATGGAGGACGAGGACCTGAGCTACGTTAAGGGCCTTTTGGCCTCTTTTGAAGGTGAAGTTCATCCGCCTTTGCCTCGCGGGCGGAAGAAGAAGGAGGCGGTGTCTAGCACAAGCGCTGATACCTCCAAGGCGGAAAAGAGGAAGAGGAAGAGAAAAGAAGTTGACTCTTCCAAGAAGGGGGTCAAAAGTGACCTTAATGTAGGGTCCTCGCGGGAGAAGAGGACAAAGAGAAAGAATTCCGAGGACGCATCGGGTCCCAGAATTGTAGGAGAACAAGTGGAGGTGCCTCCGAGAGAAGCCTGTGCGGAAGAAGTCCGCCCGGCCTTGTCTCCAATTTCCAAAGGTCCTTCTTCCAGTCGGCCGGAGGATATCCTTCTTATGGAGGTGAGAACCTCGACGTATACATTTTCTATGGGTATGTTTCGTTCAGAATCGTGAACCTAGGGTCTATTTTACAGGCGGAGGCAGGAGAAGCGGCTCTCCTGGACAAATTAAGGGTGGCGGACTCGGTTTTAAGGGGATCGGCACCTCAAGGGAAGGAGGTGCCCTCCGAAGATGTCCCCTTTCGGGATGTCGCTGCTACAAAGACTGTTTTGATGGCCATGAGACCAATGCCTCGCCTAAACTTTGTGGAGCTGGGAGGGAAGAAGCCACCTCTCAATTATTCCGTTCGGTCATGTTGGTAAGAACTATTCTTATTTTACCTTCTAGTTCTTTCTGGTTCGGTGTTAACGTCGATGATTTGTCTATTATTTTGTAGGCTGCGCACTGGGCGGATCGAGTTGGTAATCTTTGCCAAGAAGATTTGGCAAAGTTGGAAACGAGCAGGGCAGACATCGCCCAGTTAAGCTCTAGGGTGGTGGCCTTAGAAGAAAAGGAGAAAGAACAGCTTGATGCTATTCAGGCCCTTGAGCGAGATAAAGCCGAGCGGCTGCAACAGCTGGCTACCATGGAAAAGGAGAAGAACGATCTAGCAGCCCAGTTATCTATTTCCAAGGGTTCTCTTCTCACTGCTGAGGAGAATATCACACAGTTACAAAATGAGTTCAGTAGTTTGAAGAAGGAACTTAAATCTACCCAGGATGAGCGAGCTGCCGCTCGATGGGACCTAAAGATGAAGGCTGCTGAGTTTGCCACCGTTCAAGCTAAGTTGGCGGAAGTAAAGGGGGAGCGCGACACACTCAAGGAAGACTTAGCTTCCCCCTTGAAAGCTCCTAAATCCGACTCACAAGAAATTAAGGATTTAATAGAATGAGCGGATAAACTAGAGAAGGAGGTTGCCCGGCTTAGGGCGAAAGCTAAAGAAGGAGCCACCCGTATATATTCGGTGGTGCAGCAGGTGGGCCACCATGTTCCTCCGGCGGAAGTGCTGTCTATGGGGCTTGCTGGGGTTTTAAAGACTTACATAGAACTAAAAGAGCAACAACTTATTAAGACCCCAGAGGCTTCTGCTCCCGCCCCCTCGGAGCCTTCAACTCAAGTTCCTTTAGCTGGTCGCCTCGAGGGTCCTAGTTCTTAGGGATATTTTAGCA
This sequence comes from Dioscorea zingiberensis, assembly GCA_026586065.1. Classification (NCBI taxonomy): domain Eukaryota; kingdom Viridiplantae; phylum Streptophyta; class Magnoliopsida; order Dioscoreales; family Dioscoreaceae; genus Dioscorea; species Dioscorea zingiberensis. Next base: position 38,219,755 of record CM048820.1, on the reverse strand, counting down.
TTTTTGTGAACTGTTCTCATAAATCTTTAGTCATTTGGAATGTATCATCTATTCATATGAATGAAATGCAAACCTTTATTTTGGTGAAGATTTATTCCCGAGTAATGGCGGTTCTAACCATGTAAGAAAGAAGTCCTTCGTAAAGTCTTTCCTTCTTCATTTGGTTTGTAAGATAAGCTTCGTAGCGGGTTCTTTTCTTCTTAGCCTAATCATGGGACTACTCGCCTTCATAAATGAGATTGTTGCCTCATATTTCGATCGGGATTTTTGCCCCTTGTTTTTGGATGAGAGTTGTCGCTTATCCTTGTAGGATAATTCCGACTTATCTCTTAGGAATGGGAATTTCACCGCATTTTTGTAGAATGGGAATTTCACCTCATTTTTGTAGAATGGAAATTTCACCGCATTTTGTAGAATGGAAAAGACTTGAGCTTTATTCCATGAAACTTTAAGAGATAGCTACGGAATTTACGGATAGTAGCGTCGTAAGCGTTCAGCATGGACTGGATATTTGAGTGTTTTTCCGTCCATATTTACTAGGTAATAAGTGCCTGTTCGGACAATTCTTTGGATGACGTGAGGGCCTTCCCAGTTAGGAGTTAGCTTCCCCGTTCGGCTTTTATTTCCTTGAAATTCATTTTCTCTCAGGACCAAATCACCGATTTGGAAGAAGACTTTTTTCACCTTTGTGTCGTAGAACCTTTTTACTCTTTGGGGATAGATAGCTGCCCTTGTTTCCGCAGCTTCTCTTCGTTCGTCGAGCAAATCAAGTTCCGCTCGGAGATTTTTCTCGTTTTCCTCTGATGAGAAAGTCTGTTGTGTCCGTAAGGTAGGCATTCCTATTTCTGCGGGGGTGACTGCTTCGGCCCCATAAGTGAGGGAAAACCGGCTTTCTCCTGTGGGAGTTCTTGCAGTTGTCCTGTAGGCCCAAAGGGCGCTCGGAATTTCTTCTACCCAATTGGTTCCATTTTTGGACACCTGGGTTTTCAGAGTTTGGAGCAAGGTACGGTTTGTCATCTTTACCTGGCCGTTGGCTTGAGGATGTGTTACAGAAGTCAACCTGGATTCGATTCCGAGCTCGGAGCAGAAACTTTTGAAGGCCTTGTTATCAAACTGTCGCCCATTATCAGAGATGAAGGCGACTGGAATTCCGAATCGGCAGATAACCGTTCGCCATAAGAATCCTTGACACGCTTTTTCCGTGATCTTGGCTAAGGGCTCGACCTCTACCCATTTGGTGAAATAGTCTATAGCAACTATTAGAAATTTCATCTGTCGAGTTGAAGTAGGAAATGGCCCTAGAAGATCAACCCCCCAGATAGCAAATGGTCGAGGTGGTGTATGGCGTGAAGTGATGCGTCTTTGGATCTTGGAATGCCGTTGGCATGCGTCACATTTACGGGCGAATGCCACTGCATCCTGGGTTAATGTTGGACAATAATAGCCTTGTCGCAGGACTTTGTAACTCAAGGCTTTGCCTCCTATATGACCTCCTCCGATGCCCTCGTGAATCTCTTGCAAAATATAGTTGGCTTCTTTGGGACGTACGCATCGTAAGAAGGGTTGTGTATAGGACCTTTTGTATAGGTTTTTGCCAATAATGGTGTATTGAGCAGATCTATACGAAATCCGTCTGGCTTCCGTTTTGTCGGATGGTGGAGGTCCACCTTGCACGTAGTTTCTAATGGGATCAATCCAGCTTGTCTCTTCCGCCGTATTTTGCACTTCCTCTTCGAGTCTTTCAATAGTCCTGGTGGGAAGGTACTGTAGGTTAAAAGAGGATTCTGTATTTCCGTTGGATGTCGTGGCCCTTTTAGACAAGGCGTCTGCTTCTTCATTTTGTGCTCGGCCGACTTTTTCAATCTGGAAGTAAACGAAGTATGAAACTATTTTCTTTACCACAGCTTGGTATTTGACCATGTTTTCCTCTTTTACTTCGAAACTACCCAAGGTGTGGTTTACGACCAGCTGCGAGTCGGAATATACATGTAGACGTTGAATTCCGAGTCACCTGGCCAAGTGCAGTCCTGCGATCAGGGCTTCGTATTCGGCCTCATTATTCGTCGTTCGGAATTGGAACTTGAGTACCGTTGCTATCTTCCATTTAGAGGGAGAATAAAGGACGAAACCGGCCCCTGACCTTTCTTCCGTCGCTGATCCATCGACATATAGGAGCCATGGGATGCTAGGGTTTTCTTCTGGATTTGCTGATGGGATCTCATCTCCGTTTGTGGGTATGGTTAACTTTGCTATAAAGTCTGCTAGCACTTGAGCCTTGATGGCCTTTCGGGGTTTATAAGTGAGATCGAACTCACCCAATTCTATTACCCACTTGGCTAGACGTTCAGAATTTTCAGGTTTATGGAGAACTTGCCTTAGTGGTTGATCAGTTAGCACAGTGACTTTGTGAGCTTGGAAATAAGGCCTAAATCTTCTGCGGATGTGATGAGGGCGAAAGCCAATTTTTCAAGTGGCAGATACCTCGACTCCGCGTCGTTAAGGATCTTACTCGTGTAATAAATTAGTTTCTGAACTCCCTTGTCTTCTCTCAAAAGAACGGCGTTGACCGCTCGAGGAGCAGCGGCCAGGTAGATGTAGAGCTTTTCCCCTACTTGCGGTTTAGCTAGCAGCTGAGGCTATCGGAGATAATCTTTAAGTCCTTGAAAGGCTTTCTCACATTCTTCTGTCCACTCCATTTTTGGCGCCTTTCGTAAGGCTTGAAAAAGTGGGAGGTTCTTGGCTTTAGAAATGAACCTTCCCAGAGCTGCTAAGCGCCCGTTGAGCCGCTGTATTTCTTGAAGAGTTTTGGGTGACCCCATATCAAGAATGGCTTTGATTTTTTCCGGATTTGCCTCTATTCCTCTTTGTGTCAATACAAACCCCAGAAATTTCCCTGAGCGGACACCGAAAGAACACTTATTCGGATTTAAGCGCATGTTGTAAGTCCGAAGGGATAGAAAGGCCTCTTGTAAATCCGGTAGATGTTCGTCGGCTTTTTGGCTTTTTACCAAAATATCATCCACGTAAGCTTCAACATTTCTGCCGATTTGTTCTTTGAAGACTGTATTTATAAGTCTCTGGAAGGTGGCTCCTGCGTTCTTTAATCCGAACGGCATCACTTTATAGCAATAAGTCCCAGTGCTTATAATGAAGGATGTTTTTTCCTCGTCTTTTTCGGCCATTCGGATTTGATTGTAGCCTGAGAAGGCGTCTAGAAAACTCAACATCTCATGCCCCGTCGTAGAATCAACTAAACCATTGATGGAAGGCAGGGGGAATGAATCCTTTGGACAAGCTTTGTTTAGGTCAGTAAAATTTACGCACATCCTCCATTTTCCGCAGGGCCTTTTTACAAGAACCACATTAGCTAGCCAGTCGGGATAGTTCACCTCTCGGATAAATCCAGCCTTCAAGAGGGTTGATACTTCTTCTTTTGCGGCCTTCTGTCTTTCTGGTGCCGAATTTCTCCTTTTCTGTTTGATAGGCTTGAATGATTAATCTGTGTTGAGGCGGTGTTCGATGACGTTGCATTTTACACCTGGCATATCTTCTGGTGACCAGGCGAAAAGGTCGGAATTTCTCCTTAGTACCACCATGAGATTTTCTCGCTGTACTCTTGTTAAATTCGCACCAATTCGCACCGTACGTTCCATCCTGGTTGTATCTAGAGGAACTGTAAGCAACTCTTCAACAGGTATTGGCCGGAATTCCTCTTCTTCCTGCTCGGCTATTCTATTGACTAGCATGGCTTCCGAAACTTTTGTTTTGCCCCGTTTACGACTTTTCCTTTAAGGGTTGCAATATAACACTGTCGTGCTAAAGGTTGGTCTCCTCTAACTTCTCCGCTGCCACTTTCAGTTGGAAATTTTAAGAGAAGATGGTAGGTAGAAATTACGGCTTTCAAGGCGTTGAGGGTTGGCCTACCAAGAATAACATTGTAGCTCGAAGCACAGCGTACAACCAGAAAGTTTGTCGTTACTGTTGATGATCTTGGCGATTTTCCTACCATAACCGGCAAGGAGATCATTTCTTCTAGCTGTATAACTCCTCCGGAAAATCCTACTAAGGATGATTTTACGGGGAGCAAGTTATCCGTATCATATCTCATTCTCTCGAAAGCACTCCAAAAGAGAATGTCAACTGAACTTCCACTGTCTATCAAAACTCTCTTCATTTGGAAGCTGGAAACCATGATGGCAATGATTAGAGCATCATCATGGGGGTGGCGAACCCTGGAGAAATCGTTATCATAAAAGATGATGGGAGTCATAGGTCGAGACCTCCTAATATGGGTAGCTTAGAGTAGATAGAGGTGGATGTGGAGAGCTCGGAAGAGATAAAGGAAAGTACAGAAGAGGAAGAGGAGACCCAGGAAGACTCGGAGGAAGGACAAGATTCTAAGTCAAGACCAGATATAGTCACATATGACCTGGCAGGAAAACTTGTACCTTTCCTATCTGACCGGATAATAGGACTGACCCAAAGAGCGACATGGTACAAGCAAAGAATAACACATAATGGCACGTTATAGAGTCGGATCGTAGAGGAAGGACGTGCGACTGAGAAGATACTACGACCAAGTATTCGAGTCTGGCAATTTCCTAATTACTCCGGATGCCTCTACTTCTCACCTGCAAGGGGACCACTGCCCAAGGGGAAGGTATGGGTCGAGTGCAGTCGTTGTGCTGAAACCCGCCTCGATCCTGCCATGATTAGCAAAGCAGCAGAACGGTGTAACCTCTATAGTGGTTTTGGATATCCGGTTATAAATCATGAACATTAAGAGATGATTAGCCCACTGAGCTAGCCCTAGTTTTACGATGAATAATGTAGTAGTTATGACATCTAGTCATTATGTTGATCTAACGAACTACGTATTTGTATTTGATATTGTATTTCCATATTTAGTATGGTGTTGGTACGATTGAAATTATTATCTTGTTGATACCTCACAGATAATACGATGGTTGGAGGACTTAGACGAGGGCGATCTCGACGTTAAGAGACACCTCCACCCCAGATGGAGGTGGAAATGGAGCAGGAGCCACTTGCTCACTTAGACAATGAGGGACCTCAGATGGCTGGTCCTAATCAGGCAGAAGGTGTACCCCTTATGGCTGGTCCTAATCGGACAGGAGAAGTATCCCCCATCTCCATGATGGACTTGATGAGAGAAGTGGTGGGTTTGGTAAGAGATCAGATGCAACAACAACGACGACTTGCGACACCCGAGAGTAGCGGAGGCATCTTGGGTGAGATCAAGAGGAGAGTCTCGACTCCATTTGGAGGAGGCTTCCACCCCCAATTAGGAATTAGTATCGGTGCCCTCGGAAAATTTCACTCGTACCGAAGTTATTTGTGAAGCAAGGGAAGTACCAATTATGGCCGAGAGAAGGCAAACGTTAGCCGAATATGAGAGATCTTATTACAATGGGGAGGAGTTCAGTATTCACCCTCCCAATGTCAACATGAACAATTTTGAGATCAAGCCAAGCACAATGAGCATGATTCAGAACACAACTCAATTTGATCGGAGACCCGATGAAGATCCTCATGCACATCTAGCAAAGTTTATCTAGATTTGCAACATGTTCTAGATCAATGGGGCTTCCGATAATGCAATTCGGTTAAGACTTTTTCCATTCAGTTTGCGGGAAGGTGCATATAGGTGGCTTACTTCATTACCCGCTGGTTCCATCCGTACTTGGGCCGAGATGCTAGACAAATTCTTGGGCCGCTACTTTCCACCATGCAAGGCCGCAAAGCTAAGGTTGGACATCTCCGCCTTTAAATAAGGCCCGGCCGAAACATTTTTTGAAGCCTATGAGAGATACAAAGATTTGCTCCGGCGTAGTCCACAACATGGCCTAGACCCAATACTTTTAATTAGAGAAGTGTACTATCATGCCTGGTTACCAAATGTTGTACTTGTGAAAAAATCCACCGGGAAGTAGCGTATGTGTGTCGACTTCACTTATCTTAATAAAGCTTATCCTAAAGGTTGCTACCTCTTGCCCCACATTGATAATTTGGTCGATTTAATGTCAGGATATTTGATGCTTAGTTTCTTGGATGGCTTCTTGGGGTACAATTAAATCCGCATGGTCGAATCCGATGAAAAGAAAACTTCTTTCATCATTGGCAGGGAAACTTATTGTTAAAAAGTTAAGCCGTTCGGCTTAAAAAATACAGGTGCCACATTACAAAGATTGATGAATAAAGTCTTTAAAAACAAAATTGGAACAAATGTGGAAGCTTATGTAGATGATATTCTGGTGAAGAGTAATAATGCCGAGTAATATGCAGCTGATCTGCAAGAAACCTTCACTGCTCTACGGATGCATCTCCAACAAATGTGCAAATAATTCACATACAAAGAAGGTTAACCCTCCCACCTAACAAGAAAATGAACTGAATTGGCAACCATCAATTTCCTCGTGTCATCTTTCTTTCACCATAAAAACTATATTCACAAGATCTTGTTATTATGAATTACTCAAAGGAAATTAAATTTGTGTACTCCAAATAAGATCAAGTTGAATGGTCATAATATTGATGTTTCGCAACACATGGAAGCAACAGTTGATAGCCTCCAAGATCTTTGCATTTAATCGCCTCTCTACAGCTTTATACTAAGTTTATAGTTTTATAATTTTTGAAAGTTTACAACCCCAACAACCATCCGGTTTTTGCTAACTAGGATATACTAATTAGAATTTGAAATTGATGTTCTCACACGACTAATTGACAATGCCTTGGTCAAGTTGCAGTTTACATATTTTTCCTTTGGAAAGTTGTAACTTGTTTGTTAGCTCCTCAGTACCTAACAACTTATATTAGTTATTAATTAACAAATAATATTCTTCGCCATATTCTCAACTAAACCAAACCAAGATCCAGGAAGAAGAGCAAATATATATATATATATATATATATATATATATTTGTCAAAGATGATGGGGTCAATAAGTACAAGCTGCTAATAAATAAGTTTCTTTTTTATCTCCTTATACAATACAACCAATTTTTTTTTCTTTCATCATGAAAAAATCTATCCTGTAGACAAGTAGACAAGCAATCCTTCTATTATAATAAATAACCTATCTAATTTCTATTAAATAGTGACCTATTTTCTTATGCCTTAGTTTTTTTCTCTGGGGTTTTAAAATAGAAGAGGGAATTTTTTTTTAATATAAAAAGGCTTTTTATGACAAATAGTAGTGGGTCATCTGACAGATAGCCATGAAAAGGTTTTTATTTTTATTTATACTAATATAGAACAAACATTTAAATTTACATATGAGGATAAGTTTACTTTCTTTTTTTTTTAACATCTGTCAAAATAAAAATGTACCTTCTAAGTATTTTTTGAGAAATCATGAATGGAGATAATGATGCAAAAATAACAACATAGAATTTGATATCCCTAACCACAAATCTTCTTATGCCTGATTAATAGGTCTAAAAAATATGTTTGTACAACAATATGTTTAAAAACAATCATGCCTTAAAACTAGGGTTTGATAACTTTCTTTATAAGCAATCATGACTCGGTTCCATCTTTAAATATGGTTTGGCACATGGAAAACATTTAACTAAACATGCCCTGGTTCCAAATCTGAGAACAACTAATACAAACAAAATTTTTGCTAATAAAGAAATGCAAAAGGTATTACCTGGCAACTCTATACCATTAATCTTCAATTCATTGCACAATTACTAAAGGTATTACCTTAACTTAGACAATTAAATTAAAGTTTTTAAAAACATGAAAAATAAAGAGTAGTGTGAATAGAAAATTCCTACAGATTGCTACAGATTCCATTCAAGGTGGATGGTACTAGGGTTAATAGAAAATTCATGGTGGATAGCACTAGGGTTGATAGAAAATTTATGGTGAAGAACCCTAGTAAATAAGAGGGATCAAATGGTTGGATAGTATGTTGAAAACAATATTGATACTTGATAGAAATTAGTGAATCATGAATAAGATGGAGAGAGTGAATTAAATGTACAAGGTCGATATAGGAAAATAAACAAAATGGAGTACAGATACAAAACAGTGCATCAAGAGAGAATTCCATTAGTTATTGAGTACAAGGTAATTAGAGGGGCCTGAAAATCAAGGGATAGAACACCAAAAAATCTATCATTCTAAGATCGCAAAATTAGAGGTGCATTATGAGAATATTATGCTAACTTAGTACTATTCCCACAATCACAATCCAAACAAGGGACCATTTTCACAAAACCAAGAAATTAATTCAAAGCAAACAAACAAACACCCAAACAAACAACAAAATAACATGAATTTTCTCAAATGTTTAAAGTTCAAACCTGCAAACAGAACTCACAAACAATACTCCCCTTCTCCTCACACCATCTTTGTATGCATCCTCTGTGAGCAAACTACACCCAAAATTATAGTGCCTCATAATAGGATCTATTCAATGGCTGAATAAAGCGCTTGACAATAATCATGGCTCAAAAATTTATCAGCAAATAAATAACAAAATTAACATAAATCTATAAAAATGCATAATACTCAGATCCTTAACACCATGACGACAGATGAATTCTTGCACCTAAATATTTAATTCAGTTTTAGAAACAGGGATCAAATCCCCCACTCCCTCCTCCATGCTCATCCCAATGTACTCCAATCTTCAATTAAATAAATAGCAACTTAAAAAATTAACATAAATCTATAAAAATGCATAATACTTAGATGCTTAACACCATGACTATATATCAAAATTTGCACCTAGGTATTTAATTCAGTTTTAGAAACAGAGCTCAACTCCCCAACTCCCACATCCATGCTCATCTAAATGTACTCCAATCTTAGACAATGCCAATAGAGTCTTGGTGGATTGTGCTGCAGGAGGTTTATTAAGCAACAAGTACCCCGAAGAAGCAGAGAAGATCTTCGAAGACATGGCCGGGAATGAGGCCCATTGGTCTACAAGGGATAAGCAAGTTAAGCTCGTGGGATCGGTAGAAGGTCCTCCTTCTATAGACACTTCCCTTGCTGAAAAATTTGTCACACTGTCAAAACAAATTGACCGCCTTACCGCTGGTTGGTGCCCCCCATGTTGGTAGTAGCTCAGTTCCGGTTGCCGTTATGTTTTGCACTACTTGTGGAGGAGGCCACGAGCTATCGAATTGTCCGATTTCTTGTGCTGAGACATCACCTATGGAGCAAGTCAAATACATGGGAAACCAACAGAGAATGCCAAACAATCAGTATCGACCACAAAACCCAATGTGAAACAACCCGGCGCTTTCATATGGGAACCCCCAAGCGGGACAATATCCACCCGGTTTTCAGCCGATGCCAAGGCCACCGCAAGAAAAGAAATCCACCTTGGAAGAAACCATGTTGAAGTTCATGCAAGACACTAGTGCCTCAATCAGAAATCTTCAAGCAGTATTTCAGGGATTGGAAAACCATGTGGGGCAATTGGCAAAGGATGTCTCCACAAGACCATAAGGCACCCTTCCGGGAAACACTGAGGCAAACCCCCGGGATCATTGCAAGGCCATTTCCTTGAGAAGTGGCAAGGAAGTGCAGTGACCATTGCAATACCGCCGATTGAAAGTGCTGTGGAGGTTGAGGAAGCTGAGCCCCAACAAAACTCAACAGGGGAACCAGCAGAGAAAGAGAAAGGGGTAGATCAAACACCCCAAAGCACATATCAACCTCAAATTCCATATCCAGAGAGGCTCAGAAAGGACAAGGAAGATGCTCAGTTCACAAAATTTATGAGCATGATCAAACAGCTACACATCAGCCTGCCGTTGGTGGAGGTCCTTTCCCAGATGCCAAAGTATGCTAAATTTAGGAAGGAACTGGTTTCCAACAAAAGGAAACTGGAAGATGCAGGTGCTGTCACATTGAATGCTCAATGTTCTGCGATATTGCAACATGAGCTGCCCAAAAAACTAAAGGATCCAGGGAGCTTTGTAGTCCCTTGCATACTTGGTGAAGGTGTTGTGAAAAAGGCATTAGCAGACTCGGTGCGAGTATAAATGTAATGCCTTACAAATTATACATGCAATTAGGTCTTCCAGCCCCAAAACCAACGGGGATGACACTTCAACTAGCCGATAGATCAGTGAGACGATCAAAGGGGTAGCTGAAGATGTACTGATTCAGATTAATCAATTTGTATTCCCACCTGATTTTGTTCTCCTGGATGTTGATGATAATGTAGATGTCCCGATTATACTCGGTCGCCCCTTTTTGGCCACGGCTCAAGCTTTAGAAATGAGAGTTCATAACACCCTAATTGGGGGTGGAGCAAGGGAAAGATATTCCAAATGGAGTCGAAGTTCCACGAATTTTGAGATATGAACGACCTCGTTTGCTATATGAATGTGGTAATGAACGACCTCATTTTCTACAGAAACAACCTCGTTTGATATAGGGACGGACCCGTCTGCTACAATCACAGAGCCGTCTACAATGCTTGCTATAGTATTTTTACCCCAACTATAGTGTTTTCACCCCACGTCTGGGAGCCTATCTGGGCTATTACTGAGAACATTTTGGACGTAATTCTCACCTGATTTTCACATATTTTGGGCCTATTCGAACCCAGAACTTGTGAGATAGTTTTCAGAGGCTAGAAACCCTATAAATAATGATATTTTAGGGTTTGGAAAACATCTCTTGGCTTTTGGCCACCTTTTTGGCTGTCTTGGAGATCTTGGAGCTCATTCTTGGCTAGGGTTTGGAAGCCTCTTTGGAGACAGCTAGGGTATCGAAGGGAGATCATTATCAATAGTCAAGTCTGTGCCTCAATAGTGGAGGAAACATTGGAGGGAGGTTTATTTGTATTTGTCTTGATGTTTTCTTCTTCTATTGTAATTGATTTGTGTTATCCTTTCATGGAGAACTAATATTTGAGTATTTGGGCATTGATGAACCCTTGGTTGTAGTTTAATTGGGATATTGGATGTTAATGTTATTTAGTTTCTTATGTTTGATTTGAGATTAGTTAAGTGTCATTGTTTGCATTAATAACCTATGTTGCGACAGCTCGGGTTATTCAATCCGACGTACCTGGGAAGAAGCGAACTCCTTCACGTGTGTGGGCATACCTTAATAGAAGGGATTTTTGAATGTACCGAGAACTCGGGTATTTAGGAGAGCGACTCCTTACTATGTATTATTCCCACAGTCCTTCTAAGAATAGATTCCCTAGAGCCCCAATCAATGTAAGTAATTCGTCCTCGACAACAAGAGTGAAAGCGATATAGGAATCCTTGGTCCAATCGATTGCAACTGTTACCCTTAATATCCCTTATCTATCTTTAGGAAAACCCAAGGGGTGTTCATTGCCTAAATACCCATTTTTATAATTGAGTTACCCCAAGATTCAATCCCTTTATTAGTGATATCCAATTATAAGGTTTTCTTACTTTTTAGAATTAGTTTAAGATTTCACCAACTCTTTGTTAGAATAGATAATAGACAGACAATCAGTACTAGTATTTCTCCGTCTCTGTGGGTTCGACATCTGACTCTTAAAGTCCACTTTATTACTTGACATGACCCATGTACTTGCGGTATAAGCATGAGCATTTGGCCCCATTATTGGAGGATATGAGGAGATTGGAGCTGGAGATCATATTATAAGATATGGAGGGCAGTTTGGCCACTTAGTGCATATGACCCATAGTATTGGGGAGGATCCGGGATACTCAGATGTAGGATCCATACCTGAAGGAGATTCAGGATCAGGATGAGCAAGGTGTATACGGTTTCGGATCAACGATGATAGTATACTCAGGTACGATGATCGAGTCTGTGTGCCTAACATCTGAGAGTTGAAGAAGGAGATCCTTGAGGAAGCCCATTACTCGAGTTTTGCGATCCATCCGTTGGTACTAAGATTACAGGAGATTGAAGGACAACTTCTACTACAAAGGCATGAAGTATGAGCTTACTGAGTTTGTGGTACAATGCCTTACTTGTCAGCTAGTAAAGGCAGAGCATCAGGCGCCAGTCGGGAAGTTACAGCCCTTACCCATTCCAAAGTGATGTGGGAACATATCAAAATGGATTTTGTGACAGGGTTAGCCCGTACTCAGAAGGGACATCAGTCATTTTGGTTGATAGTGGACCATCAAGATCCTAGAGGATATGCTGAGGGTATGATCCTTGAACTTTACAGATTCGTGGGACAAGCGTCTGAGTCTAATAAAGTTTGCCTACAACAACAGCTACCAGGGTGTTATGAAAAAAGCCAAACTCTCAAATCACTTTCTTCAACGCTTTTTCCTACAATAAGCGATTGAAGAAAAACACCATTATACTCTTGGGTTACAAACAAAAACCAACGGAGAGCTTATGCGACTACATCTGTCACTTTAATAGAGATATCACTGGAATGACGGATCTCAGATCTGTCATGGTTGTGGGGACCATGATCAGAGGATTGAATGATGGTTCGTTCAACGATTCCCTTACCAGAGACGTCGCGAGATACATATCTGAATTCCTCACAATAGCTGAAAAGTATGTGGCCTCAGAGGAGCTGAAGGCCAGATGGGAAGAAGAAGATCTTCTCAAAATGGAGGAATTCCGCAACAAGGAACCCCCAAGGAGAGAATATAAGGACCCCAAAAAGGAATGTTTGAAAAATAACAGGCCCCGAAGAGAAGGCGCTCGGAACCAGGACAGAGAACCATAGTTTGATGATAAAAAGCCCCTTCATTGACCGAGGTATTAGCCTGAAAGGATGTGGAGGTATCATAATTACTCTATCCTCAACACCTTTAGAGAAGATATCTTGCAACAAATTCAGGACCAAAAAATCCTGTAACCACCACAGCTGATGAAGGATAATCAAAAGAGAAAGAAGAGTAAGAAATTCTGTAAATTCCACAAAGACAGGGGACATTCCACTGATGAATACGTCCATCTAAAGGATGCGATAGAGGGCCTTATCCAAGAAAGGAAGCTTGATTAGTATTTACAGAAGGAGCAGAAAATTGAAGGCTCCTCTTCTGTACCACCAGCACCTCCAAGCGACACCCATCTCTCCATGATAATTTGCTTCTCAGATGAATATTTGAAAGGTGTTCACCATCCTCATGACGATGCTTTAGTGATCACTGGCAAGATCGGGATCTTCACGGTTGAGCGAGTCTTGATCGATATTAGGAGTTCTGTGGATATAATCTTTTCCTGCGCTTTCGACTAGATAAAGATACCAGTAAAAAATTTAAAGCCAGTGAAATCCCCATTGATCGTGTTCAACGACAGTCCTCTGCAGCCAGACGGTATGATCTCCCTCCCTCTGTCTCTTGGCATTCCTCCCCGGACAACCACTGTCAACATTAACTTCCTTATTGTTCGTTGTCCATCGAGTTATAATGTCATTATAGGGAGGTCGTCTATCAACTTGATGTGAGTGATTCAATCAACATACCACATAATGATGAAATTCCCAACTCCGAACGATTGTGGAGAGGTGAAAGGAAATCAACTTGCTTCTCGGCAATGCTACACCACCATGCTCAAAATTATGGGAGAAGGAAGTAATCTAGCAAGAGAAATACTGATTGTTGAAGGAATGATGGCAGAAGATGAAGAAAGGAAGAAACGCCGACCAACCCCTGTTGATGAATTGATAGCTTTTCCCTTCAAAGAAGAACAACCACAGCGAACTGTCCATCTATAAGCGAAATTAAAGCCCAATCAACAAGATAAAATTTTGAAGCTGTTGAAAAATAATTCCGATGTGTTCTCCTAGGGGCTGAAGAAATGCCTAGGGTCCCATGAGAAGTCATCGAGCATCATCTCAACGTGGACCCAAAATATAAACCGGTCGTGCAGAAGCGTAGAAGCTTTGCCCCAGGGTGTTATGAAAAAAGCCAAACTCTCAAATCATTTTCTTCAACGCTTTCACAACATATCCTGAAGAGACTGATCCTCCAGCCATACTTGAAACAAGCTTCTTAGTTTTGGTGATGGGTTGTGTTGGAAGGAGGGTATCAGTTGGTAAATCAAAGCTTTGCCACAGGATGTTACCTTGGGGGTCCTTGATGACAAGATTCCCGGTGTTCAAGAGTTGAGCTTGATTAGCTTGGGTTGAGCTGGTGTTTGTGGTCCAAACCACGGTGCCATCCACGTCAGTGAGGACCAAGGCCCCGCCCTTACGCAGCGTGACTCGGATCCAAGTCCGTTCACGGGATGGTCGCGGTTGGCCGTCCAGGAAATAGTCTTGGTCTGCCGAAGTTGGAGAACCGGATGGAGAGGGTGTACAGCGTTGGTGCCGACTCTATAAAAGCCACATGTGAAGGATCCATCGTGAGAGACAAGGACTTACGAGGCTTCTTCTCTTGAGAGAGGACTCTTTTGAGAGAGAACTCGGGAGTCGGGGAAGCTAAGGGATTTAACAGGAGATAATGAGGAAGAGGGTGATGGTTGAAAGGGCTGATGAGTGCTCGTTCTCCATTGAAGGAAATGTCAGAATCGGACATGAGAGAACAAGAAGGCTCAGGCCATGTCAACATCCACATGGCAGCTCAACATCCACATGACAGCTCACCATTGGATGATACGTGGGTTTTGACGTCAAAACCCATGGGGCGCCTTGTCTTTCGTTGGAACCAAGGACTTGGAAAGGCGAGTTCGCTTTCTAGTGGGCCCTTTGTTGCGAGACCAAGGAGTCAATGATGAAATTAATATTCAGTATGTCGTTCCCACTGCTAGCTGTCGTAGATATGAAGAACGAACTGATGCTGTTGCATAAACTGATTTACAAACGTGTATAGGAACAGGGATTTTAATAAGAAATAAGCAATAATTGTGGTAATCATGTAAGTTAAATCATCTTCATAGAAAAAATAGCGGTTAACTGAAGGAACTCAATTACAAGGATTGAATTGCTGTGAACCGATCACTTTCTGAGTAACCTCAACATATCCCCAACAAGATGCAGGGAGGCACCCACCCCCAATTAGGAATTAGTATCGGTGCCCTCGAAAAATTTTACTCGTACCGAAGTTATTTGTGAAGCAAGGGAAGTACCAATTATGGCCGAGAGAAGGCAAACGTTAGCCGAATATGAGAGATCTTATTACAATGGGGAGGAGTTCAGTATTCACCCTCCCAATGTCAACATGAACAATTTTGAGATCAAGCCAAGCACAATGAGCATGATTCAGAACACAACTCAAGTTGATGGGAGACCCGATGAAGATCCTCATGCACATCTAGCAAAGTTTATCTAGATTTGCAACATGTTCAAGATCAATGGGGCTTCCGATAATGCAATTCGGTTAAGACTTTTTCCATTCAGTTTGCGGGAAGGTGCATATAGGTGGCTTACTTCATTACCCGCTGGTTCCATCCGTACTTGGGCCGAGATGCTAGACAAATTCTTGGGCCGCTACTTTCCACCATGCAAGGCCGCAAAGCTAAGGTTGGACATCTCCGCCTTTAAATAAGGCCCCGCCGAAACATTTTTTGAAGCCTATGAGAGATACAAAGATTTGCTCCGGCGTAGTCCACAACATGGCCTAGACCCACCTAGCTGACTAGTGTTTCTGTTTCCACCCCCAATCAAGGTGTACATGACCGTGGACTACGAGATATGAGAGTTCTGACTTCTGAGGTGGTGATGCCAATACCCCCACGTGGGGTCAAGTGACCGAAGTGGGACTTTGGTCACGTACGCAAAAATGACCGAAGTCCCACTTCGGAGCTTTTTTGGCTGGAATTCATTCACCGAAGTTGACCCTTTCGGAAGTCCCACTTCCGACAGCTGGCTCCACTTCGGTGAACCAAACACACTGAACTCACGGAACTGGGACCACTTCCATGACTTGTAGCTCCATTTCGGTGAAACAAACACGCCCTTAGTCTTCTAAACCAGATCTTTTGCTCGGAAAAGATCTATCATGTACTTTATTTCCTTGTCATTAATGTTTTAGGCCTGCTTTTGCCTTTCTGTCCAGGGGAAAGGGTTTCGGTAGGGTTTTGGGGTCGGTTATATGGAGGGTTGAGATGATGACAAGGGTTTGGCTAAGATTAAGCCGGGTGGACGTCAGGGATTCTACCAAGTGGCAGTTTTTGATTTTAAACCTCTTATATGGGATTTATGACACGTATCGTGTCGGATATGACCATATCAACATGTATACGTTTAAGGGTTAATGGTGACTGTTGTATGATGATACCCTAGTAGAAACTATGCATACTGGTTTTTTTAGAAGACATCTTGGACTCTGAGATAGTTGCCTTCAAGGTTGTATCATATAGCATGTGTTTAATGTTTTACTGTGGATGGATTATATGTGATAGTCATGTAAGGGTTAGTAAGGGTGGAGATAGAGTAAGGTTGTTAGAAAATAGGTTTAAGGTTGATAGCATACAGTTGAGATTACTATTAGGGTTCATTGTTGTTCACTAAAAGGAGACAATGAACCCTTAGTGAGTGTTTAAAGGCTTTGTGGGTCTATGTTGAGGTTTTGAGGTTTCTGTTTGTGTGTGAGAGTGGTGATATTTTAGTGAGTGCTAGGATGCAGTTATGATCATGTGTGTGTGTGTGTGCTTGGCTAGTGTGGGATTTAGTAATGGTTTTCCTTGGTGATCTGAGCTTGGACAGAGACTGTGTAACGGAGGTTGAATGCTTGAATGAGGGATTGGTGTAGTTAATATTGTGGTCTTTATTAGTGTTGGTTGTTTTAGGGTCATGAGTAATATGTGATGGTATGCATGCTTAGTATTGCCAGAGAGGGGTTTTAAAGGCGATTTGAGATTTCATGCATGGACTTAAACCTTTAGGCTTCGTTTAGTTAATTAAAGGTTGAAGATGAGTTGTTTAGTGATGCAATAGCTTGTCCAATATTCATTGAAGAATTATTGGTTGTGAGTTGGTTTTATCAAAGTAGTTGGGTTGGTTATCTTACACCCGGTTGGGGTTTCATGAAGTTAAGATAATAATATTAAGAAGGTTGGGTTTATTGATGGGCCGGGCCCATTTTGTAGAGCATGCATTGTAGACGTACTTGCTGTTAAACACACTTGTGTTTATTGAGAGTGTACTTGTATTTACCAGATATCGACGTGGAGCATTGAGATTCGTCAGGACAGATACAGATCATTCGGTTGGATTGCGATTAGAGGTGAGTTACTTTGCCTCGTACCCACTCTACGGAGTTTTATTTGCTTTGCTTATTCTCGATTGAGTGTTTCATAATGTTGTTATGTCTCCTTGTTTTACTTGGATTATTGCTTTTGGTTGATTACATACATGCATATGTGTTTTCCTTGTTTGATTGGATTCTTGTTGAGCAAGTATGGTTGCTTACGGGATGGTTGCATCCCAAGTTGTTGGTTAGTTTTTTCGCCCGAATCAGTGGAGCGTGGGTGCTCTGTTTGCAGGACGTGTGGGGACTGGGACGCCCCGACATTTTGGCATCCCATGCCAGAGGGGGAGTGAAACTCTGGTTGTCCCGCACGTTAGTGGGATTGATATGCTGATCACGTTGACGTGCACGAGAGGTGGCGCTACCAACTCACGACCGGAAGGTCGTTTTAGCCGAGGCTGATAATGCTGACCGAGGGACACTTGCCGATTTCCTTTTCCAGAGCTTGAGTGCTGCGTTTGTGTTAGGGGTCCCTATCTTTGTTTAGATCTTTGTGGTAGGTCTGAGACCCCTAGAGTTGGATGGTTTGGGGCGTAGTCCCCACTTGTTGTTGACCTTGATGTGCTTGTTGTCATATCATGTTCTTTGTGATTCTTGTAGGGTACTTACTGAGCTTTCCATTCGAAAGCACATGCACTTGTTTCCCTTATTTCTTTTTAGGTCCCTAGGAGTAGGTGACTTCGGACTCGGAGTCGCGGCGAGGGGTGACTTTGTTGAGGTGCGATGACCTCAGGTTTTCTTGAGTGTGAGATTGTATTATTGTAGGACCCTTATTAGGCCTCGATCATATGTAGGGCATGTAAACCCTTATTGATTTTATTTTCCATGTGACTCTGATATTATCTGATTGTTAAAATTGAGTTATTTGTTATCTGCTATAATTTCCTTAGGCTTTGTATCCGAGTGAGATGTGCCTCTACTTGGGTACGGCCTATCTGTGTGCGGGTCCGAGGCATGGGATCTGGGTTGGAGCGTGACAGATCGAGGGACCAAGTCAACCCTAAACCAAGAAAGGACTTCATATGAGTGATTACACTATACTTGGAATATTTTCAAGATCTAGTTTTACCAATAATTTGGTTTTTATAATTTCCATGATTTTCTATTCGGAGTTTGTGAATGCCGAAGGTTTTACTACTATAGTAGCATAGTAGTTTTTCATGCTTGATATATGCTATATGATTTTAAATAGCATGAGTTAATAACAGAGATACCTTAATTGGTAGAGTTAACAGATGTATCCTAGGCTGCATCCTAGTTAGACATAGTGAATGACCCAGGAACAAGGGCTCAGTGATAGAGCCCAGAAAAGTGTATACAATATCGGGTTAGGGAAAAGATTTGTTTTTTAAACCCTTTTCCTTTATTTATAAATATTTTCCAAATTGTTTTTATATAAACCCTTTCCCGACTTTTTAGTGCCCGTATCGGATACGAGATGCATACTTGGCGATAATACAGGTTTGGTAAAGGGCATACCTCTGGTCGTCAAGCTAGGTATAGGTTCGGTAGAGTGTATACCACTGTAAATATATTAGGTACGATAGAGGGCATACCTCTGATGAGGTTTGGAGTTCATTCAGAGATACCAGGACTAGGGGTGAAAGCTTAGCGATACGAGGCCTATTCATACTTATGAGTTGATATGCTATAAGATGATTGAGATTGCATTTGTGCTTTATCTTGAGTTTTCAGAAATGCTTGGCATGTAAAAGTGATTAGAAGATAATGCATATGATTATCATTGTTTTAGTATTCTTATTATTCAGTTAAGTTATATATATTTCCTTGTATAGTGTTTCTTACTTGGTGAAATGTGCAGGAGATCAAATTTGAGTGGTTTTGTAGATGGCTCTAGTGTACCCTAGCTTATGTTTGTATTTATTTTAGCAGAGAGACTTTATATTAAGTTTATGATTAAGTTAAGTATTTAAAGTGCATCATGAGTTTTTAGATATTAGATTGTACAACCTTAGGCACGGGATACTCTCTTGACTTGGTTGGTGTGACATCCTGTCTTAGTAGAGAGATGGGTGTTACAATTTCCTCTCAAGTAACGAATGTAACCTATCTTCATTGAGTTTTGGCTTTCTTTTCATGATAGATTGTACGAGATCCAAGATTTGAATCATTGTGTGGAACCCTTGCTTTCTGAGGGGTATGTCTTGCTTTCCTATCCTTATACCATGACTAGGCAATATAAAAAGTAAAATTGATCACACTTTTGTTTAGGAAACTTGATATTAATTTTCCGCCATGTACATTGTTCACAAAGTCGCTTTTTTTTATCTAAAGATATTATTGTGGTTTATAGGGATTTATTCCTTCATTTGAAGCAATGCAGAATATACATGCTTCAAAATATTGATTCATGTTTCCTCAAAATCATTCTTTTCTTCTTTTAGAATTAGTGGTGTCATTTCTTTTTCTTTTTTGGTAATCTACTTGCTTATATTTGTATTGGCACTAGCTTTGGTTCAGTTGAACATTTCTTATGACATCCCTTGTTAAAACCATAGTTTTAAATACGCTTCGTCTTCAACTTTATCTATTCCATTTGTTCAATAAGAATTGTCATTCTTATTTTGGTGGTTCTTATATTCTATGAACAATAGATTGTGTGTTTCCTTAGCTCTTATATTTGATTTTTTTTTTAATTTGCAACTATATTCCTTTGCATTATATTTTATGTTATATATTGTTTTAATTTGTGTTAAGCATGGGCACCAAAATGCTGGAATTTTTATAGTTTTTGTTATATAAAACTATTATTTTTAGGGCTATGGAAGTTGAGGCTGTTACCATGGCTGCAAACGAACTGGAATCAGAGAAAGAATGTTAGCAAGTACCTTTATCAATGTATAATTCTAATCTTCAATTCTCTAGATGGTCTTGTTGCATTGTCTTCACATTATGTGAACTAAATCTCTGTAGTATAACTAATCTCAAATTTTGGATATATCAGGCCTTCCATTTGTGTTTGCTTAGCTATTGATCAAAGCATTTATTTTTGTCTACTTGAAAATAGGTGCTATGAATTTGTATATGGAACATGTCTTTATAAACTAAACTTTACTGATTTAGATCTTGTGGCTACAAGATTGTCAATCTATTCGCCTCAAATAATTATGAACTCCAGGGTTTTTTTTAAGCCAGAAAGACACTGGATTACAATCATTTGACATCAGTAATGAAGAAGCTTATTGTCATAATTCATAGGACACAATTTTCCATGAAATTACATGAATCATTTATTTTTCAGGAGAACCAGGGAGGCTCATACGTGATTGATATAAAACAGCTTCCCAGATGATCCAAAACCAAGTAAGAAGCGCTTATATTTTTAACATCAAGTTTTACCTTCAATGTGCATTATTTTTTTTACTGTTTTATGCCTTATGTTTACTCTTAGTGCAGTATTGTTTACTCCATTGTACTTATTCTTTATCCTAAATTTGAGAATATGATGGGTGAATTCCGTAAGCATACGGGTCGTGGTCAAGTAATAAAGTGGACTATGGGAAGTCGTATGTCGAACCAAAGGGAATAGAGATTGCTAAGTGTAAACCAAGCTTTAATAACCTAGTCTAAATGGTAAATTGGGGGGTTTTGGTTTTCAAAACTAAAGAACTAAAAAGGATTGAACGTAAGAACTAAAAATCGAGAGTTGATTGGGGTAAATCAATAGCAAGAGAGGATACTTGGGTATGCATCCCTTTTGGACTTCAATTCTAAAGATGAGCAAAGATGTTTATGAATCAAGGTTGATATTTCTTGTGCCAATAATCCCTAAATTATATCCAACCCCTCTTCCAAGGTGATTGGATAACTAGTCTCCTAGGACTTGATATGAAGCTCAAGGGAATTTATATATATTGGAAGAATCATGGGGGTGAATACGTATGAAAGAGTCGTTCGCCCATCTAGTACCCGATTCCTCGGTGTACTCATGAAACTCTCTAATGAAGCAAGTTCCTAATACAATGAGGCTTAGCTCTAGCCCTTGTATTGCACACAAGTAATTTCTAGTAATGAAATTACAATCAATACATAACATTCATTAGACATTCAAGAGAATACCAACAAATCAGCATAAACATTCAATGCTATTAATGCTCAATCCAAAAGTTCAACATACCCAAGTACCAATAGATTAGTTCCCCATAAATGGGGAACTCAAATCAAAATGGACAAGCTTACAAACCAATGAAAAGGTAATAGAGAACACCATTACCTCCAAGATTGTAACTCCAATGGTTCTCTATTCTCAAGATTTGGGGTAGATGGCCCCAAGCTCTCCTCTAGCCTCTCTCCCAAGCCAACCTCCCTTCTAAACTCTCATACTTAACTATTTATACCCATGAATTAGGGTTTCACTTAATAAATTACAACATTGCCCTTGACTGGGCCCGTGGAACTACAAAGGTTACGGTGAACGGCCTCGTGAACGGCCGGTTCATAAGTCCTTTCGACTCCGCGGCTTGCTCACGAGCCGTGAGGTCAACTTGCGGTTCATCATCCCGTTCAGCTCACAGCTTGCTCTGAACCGGCAGTTGAACTGGCGGTTCATTAGTCAGATCGTCTTATAGGTTACTCTGAACCAGCAGTTGAAAGGCCATTCACAAGGCAGTTCATCTCCTTGGGTGTCTACTCCTGTGCCCAGGTGTGAATAGCCGTTCACTAGGCTGTTTAACCCCTGTTTTCTTCAAAATGTCTTCGATTGTCCTTCGTTTTGTTGATAAATGCTTCCTTTTCGTCGGGGTGGCCTATATATCCCCTGTTTACAAAATATGAAGCATTTTAAGTACCTGCAGGCTATAAATCAATGCATTTGATATGAAAACATGTTTATAAGTGATAAGTAAATATGCTCATTTGAACACTTATCAAATATCCCCACACTTAAGCATTTGCTTGTCCTCAAGCAAACAAGACAATGAAAGTACAAGTAAAAGAAATGATAAGTGTTCAACCTCCAGCAATAATAATAATGAATCTACTCTATCTCAAGTTCACCATCGAAGTGTGTATGTTCTCCTATTTTCAACCGGGACCTAGAGTTTGTATAATGTCATTGCGGCTCTAGATGAGTGTTTTCACTCCACATACCATGTTCTAGAGTCTTAGCAAGACAAGCATTCCCTCAATGGACTCTAGAGAGTCCTTGAGACCCTAAGTTTTATGAAAACCAACCCTCTATTGAGAAAATGGCGGACAAGCTCGAGAGCCCCCCTTTTTTTTTTAACAGGTAGGGCATCTCTAATAGATCCGACTTTCCCGTGCTAAAGATCGTGTAGAGTGTAGGTCCTCTTTTCTTCAGGATACACATGCTGTTTAGGCACCAAAACACCCGGGTACTTAGAAGGTTACAACTCTACCAAGATGTGCTCATACTTAGAAGTGACTTTTCGAATTAAGAAACACCCTGATTAGGGGCCAGGACCCCAAACTACTTCATCACAACAAGTAGTGGAACACTGTCTTTATTGCTCTAATGACTCAACCACTTTGTACATACTATTTTATTTTTCTCTTACTTGTCCACTAAGTTGAATTATGAAGGGTTAGAAGCTAAACTAGTCCCACGAATCCTCTTGAAGCCATTGAGGGAAATGCTTTGCAAATAAAGTCAACCAAACATGGTAGTGGGTTATCTATTGTGACTAGAGCTTTTGAATTTCATGAATATAATCTCTAGATGTCCATGGTGTGTCATAGGAGAATTCTAAAAAAAATTTTGAGTACTAGAATGGTGAACAATAAGTAGAGTGATACATTGCATTCCCTAATAGTGCTATCATAGGTCCATGTCAAACATGCTCAGGCAAAAATAATAGCTCCGTATCCCCACACTTGATGTTTTGCAATAAATTCATCAATGGGAGAGAGCTATCCATCCCCACACTTAAAATCGTAAATTGTCCTCAATGTACACAATTAAATTGAAAAGTGTGTAATATGCAATAATAACAAAGAGGAGGGCAAACTGAAACTTCCCCGGTTATATTTGGTAGATGGTGTTGCAATTTGATTTAGACGTGAAAGCTTTTGCCGGGGTGTTCCATCATGAGTATCTGCAAAATAGAGTGAGAGAGGAAGAATAGCTCGAAAGGAGATGACATAGTGCAGGAGATAAACAAATGAAAAAGGAGTTCTGTTAACAATAAATCTCAATGATCCGTATGTAGTTGCTCATCGGATGCTGGTACGGCCTTAGCCGAAGGGTTCAAGATTGGTGCTACAGTTGCTTGTGCTCGTGTGGTTGTCTCCGTGTGAACGGTCAAGAGAGTGAATGCGTGGGTGAGCTCAGCAATTGTGTCTTCCTCCTCATCATCTTCGATGGATGGGCGTGGCCCTTCCGCACGAGGTGGTGTTGACGGAGCTGCAACTTGGAAATATTGGCGAGGAAGAAGTAGTGGAACCCTGATGGGTAAGTTGAAATGGGCCATGGTGTACTGAACAAAAGGTTGGTATTTCAGGTTTGCTTGCAAAAATAGCTTTTGAGAAAAATCATTTAGAATGTTTGCAGAACAGCATTGCAGCATTGCCAATCACCATGTGAACGGGCCAGTGAACGGCCGTTCACCATCCAGTACAAAGACAGGTATGGTTTAAATCAATCTTGCTGGTTCCATAAGGCCTAGATTTTGAACAAGACATTAGTGCATACCTATCATGATGAGTCTAATGATGCAAATGCAGACAGAGGAATTTAATGTCAATAGATCTCATGAGTTTTATCACTATAAAACAAATAACACAAAGAGACAAGATTGAAAAGAAATTTTTGACTTGGGTTGCCTCCCAAGAAGCGCTTGGTTAACGTCACGAGCTTGACGTACCTAAATCGTACCTATGGAGGGTCATATGTGAAGAGATATCCATCAGTATTTCCATAAAAACACTTACCAAACAGAATCTTTCCCAAATTATCATATATGGAGCAAGTTTGAGAAATCATACCAGGGTCACACTCATTTAGTGGGTGAGTGGAGGAAGTAGGGGGTACCATTTTTCTTTGTCTCCATATATAACCATCTGCAATGAGTTTCAGCTCCTTCCACTTTGTCTTTCGTGACAACTTTGAAGGTTGAGTTGAGGTAGTGCTAACATTCATGAGTTCTTCATGTTGTTTGTCGAGTTCCCCCAAACATTGAAGTGTTGGATCAGTATATAAAAAGTCCTCCAAGCAGTCGGTTGTAATCTTGTCAACTTCATCGATACTATAAGAGGTGTCATCATGATCCATTGTGTGTCGCATGGCTTCAGGCAGTTTAAACACCACTTCTTGGTCCCCCACTCGAAGTGCCAGTCGTCCATGAGCATGGTCCTCTAAAGCTTGAGCCGTGGCCAAAAAGGAGCGACCGAGTATAATCGGGACATCTACATTATCATCAACATCCAGGAGAACAAAATCAAGTGGGAATACAAATTGATTAATCTGAATCAGTACATCTTCAGCTACCCCTTTGATCGTCTCACTGATCTATCGGCTAGTTGAAGTGTCATCCCCGTTGGTTTTGGGGCTGGAAGACCTAATTGCATGTATAATTTGTAAGGCATTACATTTATACTCACACCGAGTCTGCTAATGCCTTTTTCACAGCACCTTCACCAAGTATGCAAGGGACTACAAAGCTCCCTGGATCCTTTAGTTTTTTGGGCAGCTCATGTTGCAATATCGCAGAACATTGAGCATTCAATGTGACAGCACCTGCATCTTCCAGTTTCCTTTTGTTGGAAACCAGTTCCTTCCTAAATTTAGCATACTTTGGCATCTGGGAAAGGACCTCCACCAACGGCAGGCTGATGTGTAGCTGTTTGATCATGCTCATAAATTTTGTGAACTGAGCATCTTCCTTGTCCTTTCTGAGCCTCTGGGATATGGAATTTGAGGTTGATATGTGCTTTGGGGTGTTTGATCTACCCCTTTCTCTTTCTCTCTTTGGTTCCCCTGTTGAGTTTTGTTGGGGCTCAGCTTCCTCAACCTCCACAGCACTTTCAATCGGCGGTATTGCAATGGTCACTGCACTTCCTTGCCACTTCTCAAGGAAATGGCCTTGCAATGATCCCGGGGGTTTGCCTCAGTGTTTCCCGGAAGGGTGCCTTATGGTCTTGTGGAGACATCCTTTGCCAATTGCCCCACATGGTTTTCCAATCCCTGAAATACTGCTTGAAGATTTCTGATTGAGGCACTAGTGTCTTGCATGAACTTCAACATGGTTTCTTCCAAGGTGGATTTCTTTTCTTGCGGTGACCTTGGCATCGGCTGAAAACCGGGTGGATATTGTCCCGCTTGGGGGTTCCCATATGAAAGCGCCGGGTTGTTTCACATTGGGTTTTGTGGTCGATATCTTGATTGTTTGGCATTCTCATTTGGTTTCCCATGTATTTGACTTGCTCCATAGGTGATGTCTCAGCACAAGAAATCGGACAATTCGATAGCTCGTGGCCTCCTCCACAAGTAGTGCAAAACATAACGGCAACCGGAACTGAGCTACTACCAACATGGGGGGCACCAACCAGCGGTAAGGCGGTCAATTTGTTTTGACAGTGTGACAAATTTTTCAGCAAGGGAAGTGTCTATAGAAGGAGGACCTTCTACCGATCCCACGAGCTTAACTTGCTTATCCCTTGTAGACCAATGGGCCTCATTCCCGGCCATGTCTTCGAAGATCTTCTCTGCTTCTTCGGGGTACTTGTTGCTTAATAAACCTCCTGCAGCACAATCCACCAAGACTCTATTGGCATTGTCTAATCCATTATAGAAGGTGCGGACCTTACTACAAGCATCTAAACCATGCTGAGGGCAACGTCTAAGTAGTTCCCTGAACCTTTCATAGGCTTCAGAAAATGTTTCAACCCCATTCTGCCTAAAGTCATTGATGTTAGATCGGAGCTTTGAGGCCTTGCTTGGTGGGAAGTAACGGCCCAGGAATTTCTCTAGCATGTCAGCCCAAGAACGGATGGAACCTGAAGGGAGCGATGTGAGCCAACTATAGGCCCCTCATCGTAGACTCCATGGAAAGAGTCGCAATCGAATGGCTTCATCAGTAACTCCATCTGGCTTAGAAATGCTGCAGATTTGGAGGAACTTTGCTATATGTGCGTGAGGGTCTTCATTTGGCCTTCCATCAAATTGAGCCAAATTTTGAAGCATATGCATTGTGCTTCCCTTGATCTCAAAGGTGTTGATATTAGCATTCGGAGGGTGGATGCTGAATTCTTCTCCGGTGTATTGAGATCGCTCATAGTCAGCTAATCTTTCTTTGTTTTGTTTTTCATTCCATTGAAATTTTGGATACTAATCTTCACTTTCTGGATGTCTTGCGAGGTATTGATTGCATGACCTGCAAGAACTCTAAAGGATTTCTCGAAATTGACAGTGAGATTGAGAGAACCTTGCACCGGAGATTGAGAGAGATCGGTGCACTTCCGGGATCCTCTTCTGAGTCGGAAAATTTCACTCGTACCGAAGTTATTTGTGAAGCAAGGGAAGTACCAATTATGGCCGAGAGAAGGCAAACGTTAGCCGAATATGAGAGATCTTATTACAATGGGGAGGAGTTCAGTATTCACCCTCCCAATGTCAACATGAACAATTTTGAGATCAAGCCAAGCACAATGAGCATGATTCAGAACACAACTCAATTTGATGGGAGACCCGATGAAGATCCTCATGCACATCTAGCAAAGTTTATCTAGATTTGCAACATGTTCAAGATCAATGGGGCTTCCGATAATGCAATTCGGTTAAGACTTTTTCCATTCAGTTTGCGGGAAGGTGCATATAGGTGGCTTACTTCATTACCCGCTGGTTCCATCCGTACTTGGGCCGAGATGCTAGACAAATTCTTGGGCCGCTACTTTCCACCATGCAAGGCCGCAAAGCTAAGGTTGGACATCTCCGCCTTTAAATAAGGCCCCGCCGAAACATTTTTTGAAGCCTATGAGAGATACAAAGATTTGCTCCGGCGTAGTCCACAACATGGCCTAGACCCCTATGCTAAGGTCAGAATATTCTACAATGGGTTGGACAACTCAACTAGACAATTGTTGGATGCCGCCGCGGGCGGATCATTGGGGAACAAATACCCGGAGGATGCCAAACAAATTTTTGAAGACATGGCTACTAATGAAGCTCATTGGTCTACAAGAGATAAACAAGTAAAAAAGGTTGGGTCCGTAGATGAAGCTGTAATTTTTTATCCAATTCTTGGTGAAAAGTTGGATATGTTGACAAGGAAAATTGAGCTATTGACAACCGGTAATAGCTCAAGGTCGGCCATGGTGATGTATTGGCAATACTTGTGGGGGAGTGCATGAAGCATCAAATTGTCACATAGCAAACATTGAAATGATTCCCATGGAGCAAGTACAATATATGGGGAATGATCCAAGGAAACCGAATGGTCAATATTGACCATATGCTCCTAAATGGACCCATCCGGCCTTGTCTTGTGGAAATCCACAAGAGGGACAATACCCTCCCGGCTTTCAACACCCTCCAAAGCCTCAAGAGAAGAAGTTTAACTTGGAGGAGATGATCATAAAATATATGCAAAAATAACGACACTACAATTCGGAATCTATAAGCCACAGTTCATAACTTGGAGAATCAAATTGGGCAAATGGCAAAATCTCTAGCCGAGAGACCCCAAGGTAGTTTGCCGGGCAACACGGAGGAGAATCCTCGGGGAGAGCAATGTAAGACCATCACTTTGAGAAGTGGAAAGGAGGTGGAACTCCCAGTCCCAAAGCCTCAAGTAAACACTCCCATAGAGATTGAGGATGCCGAACCCGTCATTAATTCTGAGGACCTTGGAGACATCGCCCGTACCCCCATACCAACCTCAAGTCCCTTACCCGACGAGGTTGAACAAAGACAAAGAGGATGCTCAGTTGATGAAGTTCAAGGGTATGTTGAAGCAACTACACATCAATATGTCGTTGGTAGAGGTTCTAGCCCAAATGCCTAAATATGGAAAATTTATGAAGGATCTCCTCTCCAACAAGAACAAATTGGACGATGTGGGTATTGTAATGCTTAAAGCTCAATGCTCGGCCATTATCCAACAAGATATGCCGAAGAAGTTGAAGGATCCTGGTAGTTTTGTGGTCCCTTGCATCCTTGGAGAAGGGGTCACAAAGAAGGCATTGGCGGATTCTAGGGCAAGTATCAATGTGATGCCCTATAAATTGTACATGAAGCTTGGCCTCGAAGAGCTTAAGCTTATGGGGATGACACTACAGTTGGCCGACCGATCTGTGAGAAGACCAAAAGGAATAGCTGAAGATGTGCTTGTTCAGGTCAACCAATTTGTTTTCCCGGCCGATTTTGTGATTTTAGATGTTGATGATGAGGTCGACGTGCCTATCAGTCTTGGGTGACCTTTCCTCGCCACAGCTCAAGCCTTGGAAGATCATGCACAAGGTAAGCTTGCTTTGAGGGTGGGAGATCAAGAGGTTGTATTTCAATTGCCCAATGCAATGCGGCACTCAACGACCCAAGATGACACCTTGTATTACATTGACGAGGTTGATGCAATCACTTCCGAGTGTATACAAGATTTACTAATGGTGGATCCACTATACCCCTATTTGGGAGAATAAGAGGGGTACTCAGAGGAAGTGCGAGAGAGTTCCATTCCATCAAGGGTAGAAACGGTGAAGGTCAAGAAAAATAAGCAAAAATTCATTCCACCTACAATATGCTGGAAGAAGGTGCAAGAAAAGGCGGTAAGCATAAAACCATCGGCTCAGAACACTTCCAAAGGAAGCCCAGGTATGGAAAATAACAATAGATCAATTTATGCCAACTTGGGGATGTTTTTATTCGAACAATGCTTTAAGGGAGGAGCCAATAAAAGCTTCAAGGTATTTGAACCCCCATGAGGTGAGGTGGAGGTACGTCAAGCTAGTGACGTTAAACAAGCGCTTCTTGGGAGGCAACCCAAGTACTAGAAATTTTCTTTAGTTACAATTTCTTTTGATTCGTTAGGTTGTATGTGTTTTGAACGAAATGAATAAGATGTGTCATATCCATTTTCATAGTGTACCATCTTGCTGGTTGTCGATCCATTCATTGCCCTAGATTCATAATTGTCATTAGGTAGCAAGGAGGATTTGAATGGTGTCCTTGATTGGTTGTATAAGGCAAAACCAGGCCCATACGGGGTGTCATACGGCCTATAGGAGCATACGGGCTGTCAAACGGCTCATATACAGGGCCGTATGACCCGGCCAGTGGAGTATACGGGCTGATATACAGCCCGTATATGGGCCCGTATATGGCAGGATTTGGGCATTATAAAGGACGATTTTTTCCATTTCTTTTTCAAATCCTAGCCGACCCCACTCTCCTCCGTGTCGATTCGAGTCCTCTCTTCGTCAACACAACATATACTCTTGATTTAAGCACTCATTCTCTCTAGGTATGACCTCTAATGGTTTGATTTGTCGATTTGATCTATCATCACAATGTTTAGAACCCTAGGGATTGAATGAATGTATTTTGAATGAATTTGAGATAATTGTATGCCTTTTTGTGTCAAATTTTTATGGGAATGCATTGATTTAAGGCATGTTTAGAGTTTAGGAAGACAAATGGGGGTGAATGGCATGTAAATGAGGGTGTACAAGCTGTTGGGGGTCGGCACCGCCGCCCCTAGGCGCATACGGGCTGTATAGGTGTACCCATACGGGCTGATATACAGCCCTTATGTAAGCCCGTATGGCTCCCAGGTAGGGTCATATGGGCCGTATACCTGCTAGTATGGATGCCCATATAGGGCCCATCAAGGGCCGTAGTGAGCAAATTTTTGTTTGACTAAGCCCTTCAATACTCCCATTCGCTAACATCCCTTTCGATTGTTTTGTAGACATGTCTGGAAAAGTAATAGCGTCAAAGAGGCGAAGGACCGGGGAAGGCTCCTCCACCACACAACAATTTGAAGAGAAGCGCTTCTTCCACCGCTACCAAAGGCTAGCTGCCAAGCCCTTTGGGCAAACGCCGTACAATGATTTGGGAGTGGCCACCGAGCTTGGGATTGCGGACCGAGTGCAGAGCATGCTCGTTGTTGGTGGATGGGACAGGGTGTTCTCTATTAACCACGAGACCTTCCGCGAGGCGACTCTCGAGGTCCTGAGCACATTTGATGGCAATCGAAGTGCCGTCCAGGAGCGCTCCTTCACGACGATTTCCTTTCAGCTTTTTTGGGAGAAGAGGACCATGAGCTACATTCTCTTCTCGATGCTCATGGGATTCTACGATAGGGACGCCTTCCACACTCGCCTCCTCACTTCCTTCCCCGAGGACATCATCACACCCACGCGCTACTGGCTCCAGCTCGGGGGACGCCATGGGAACCAGAATGCATCCTACATGAGTGATCCGGTCCACCGCTTCATCCACGCACTAGTTAGCCGCTCCATCACGGGGCGAGATGATAGTACCGAGAAGGTCACCGTCACCGACCTTTTCATTCTCTACAGTATTTTCGAGCGGGTACCTATCCATTTAGGGTATGTACTTGCCAACTACTTATGCACTAGGGGACCCACACCCGGTTGAAGATCATCGCTACGGGGCCCTACATTACCCGCCTCATCATTGGTATGGGCCTCGAGGAGAAGACGGAGGGTATGGAGAGACTCCAACTTATGACCAGCCTGGGGATGAGCACTTTATGCCAGATGGGGCTCGTCAAACACTCCGGGAGCCGCTATACACTGGTCGGCAAGAGCTCTAACAGCTCTGAGGATGATGAGGAGTCTGATTCAGAGGACTTCGACATCCCATCTCCCGCAGGCAAGCTCCCATCTTCTTCGAGCAGGAGCCAATTTGAGCGGCTGGAGGAGCAGATCTCGGACATTCGTGCCACCTAGGATACGATTTTCAAGGAGTAGCGCCGCTTAGGTGACCAGTTCACAGAGCTGTCTCTCTTCATCCGCGGGCACCCATTATTCGCTCCTCGTCCAGTACAGGGACCCCCCAGAGCAGCACCCGAGGCATTAACAGATGACCCGGCAGCTTGAGAACTTGGACATTTTTTTTATTGTGTTGATGAGACTTTTTTTTCTTGTGCACCTTTTATATTTCTTGTTTGTTGGACTTATGATCTTATTTTCTTGCACCGTGTATAGCTAACAAGGGCATCACCCTTCTACACTTATCCTTCTATTTATTTTCTATGGACTCCGTTGTTTTCCCATTCTTTTCTATGGAATTATGATGATCTTTCCCTTGCTTTACAGAAGTGGAACTTGTATCAACATTCCTTGATAGTCGTCAAGCACCAACTTCATGGAAACAGATTGGCCCATCAAATTAACCGTGGAAGTTTTACTTCACCTTTCTTCATGCATATTTAATTTTGGAATTATTGCATACATTGAGGACAATGTACATTTTTAAGTGTGGAGATGGGTTGCTACATATCCTTTATCTTTATACATCCATAGCAAAACTTTAAGTGTGGAGATAGGTAGCTATTAGTGAAATTCATTGCAAATTTTTCATGACTAGCATGCCTCGACAAAGGCCATAAGGAAGCATGTTGGCACACTCTATTTCTAGGGTACCATCTTGGCACATAATTTTGTTAAACTCTCCTATGAAACGCCATAGGCATTTAAAGAACATCTCTGCAATACTTATGATCTTTAGAGACAATAGATAACCCATTGCCATGTTCTTTTTACTTTAATAGCTAAACACATTTGTCGATTGCTCCAATAGATCTCGTGGCACTAAATTAGTTCATTAACCTCTCATAATATGACCTAGTGGACAAGTAGGGAGAGAATAAAATAGTTGTACATAATAGCCACGAAGAAATAAAGACAGTGTTCCGCTGCTTATTTGAAATAGTTTGGGGTTCCGGCTCCCTATAAGAGTGTCCCTCAATTCGAAAAATCATTACTTAGCATGAACACAACCATGCAGAGTTGTAACCATCTTAGTAGCTAAGTGCCCCGGTGCCTAATTAGCATGAGCACTCTGCGAAGAGGAGGAACTACACTCTACATTGGTCCTTAATACAAGAAAGTCGGATCCATTAGGAATGCCCTACCAATAAAAAAAAAAAGTCTTCCTATTTGTCCACCACTTATCTAATCTTAGGGGATCTTACTGATCATAGGGCCTAAAGAACCTTAGAGTCCATTGAGG
This sequence comes from Dioscorea zingiberensis, assembly GCA_026586065.1. Lineage (NCBI taxonomy): Eukaryota > Viridiplantae > Streptophyta > Magnoliopsida > Dioscoreales > Dioscoreaceae > Dioscorea > Dioscorea zingiberensis. The sequence continues at coordinate 38,187,414 of CM048820.1, read as the reverse complement.
ATGTATTTGTCTTGCAAAGTTTCTTTTAGAACATGGCATATGGAGTGAATAAGAATTGTATAGAATTATAATGATATCTTGCATGAGGTCTATTTAGGCCCTGGGGTGTAAATGGGAGAACAAAGCACATGGATGATGAATTTGAAAAGAGTTGAGCGATACATTTCATGGCAAAGATGATGAACACTTATATTTTCTTCATTTTGTTGATTTCTTTTCTTTGCTTGGGGACAAGCAAACCTTTAAGTGTGGAGATATTTGATAAGTGTTTATTTGAGTATAATTTTATATCATATTCTTATATGCTTGGCATGTAATTTTGAAGACTTTTTTCCCATTGATACTTAAAATATATTCATTCTGATAAACAAGGCAAAATACCAGAACCCCGGAAGAAAGAAAGCATATCGAGAGAAATCGGGACCTCAGAGCACCTAGAAGGGCCCATACGGGCATTTATAAGGGTTGTCATACGGCCGTATATTGGCACCTGAAGGGAATATGGGCCAGTATACGGCCCGTATGATAGACCGTATGGAGGTGGCTGGCCCGTATACGGGCCTGTAAATCATAAATTTTAGCGAATGTGCAGACCTAGAAGGGGGGCAAATTGGTAAATCTCACACCTAAAACCCTAGAGGTATAAAAGCCGACTAATGAGGGTTTAGGATAGCAGGAATCAGCTTGGGGAGAGAGCTTAATCTTGGGGAAAGCATGGAGATTCCCATCTTGAAGCTATTGGAGCAAGAAGAGTGGAAATCATTGGAATAGGATCAAGGAAGCCATCAACGGTGTATGCATTAGTGTTTTTCGTTATGATTTCCTTGTTTGCTTTCATCTTTGTTTTGGATTGTTGCCCCCTTTTCATGGAGGGCTAATCTTGTAGATGCTTGAATGATTGATGAACCCTTGTACATATTTTAATTAATGTTATCTCTCTATCTTTGATTGCTTGGTTGAATCTCATTGAGTCTATTGGATGTTTTAATGTAAGTTAATCTCTCTATGTTGTGAGAGCCGGAGGATTTTAAGTGAAATGCATTATGGGGGAAGAAGCTTAACGCCTCCCCGTGTGTAGACCATTTCCATTAGAGGGGATTGTGAGTATACCGGGAACCCGGGTACTAAGGAGAGCGAGTCCTTTAGATGTATTATTCCCATAATCCCTCCAAGAATTAGGTTCCCTACAATATCATCGGTAAAGGCACTAGGATTAGTAACTCTCCTCGAGAGAGGGAGTGAAAACACCATAGGAACCCTTGGCCAAGGATCAACCAAATGTCGAGATAGAGAGTAGCATTCATCTTTTACAAGTCCAAGGGGGATTCAATTGTCCGAGCATCCCCCTTTTATGATTGTTTAACCTTAAGAGCAACTCAATTCCTTTGTTTGTGTTTTCAATTGATTAGTTTAGAATTAGTATAATTCACCACCTTTGGATAGACTAGATAGTAGATGAATAGTGGGTACTAGAACTTCCATCTCCCTGAGGATCGATAACCAGACTTTCAAGCCTACTTTATTACTTGTTACGACCCGTACACTTGCGGTTGCATCGCATCATAGAGAAGTCCTCTAATGTTATCAATTGCTTTTACTCTAGAGATTGATTTGGAATTCAAGTATGTCTTTATGTAAGCGTATTGTTTTTAAGAATCAAGTTTGTGTAGTTCTCTAATTTCTCTATATTTTCATTTTGATATATGTTAGTATATTTGTGAAAATGTAAATATATCACTAATCAACTCTCAATTTTATATCGGTAAATTTTATTTTATACAAATCCAATTATTTTTTAAAAAATAAATTATTATCAAAATTTTAATACCAATGTACCATTTGTTAAAAATCTTTTAATAAACTCTTTTACATAAACACTCTTTTACAATGGGATTTATATAGTTAATTTATATTTACTATTTTAACAAATCAATTCTTTTACCCAATACCAATTATTATGTAAAAGTGCGCTAGAATTTAATTTTTAAAACTGTGGGTTTTGTCTACAAAACATACCAAAAGTTTTGTACTTCTGCAAAATGGCCTCATAAAATGTAAAATTAGTTTTAGAAAATAGGTTATTTTTTCTACAAAAGTTGACAATTTTACAAACCCACTCTTAAAAGCTAAAATTAAAATTTTAAAACTATACGGTTTATATGCAAAAATACCAAAAGTTAGGTACGTTTGCCAAAATTCCATTGTAAAAAAATAAATTTAGTTTTAGATTATCACAAGGGTTTTTCCAATTTAACTTTTAAAACTATGAGGTTTATCTACAAAATATACATGAAGTTTTGTACTTTTGCACAATGGCCACATAAAATAAAAAATTTGTTTTAGAAAACTGTTGGCTTTTCTACAAAAGTTGACAGTTTTACAAACCCCCTCTTAAAAGCTAAAATTAAAATTTTAAAACTATCGAGTTTATATGCAAAAATGACCAAAAGTTAGGTACGTTTGGCAAAATGCCAATGTAAAAAATTAAAATTAGTTTTAGATTAGGGAAAATTATTTTACAGTCCCTGACTGTTTACTTTCTGACTTTTCAGTCCCTTTGACAAAACATTAAACTTTTCAGTCCTCCCTTTTAAAATGAATTACTTTTAGTTCTCTACCGTGACCTTTACTCGTTACTTTTTGATTAAAACCCCAAAATACCCTCTCATTCCCGCCCAAAATTCACCTTTTTGGCTGAAAGGATAGGGAGCAGGCAGCCAATTTTTGTTCTTCAGGGCATGTTGTGTACGTCCATTCTTGCAAAAGAAGCGAAGCCTTTTCTTCTCCTTCCTGTCTTCTCCTTCCTGTCTTCTCCTTCCCTTCTTATCCTTCATTTCTTCTCCTTCCTTTCTTCTTTTTCAGAGCGATTGTGTTATGTTTTTAGTATTGTAGAGAAGTTACGACGTAACTGAGTCTGGGGCGGCAACAAGCTAGGTGGGAGAGTCTTGCAAAGACAAACAACCAAGGTAGATCCACTTTCCCATTATTTTTTCATGGCTTGCGTTGTATAATTATGTTGTTTTTGCAAACGGCGTTCTTGTTGCAAGAGTTAGATGGAAACCATTTTCGTCGTCGCGCAATATGGGGGAGAAGGTCTAGCCTTGGAGCTCATATTGGTCACTTGTTGGGAGTCAGTAATGGATGGCATATGTGAACCGTGGGACCTTGACCCCTCTAGCATGAGAGTGAGTTATATCGCACCAAACGAACGAAGAACAACTTGTCACATTGACAATTCTATAGACTTTGTGCGTATGTGCAACATTTTGCAATTGTTCGAGAAGAATATGGTCGACCTTATTGTGGACACAGGTGAAGTGACCGTTGGCAATGAGTGCGGGTCTTCAATTCCAATGTAATTTACTATCTTTGTTATCTGGCAATATAAGCCTTTAGTATGTGCTTGTTATTTCCCGCAACCGTGTATTACAAACACGTAAGCATTTACAATTTCTTTAAGTCTTTAGAATTGCTCTTATCTCTTTACTATCGACAAAATATATTTAGTATTTGTTTTATCTCCTTTTTATCTACCGTAAAGCTTTAGTATTTCTCTTATGTCTTTATTATTTACAGTAAGTGTTTTACATTAGTCGTATCTCCTTAGTGTTGCTTCATTCGGTTTAGTATTATCTTACTTAAAAGAATTTTTTTCAATCATCAGGGACACTCCAGTCGAGAGCATGTCCTTGAACATTGTGGGTTCTTCTCAATATCCTGAGATTGCAGTGCTCAGAGTCGGCGAACGACTTGAAAACGTGGAACACTTCAGGGATGCCCTCCGTAACTTTGCTATCAAAAGGAAATTTGCTTTACGTTAATTAAAAATGACAGAGAAAGGGTGACAGCCAGATGTGCTAAGGCGGACTACAATTGGAGGATCCATTCTTCTCGAGATGGAAATCTGGAAACCATTCGAATAAATACATTGCAACCCACACATGTGTGTGGTGGTGGTATCGGGACGACTTCCCACCCGAAAGCATCCAAAAAATAGGTTTGAGGTCATGTGATCCAGAAGCTCAAGGATTGTCCTTTGTATCAGGCCGTTGACGTGCAACAGGATATTTTGCGAGAGCACGGCGTGTGTCTTCCGTACAAGCAAGCATGGATGGGAAAAGAGGTTGCCCGAAGCGCTCTCCATGGGAGTGAGGTACACAGCTATGATTTGTTGTTATGGTATGCAGAAAAGGTATTGGCGACAAATCCTGGTAACGTTGCCGTAATTGACAGTGATGGCGAGCGATTCAGAAGTGGTTTTTTTTTCCGTTCTTGTGTCATTGGCTTCAAGTTGGGTTGCAGACCGCTGTTGTTCATTGATGGAACACATTTGCTTGGGAAATATGGTAGCATCTTGTTAGGAGCGACGGGCAAAGACGGCAACGAGGGATCCTTCCACGTTGCATTCGCCACAGTGGACAATGAAATAGATGACAATTGGACTTGGTTCCTCAACACTCTCAGGGATACAATATATAGTGATAACGATTATGACAATTGCATCACATTCGTATCCGACAGATCGAAAGGTCTCGCTAATGCCATCGCAAGGGTGTTCTTTTCATCGTCTCATGCCTATTGTTTACTACACTTAGAGGCAAACTTCATGAGGGGAAATACTAGCCTTAGGAAAGCATTGAAGGAGGAGTGTTGAACCCTCTTTACCCGCTAAAGAATTTGATGATACAGTGAACGACCTCATGGCCGCATCGGTACAAGCGCACCGTTGGCTAATCCACAAGTCTGATGTAGCCCATTGGTCGAACAATTTATTTAAGGGGCAAAGATGGGGTGTGGTGTACTTGAACGTTGCTAAGTCATTCAATGCGTGGATCAAGGAGGCGCGCCACCTCCCGGTCACAGAAATGGTCGACTCAATCAGATAATATTTACCTGTGACTAAAAATCCTTTACTATTTAGGGATAATCTTCACTATCGCCTCTAACTCTTTACTATCGACCTTAAAGCTTTACTATTCAGTGTAACTCTTTATTATCCCGTATAACTCTTTACTACCAGACCTAAAGCTTTATTATCGAGTGTAACTCTTTAGTATCCCGTATAACCCTTTACTATCAGGCCTAAAGCTTTACTATCTAGCTTAAGTCTTTACTATTGAATGGAAAGCTTTATTATCTAGCACAACTCTTTACTATCTTGCTTAAAGCTTTACTCTTTGCTGAAAGCTTGATTATCTCTTACAAACTCTTACTGTTCGTAGGTACAAGCTCATGAATATGATGTATGCCCCTAAGCTAGTAGTCCTGGCAAATAAGGCAACACATCTTTTGCTCAAAGAATACATCGAAAAGCTCGAAAGTACGCTTATCGAGTCAAGTCGCTTGCTCGGGTGATAGGTCGCTCTGGACGGTGAGCAATTCGAAGTTATCGAACAGTGTAGCTATGCGGTCAATTTGCAGACAACGATATGCTCGTGCAGACGTTGGGAAGTCTATGGAATACCTTGCACGCATGCTTGTGCGGCAATCGCGACTTCGGAGACAAGTGTACATCGCTTCGTGGATGACTACTTTACGGTATAAATGTACGCCAATGCATATGCAGACCATATTTCTCCAGTCCCCGGACACGACAAGCCGACAGATGCATCCCGCGTCCTCCATCTACGGCCACCTATTTCGAAGAGACGGCCTGGGCAGCCGAGGTGGACTAGAATTGAGTCGCATGCTTTAGAAGTGAGAGAGTTGCGGTGCAGCTGCTGCCAAAACACTGGCCACAATCACAACACTTACAATGCAGTAATAACTGATTAATCTTTTCCATCTACGCTATAAGGTTTACTAGTGATGAAAAATTTTTACACATTGAACACATAAATTGCGTAATGCATAGTTGGGTGGCATATCCGTTAGTAAATGTGACATATATGTTTATAAAATGTGGTATATATGTTTACAAAATGTTTACATGAATACTAATGCTTGGAACAAGATACTAAAAAGTTAGTCCGGATAGTAAAGACTTAGCACATGATAGAAAAGAGTTAGTCCAGATAGTAAAGACTTAGCACATGATACTAAAGAGTTAGTTTTGATAGTAAAAAGTTAGTATATGATAGTAAAAACTTAGAATACGATTGTAAAGATGATGCTTCTTCAGTTGCTTGTTGCTTCCTCAGTCGTTGGTCTCTTCTGTTTCCCCGGGGGAGTTGTTTGACTGATTCCGTCCGCAAGTATGCACGCGACATACTCCAACCGTAGACATGGAACCTCTGTGCGATTCAAGTGAAGCTTCTCACCATTCAATACTTGCTCCATGAACCGCATGATGTACACGGAGCAGTAAACACTGTCCTCTTTCTGTTGAGGGTAGTCACGGTCATGGGAGAGTGGATACTTGTCTATTTCATAGCAGTGCCCCAGCTCGATAGTAAGTGCAGATTCGAAAAGACTCCTCTGCGTTTAGAATAAAGAAGTTTAAGTGGGTGCAAAGGGGAGAATACGAAATATGCAAGTGACTGACTTACCATTTCCTCAGCATCCTTGTTATATGTCGTGCTGTCGAGGGATGAGTAGTGAATGTATTGTCTCATCTCTTTATCCAAGACGAGGAGGTGGAATGCTTGTTTAGAATTATTGGCATAAGAACAACTTCCACATTCTCGAAAGATTTGACAACATTGGCCATCAGAACGAGCGAGTCGTGGGTGATGTGGTGTTGTTTCGACATAGGCAATGCAAAAGGCCTAGTGAAGGATCCGAGCCTCTTGTATGGGGAAAGAGTCTTCTTCAGGTCATCAAAGAAGATCATGACGAAGACGTCCATGACATCGTCGGGCACTTGATCTCTTCCCTCGACTAGTGGGTATAATTGGGCACGGGTAGTAAAGGCCCATTCGTTCTTCCAAAACAATTGTGCTAGAAAAAAATCATAAGACACATTAAATAAAATCATAGGTCAAATACTAAGCGGTTAAGTGATATCATAAGCATTTAACTGAAATACTAAGCACTTAAGTACAATTCTAATCATACGCCAAATACTAAGCGCTTAAGTTATATAATAAGCATTTAACCAAATACTAAGCCGTTAAGTGAAATTTTAAGCTGTTACGTCAAATACTAAGCTGTTAAATTAAATACTAAGCAATTGTGTTAAATACTAAACAAATCATATAGTATGAAGATTGTTCTCACATGTCCATCTTGTAGTTTAGATAGAAATTGATGACTGCTTGCTTCTCCTTGTTCAAGCACTTGAACCTTGTAGGCCACTTATTTTTTGGAATAAAATCTGTCTTGACAGGCTCTACATTTTCCACGGCGTAGACGGCCATCTCTACATCAATCATATTTTCAGATGGGTGGTGAGGGGGTTCCGAGCCCCCGGCGGGAAGTGGATCCCCTATGAGTGGATCTCCCATAACTGTCTCACTAGCGGGGGTCGTACCCTCTGCCTCCGACAGTATGCCGGTTTCCAGGATGGCGGCTTCTTCGGCGGGAAGCTCGGATACGATAATAGGGGGCCTTCTATGGGAGCTTCCTCGCTAGTGCGGACTAACGTCCCTGCATCATTTGGTGACGCGGTCTTCAATATTGCACAAGTTTCAATTAAAGAGTCGACACTCTACCCTGTTCCCTCGCCTTCCCTTTCGGAGGCTGACAGGTCTCCCTCAACAAAATCCGGAGCTTTGTTCTTCAGGACCCTTCTTGATCGCAATTTGTGAGCAACTACTTCACCTACAACATCCACCAAAGGCAGCTTGGGGATGGGGAGCTGGGGGAATTGGTCGGCCCTTCAAGAGTTGTCTTTCTTCGTTTGGTTGATGGGGCTTAGTGTTGAGGTGTTCTCGCGCCTTGATCCGGAGCCGCATTTGTTGGTCCCTGGCAAGAAGCATATCTATTTGCCCGCTTATGGAAACGATACAATACTACAAAAACTTTAGTAACATTAAAGCCGTTAAAAAAACGGCATAGATACTAAAGCCTTTAGACGAATACTAAAGACTTTAGGACGATATTAAAGTCTTTAGAATAATACTAAAGACTTTTGAAGAATATTAAAGACTTTAGAATAATACTAAAGACTTTTGAAGAATACTAAAGAGTTGAAAGGAATACTAAAGACTTTAAACAAATACTAAAGACTTAAGTGTTGAAACGACGAAGTAAGCTTACTGTTTTCCCCTTAAAAGATGAGATAAGCGCTTTGACAGGTGTATTTTTTTTTGCAGCTGGTCTCACCGTAACACAAAATTCTTGGTGTCCGGCTGAACTCCAGCTTCTTTCCAGAATGAGTTACTTCATAGAACCATGTAATCAGCACAATCGAGCAACCTCTAAGATAGCATGTCTTCGTAGTCATCTTCCCCGAACACCTTTCATGTACTCAAGCAGCGGTATGTTCGATGTCGTCCATGAGCCATGTATGCACGGCCTGTGCCCATGCATATGTCCCCAGCACCTTTAGGTTATCCACATAATGAGCACTCTAACTTGGGGCCGTGCATGACGTGGTCAGAAATATGAAGACGCCCATCAAAGAAACTATTAATAGCTTCACAAAGTTTTCCTCCTCGCCTCACATATGAACTAGATCCAGCAGTGTGGTCCTCATGCAATCTCGATTCCTTGAATAGGCTTTACGAGGTATTTGTCCTCAAATGCAGATCGGGTGGTGGTGGTGGGTCTTTTGAATTCCACGGCAGTTCCACTGCAGCGCAGAACAAGGATTAAGGCAACGTCCTCTGGATGGAAACACAGCAAGCTTTCCCCGAATTTAAATTTCTGTAGGCGAACATCATAAACCTGCATGAGTGAGTCGAGCATGCCCCTTTCCTGCACCATTCGCTTCATGCTAAGCAGTGAAGCGAATGGAGTAATGTCGATGATTTGTTTGTGTCTTCGGCTCATGTGTTTGTTCAATTCGGTAAGAGTGTCAACCAATAGACCCATATAGCATCTCCCGTTAACCAAATTTTCAGCCATGGTGAAGTTACCTACAACGAAAAAGCCAAAATACATAGCAACAATTAAAACTAAACCGATACATAGGATTTTAAAGAGATAAGGCGAATCTCAAGCGGATTATCCATTACATTAAAGAGATTGGGTCGATTTTAAACACTTTGTTACCAATTTGTAAAACAAAAACCCACATTGAAACAGATTTAGTAAATCACAGTACCAAAAGCAAGGGAAATCCTTCAGGGCAGCAGTGCCTTATTTTTGCACCTGAGAAAAGATCAAACCCTAGAAAACCTTAAACCTTAAGTCAATGAACAATACGATTACAATTCATATGCACAAATTCCATTATACCACGGAGGGTAGAAAAAAGGAAAGAACCCTAAACCCAAAAAAGACAGGAAAGCAAGAGAAATCGAACATCGTCTACGAAGCCTAAATCTCTTCGCATAAGAAGGTTTAGAACAAAGACGTCGTTGCTACCTCCTTTGCTTGCAAACTCCGGCTTAACTGAAGCAAACGGGAAAGGAAGAGAAGACGAAGGATCGTCCGGTAGAGACTCCTGCGTGGTGGATGTCTTTTTTAAGTGGGGATGAACGGTTCACTTCAGCGGTTTAAGGATTTTGATGAAAAGACAGGTACATAAAAGAGGGGAGGGGAAAAGCCTTTTCAGAATTGTATCGGCGTGGCAGAACCGCTCAAAACTTCCCAAGGGCAGCAGCGTCTTTTCACCCATCTATTAACACCATTTCGCTTAGTTTGGATTGAAAAAAAAAATCCCTAGAAAAAGGAGGCACTAAATAAGGATAATCAAAGTTGCAGGGATTATATATGGATTTCGGAAGTTTTGGGGAACGTTTCATTACTTTACTCTTTAGATTATCAGTGGGTTTTTTTTGTCAATTTAATTTTTAAAACTATTGGGTTTGTCTACAAAATATACCGAAAGTTTTGTACTTTTGCAAAATGGCCTCATTAAATGTAAAATTAGTTTTAGAAAATTGTTGGATTTTTCTACAAAAATTGACAATTTTACAAACACCCTCTTGAAAGCTAAAATGAAAATTTTAAAACTACCAGGTTTATATGCAAAAATGACCAAAAGTTTGGTACGTTTCAAAAATGCCATTTTAAACAAATAAAATTAGTTTTAGATTATCACTGTGGTTTTTGCCAAAAAGTGCAAATTTTGGATTTTTATTGAAACACCCTCTTAGAAAAATAATTAGTTTTAAGGATGGCAACGGTATTTTGTGAGAAAACATCAATTTAATACCCCATAAGTCTGGTCAATTATTCAATGAAAATCATAACGAAAGTCTTGACTAATAGGCAACAAGTGTTTATTACTTAAACCGTAGATCTAAAACCAATCGGCATTCATCAAAGGAAGATGCATACAGGACAACATAGTTGTTGCAGATGAACTAATCCACCGAATAAAGCACAGGAGTAATGGAACATTTATAAAGCTAGACTTTGAAAAAGCTTTCGACATGGTTGATTAGGATTTTCTGCTGGAGAATATAAAAGCACGAGGATTTGGAGAAAAATGGATAGGATGGATAAAAACTATCCCGCATTCCTCAAAGGCAAACTTCCTCATAAATGGCTCCCCAACTGGATATATGAGACATATGAGAGGATTGTGACAATACAACCCCCTATCTTTACCTTTTATTTGTGCCAGGCCGACATGTTTTGATCGTCATACTATGCAAAAGCATAATCGCAATTTATTTTAAAACAACAAAACTAAATTTTCATTAGATCACATCCAAATTTTATTTATTAGTTTATAAAGGAAAAATTAACTCTCTTATTTTATTCTTATTATAACTATAAGAGCTTGTCTTTTATAAGTAACATAGGATGCACCTAAAGGATATTCAATTAATTTAAATTTTTAATATTTGGATAATCAGTTTATATTTATTCATTCATATTATGGTTATAGCCAGAAGAGTTTGTTTAACTTGATGGGATAAATGAATGTTAAGAGGAGTTCATAGCAAAATTTTATAGTTATGTAAAATGATAAAATAGATATAATCTTATTCTTTTATTACTTCACTTGATTTTTTTTCTAAAGTAATTGTTTAATAAAACATTCTCCTTATCCTATGTGTTGAAAAATGATAAGAGATCAACTGAAATAGAGTCATTTAATAGTGGACAAATATAGGAACCAATATAAAAATATATATAGATTATTAATTATAGGTCCCTGCCTTGTTTCATTATTCCCTTGGGGTCCTTGGGCTATTTTGTTTATTATTATTGTTTGTGTGTGTGTTTCACTTTAAGGTCCATGGTGTTGGAGAAGTGCTCTAAAGACAAACACCTTTGGCACTTTATGTACAAATTTATTTATTTAATAAAAGACTTCTTTATTAATTAGATGTTTACTACTATGAATATTATATGAGATCTTAAATCTAATTAATGAAGTCCTTGATACAACACATAGCATGAAGGAAATTATGATAGAGATCATAATATGGGATTCCCTAGTCAAATGATCAATGGGAGGGGACATCATTGATCAATCAAGACTAGCACATGTTATTCTCCTTGATCCGATCAAGCAGTTGCTCTCACAAGCTGTAAGTATGAAGATGTTTTGAGTGAACATGTGGATGCTTGCTAAGGGTAGCAAGTTCATTGGTTGACCTACCATGAGTCTTCACATTATTATCCTATTAAAATGTCAGTGAAGATCTCATTGTAGCAATGGTGCAAATATCCTTAGACTTGAGGTACACAAGTTATCTTGGATATGGATCCTGTGCTTTGACGCCATTCCTACGTTTCCCTTCAGGGGTTACTTACAGGGTGGTGATTGGGTACTTTTGAAGTATTCAAGGTATTTGGGTAAATGCCAAATGAGGATTTACCACTCATGATAAAAGGAGAGTATACCCATGGCCACTCTGTGGGTCATTAGTCAGGAATCTTTGGCTAGACTAACTTGTCATGAAGATGGTCTTCGATGACATAAGTTTTGAGTAATGGATCCCATAGGTCAAGGAACTAATACTTGGGCTAGGTGTGACATAGTCAGTCTAGTGTGAGTTAACACATAGTCCATACTCCGAACCAAGTTGGTATAAGATGGTAAAGGACAAATTACACACTAACATTGGCTGTAGAAAGGTTCTAAGTCAGACTACCTGACTTTCCGGTCAATTGGGGGTTATGATTTATTGCTAGATTCCACTCATGATCTATTTGTAATCAATGGTTAATTATGAATGGCCAACATAACTGGGAACCTAATGGGTCACACGCATAGAAGATATCAATGAGGTATAAAACGTGTTTTTAGGAATAGATCCTCAAACGAGAGAATTAAAGGAAAGAGAAAGATTGTAAGTCGAATTTGATTATAAGTCAAATTTGATTGTAAGTCGAATTTGATTATAAATCAAATTTGCTTGGAAGTCAAATTTGATTATATGTCAAATTTGATTAGATTGTAAGCCAAATTTTATTTGGACTTTAATCAAAGTCCAAATCCAAAACAAACCCTAATCTGATTAGGGAGGCCTATAAATATGTGATATTCTAGGCCATAAAGATATACAACTTCTTAATAATTGATAGAGATCAATAGCCTTTTCTTTTCTCTCCCAAATCCACCCAAGAACTTCCACCATAGCTAGCACCTTGCGTGGAAGATCACCCCGTCCCCTTTGAGGTTGCTTCTCATGGATCTTCAAGCAGTGGATCACAGCTAGAGGCGCCCGCATCTACTGGACCGCTATGGTTGATACAACGCTATCTCCGCTTTAGAGAAAGGAATTCGGTACAGATTTCAAAAGGTACATGCCCTTCAACTTTACTTGTGTTTTGATAAACGTAGGGAGATCCGTTTGGGCTAGGGTTAAGAAAATTTTAATTTTTCCTACTGCTCCATGTATATGATACATGTTTTTTTGATTTTCTACAAAACCCCTACACTGAAATGCATCAGTGGACCTATAAATAATTTTCCCAAATATATATGTTGAAGTGGACCAAAATAGAAATCTAAACAAAATTTTTATAACCATTGGTATTTCTAGTATTTTAATTAAATATTAAGATTTTTCTAAAAGTAGAATCCACACATAAAATATTGATTACTATTAATTAATATTATTGGTCTATATATAAACATTCAATATAACTATATGTAATATAAATGTTACTATGATGGTATATAAATACCCATAAGTGAATGAGTATATAAATCAATATATAACAGCTTTATAAATTTTTATACCTTTTATTATATATGTTGATGCTAAAATCGGCTTTTCTTCGAGTTCAAATCCAATCTTGCACCAATCGGTTGAATTTGTTTGATTTGAGGGACAAAATCACAAGAATGAGGGGAAGATTATCCAAGCACGCAAGAGGAGGCATGATTTACGTTGAAAACCCCATGAAATCGGGGAAAAACCACAATGCTCATGAGCAAATCAACTATTCATTCAAAGTACAATGGAGAAGAAGAAGAACTGGGGGAGAAGCTTGGGTGCTGGAGTCCATGGAGAAGAAGCTGAGAAGCAGGAGCCGAGCCTTCAAAGTGGGCGTGTCTTCGGCCCGTCGTTAATGAACCCGGTGTTTGAACGCGGCGCGGGTATTGCTATTTATAGGCACTAGGATGGAAGGGAAACTTACGTGGCAAGCTTCTTCTATTTCACCACACGCAGCGCACCACCACAAATGTGACATCCAAATTTCATACCTCTTATAAAGACTTCTAGATGTTAGCTAAGCTTCCTAAGTAGCTTGTGTTTCTAGAAGCTGTAAGTAAGTCTTCTAGCATTCCTCTCCGATTTTATCTCTTACTAATCAGGTTGTCATGGAGATAGATGGAAAAGTAGTCTGCAGCTCTTTGGCCAGCTCTTCGACCAACTCTTCGGCAGAAGAGTAGTCTACAGCTCTTTGGTTTCAGCTCTTCAGCTCTTCGGCTTCATCACTCCTCAGCTTCAGCACTTTAGCTCCTCGGCTTTAGCTCTTCTGTTTCAGCTCTTCAGCTCTTCAGCTCTTCAGCTTCAGTTGAAAAGTAGTTCTTCGGCCTTGGTTGAAGAATAGTGGAAGAAGAGTCTGTAGCCCTTCAAAGTGGAAAGCTACCCCGGATCCAAGTAGAAATAGTCTATGATCCTTCCATGTGCTTGTCTGGATGATCGCCATGTATATTCCCACTTTTATCCCTATCATGAGTCCCTCCCCAAGTATGCTTTCGTTAAGCTAAGCATATGGTTGTTTGGCCGAATCAGAGGGATGGTAAATCGTGAGCTTCGGCCATGCGACAAGAGGGTAGATAGTATCTCCCAAGAAGATGGATAGTACTTCCTCAAGAGGGTGGATAGTACCTCCGAGGAGGGTGGGTAGTACATCTCGAGGAGGGTGGATACTACCTCTCCACAAGGGGTGGGATCTTTTGGGGCCTCCATGGAGTTGAGCCTTCTTGGAGATGATCTCTTTGGAGCCTCCATGGAGTTTAGCTCTTTTGAGGGCATTCTTCTCTTCTTGCAGGCATCTCTTTCTAAGAGGGACTTTATGAGCCAAGGAGCCTCAGCCCCAAGGGGAAAATATCGAGAGTTGGGCCGGCCCTATTAGAAGGACTTTAACGAGAATTAGCGCTAGGCCTTTAATAAGGACTTTCTACGAGTGAGATTCCACTCGGCCTTTAAGAAGGACTTTAGTAATCATCTCTTATTAGAATATAGTGACTTTGCATCAAGGCGCATAGTCACGCTCTCGTGAGGATGATGCCTTCTAGGAGGACTTTTGAAATCATCCGCCCTAGTATACGCGAATCATCATCAAAGCCAGAGTCATATTTTCAGGAGGAAAATGAGTAACTTGGCGCATTAAAGCGCTGTAACCATTTTTCGTGGAGGGAAACATTAGTTTAATCGTGATCAAAGCGCAGAGTTATATTTCCGAGGAGGAAAATGAGTGGCCCAAGATCAAAGTGCGAGCCACATTTCCGCAGGAGGAAAATAAGAGACTTGCAATCAAAGCGCTAGAGCCATATTTCCCCGAGGAAATGAGCGATCAAGGACAAAGCGCAGAGTTACATTTCCGAGGAGGAAAATAAGTGACCCAGGAGCAAAGCGAAGAGCCACATTTCTGAGGAGGAAAATAAGTGACTCGCGATCAAAGCGCAGAGCTATATTCCTCCGAAGAATGATGCCTTCTAGAAGGACTTTTGTCGAGTGAAACCACTCGGCCATTAATAAAGACTTTAGCGAGTGTTGATGCTAGGCCCCTTGAAGGGACTTTGAAGATAACTCGACCTTGGCTCTGAATGTTACTCGGCCATGAGCTTGAAATTTTCTTGGCCATGACTAGGGAAGTAGTTCATTCGTGATCTGGGAGCTCTTAGGCCATGTCTCTGGGAAGCTGCTTGGCTATGACTTGGGAAGTAGTTCGGCCATGATATGGGAAGTAGTTCGGCCATAATTTGGGAGCTCTTCGGCCATGGCTCTGGGAAGCTGCTCGGCCATGACTTGGGAAGTAGTTCGGCCATGATCTGGGAGCTCTTCGGCATGGGATGGCTCGACCTCGGCATAAAAGAGCTCAACATGAGGGGTTTATGCAAAAATAGGCTCTCTTTGAGCATTTCATTAAATTAAATTTCGAGAGAGGAACTCTCTTGGAGAGTATCTCTCTGAGCCGCCATGGAGTTAAACTCTCTTTGAGACGCATCTCTTGGGGCCTCTATAGAGTTGGAATTCCTTGTGTAGATGATCTATTTTGGAGCCTCCATGGAGTTGAACCCTCTCGTGAGATGATCTCTTCTAGGGTCTCCATGGAGTTTTAGCTCTTCTTGAGATGACCTATTTTTGAGCCTCGATAGAGTTGAACCCTTCTAAGATGATCTCTTGAGTCTCCATGGAGTTGGTCAGCCTTGGAGCCCCTCGTGATAAATGAATAGGAGAGGGAGAGAGAGAGATCATACCTTTATTGGAGCTCTTCTCTAGAGAGAGAAGGCCATGGATCTTGGAGAAGAAGAGTTTCATAGAGAAGTGATAAGCCTCATGCCTTTGGTTGTGCTAGATCTTCTCTACTAAGCGACACCTCACTTTGTTCGAGTCCCCTACGTGCATCGGCGCCAAACCTGCTGATGCTTAAAATCGCTTCAAAACCTCTTCGCCTCTTCGCTTCATCACCCTTCAGCCTTCCACAGACTTCAAATTTCCTCTTCAAATTTCTTCTGCTTTACGCCTTCAGCCTCTTCGCTTGAGTTGAAGAGTAGTTCTTCGCCTTGGTTGAAGAATATGAAGTTAAGAGTCCAGAGTCTCCTTCAAAGCTTGAAAAGATACCGTGATCCGAAAGTATAAATAGCTCTATGATCCATCCATGTGCTTGTCCGATGATCACCACATATCTTCCCAGTTTACCCCTATATATATATATATATATATATATATATATATATATATATATATATATAATTCTGATAAGGTAAGGCCTGTCGAAAACACTGTTTATTTGCAGTCGCCTTCCATTTGGTTACCTGGAGCATGTTTGAAGGATTTCAAACCATATGGATGGAAAAAACATCGAAAAATAAGCTAGCATGTCAATTTTCATACAATTTGGGAAGGTGTAGGGTCTTCATCTTAATATGTAAAAATTTATAGAAATCTTATTGATTCAAAATTTCACCCCTTACAAGTTCTCAAATTGTATAAAAATTTACATGTTAACTTATTTTTCGATGTTCTTTTCATCCATACGATTGGATTTTCTCAAAACACAGTGCAAGTGGGCCAAAAAGAGGCGACCGTATTTGTACAGTGATAAGGCCGACCGCACAATATCATGACCCTATATATATATATATATTGTTGATGCCAAAATCTGGTCCACCTCACGCTTTGGCTACTGTGGTCTCGTGATTTGTCTCACCTTCAACAAACAAATTGAAATTTATAGTTGGTGTGGACGATTCAAATTTTCCGAATGAGGAACACGGAGAATGCTTTGGAGACCCGTTCGGAATTATCCTATGAAATCCGCTCGGAATTACCTTAGCTTTCCTTTGGGATGAACCTATAAAAGGGAGAAAACAGTGGTCGGAATTGGGCCTTTCTGCCCGGATTCAGCTCCGATGCTTAAGTCAGAAAATTTGTAAGAGGGCGGTTTTTAGACATGAGTTAGCTCTTTTTGTGGTCACTTTTCCGATCCCCCTATTTCTCCATTGTCGCTCTTCTTTTATAGCCATTTAAAAGCAGTTTAGGAAAGGCGGTGGAGTAAGGCGGTGAATGAGAAAATATATGCTTACTATGTAGGTGCTACGTAGGTAGGTAGAAAATATCTACCTACCTTGTAGGTACCTCGTGTGTAATTAGAAAATATCTATCTACTATAGAGGTAAGTGGATAAGATCTACTTCATCAGAGGCGTTGATACGCCTCTTGTCCGCATGGTTATCACTCTTCTTGCTTCGTGTATAATTCCGACGGACTTTTTGTAGGGGCGAGCCCTCTTTATTTGCTTGGATGGAATTGATACTAACGTAACCCGTGGTAGGACCCACCATCCCGCTGCCAAGGCTGTTTAAATGTGTAGCCCCGGTACATGACAAAGGCCATTTAGGAAGGCCACGCTGTTTCACCAAATATTTCAAGAACACTAGACCCACCCCCGTAATGTAAATTTGTTCAAAAATCCCAGCCAGGAGTGAGTCAATTTGCACTTTTGCTTGGTTCGAGAACAAGCATCCGCCTTTACCCAAGCGTCACGTCTATGGGTGTAGGTTTTTTTCTAGATACATATGTTTTAATAGGTAACCGACACTTAGTGTGTTGTCTTTTCGTTGTTTTGAATCGAGGTAGATTTTTCTACGGAATTTTCGTCTATAGTGTCACCAAGTTTTACTATATAAGAGGCTAGCATGGATAACGTTTTCATCCAAAGATCCTCAAGGCTTTGCAAAACGGCTCAAATACCGCTTTGTCCTTTTAAGTTTTTACTTTCACCCAGTTGTTCTCTGCCGCCACGAAGTTCCAAGTTCGCTTCTATGAACACTTGTCTGAATTACATGGACCGGATTGTCCAATTGGTAAGTCCGAACGGCGTCGTACAGGCTGGCCATCCATGTCAATGGGTTATTGATAGGAGATTGGAAGTGAGGTAAGCATTGAGGAAGGGTGGGAAACCTTCCATGTTGACTCATGACATAGAGGGGATCTTCTAATTATCACTTTAGCTATTACTTACTAAGGCGGATGTGCGCTTTGAAGTTGAAATGTTTTGGGAGCCGAATTCCCCGCCAGAGAGAAGTGGGTCCTTATCTTCAGCCAGCGCTTTGGCCGGATTTCTAGTGATAATGAGGATACTGACGGGCGTGGAAGTCCGTAAGGCCTCTCTTCCGAAGTCTTATCGGAGTGGGTCCTCGACGGATCCAAGGATTGTTAACTAGGGAATTCCTACGGAGGAGATGTTTATTTGCTCTTTGCTTGGTTGTGTGCTTTGTAATACCATCGCTTGTAAATGAATTAAGTTTATTAATTTGCTCATAAAGTTTTGATTTCTTCAAGAGAAAATGATCACCGGTGATCCTATGCTGGGATGTGTGCTTTTGTCCCTATGGTGCGGGCTCTATACTATGCTTGTTATTCCCCTCGGATGACTTTACGTTGTCTCTTTTACTATTTAGCATTAAAAGGGGTAAGTAGCGGCGCTGAGCATGAGCTACGCCAAAGCTTGTCACTCAACATCATGATGGGCATGTTCTCTATGTGTCAGCGGCGCTTGGTATTGGCCGACGTGGATAATTAGGATATCCGAACGGGTCCGTGATTTGTGGACCCTTGGTTCAACGGTTTTGATCGAATGCAACCTCGAGATCTAATCGGCCGTGGATTCGCCTTTGTATATAAGCCAAATCGCAGTGCGTAAAAGTTTGTTTCAAAGTCCAATCGCCGCTTCTTCTTCTTCGTGATTTCCTCTCCAAATGAGCCCCGGTTTTGAAGCTTTCTCGCTTTTTCTTATCTTTTCTTTTCCTAAGGTAATGGCTAGTGTTGCATCTTCCTCCTCTAGTTCTTCTTACGAGTCCTGATTCCTTCTCCGGGCCCAACCCTACGGTTGCTCGTCAAGCGATCTCGGGCTTAACTTGGAGGTGTTCCAGCCAGTAGTTCGCTGGTTCACCTCTGCTTCTAGGGCAATGGGTAGAGGGTCGGATACGCTCATAAGTCTTTTAGGGCGTATGTAGATGACTCGTGGAGAAATATGAGACAACCTCTCTCCGCAGCTAGGGTTCCTTGTTCGTGGAGAGAGCGAGCGCCTCCTGTGAGGAGGGGAGATAGTCGCATTTATCGTGATGCGCTGGCCGGGCGGACTTAGGCTTCCTTTTCCCGATTTTACTAAGGTGATCCCAGAGGAATATCATTTGTGCCCTTCGAAGTTGACTCGAACTCTTCGAGGTCGCTTCAACGGATTTGTTATGGTTTTAAGAATTATGGGGTAAATCCGTCCGCTGGTTCCGCTCGTTGTTTAGTCTTTGCTTTGGAGTCTAATGCCGCATTGGTATTATTTCTCGCTCGCCTCGGGAGAAAAGTTTCTAGGGAAAGTTCCCTCTTCCATTAAGCGATGGAACAAGTAAGTTTTTCTTGTTAGATGTAAACTGGCTGGATATTCGAACAAGGGTGGAGGTTCCCGCTGATATTACTTGTGAGGTGATGACGAAAGAAGAGGGAAATCTTCTTAAGTCAATGACGGGCTATCCAAAGTTTATATGGATAAGTTTTGACCAAGAAAAACCTCGTTAAATGTCGCTTAATAGTGTCTCCACCGGTAGGACTTGCTCGCTGTACTCCAATTTAGTTTGATTTTTGGCTTGTGATGTCTAACCTTATTCGGAATTTATTTTGCGTAAAAATCCGATGGAAGACGTAAGATTTGAGCTATGTTAAGGGTCTCCCCGCTTCTTTCTCAAGGTGAAGTTCATCCGCCCTTAGCTCGTGGTGAAAAGAAAGAAGTGGCATCTAGCAAAGGTGTTGATACCTCCAAAGAGGAGAAAAAGAAAAGGAAGAGAAAAGAGACTGACTCTTCCAAGAAGGGGGTTAAAAGTGACCATGGTGCATGGTCCTCACGGGAGAGGAGGACAAAGAGAAAGAATTCTGAGGATGCATCGGGTCCGGGAATTGTGGGAGAACAGGCGGCGTCGCCTCAGGAGGAAGTCCGTCCAGAAAAAGTTTGCCCGGCTTTGTCGCCAATTTTAAGGTCCTTTTCTAGCTCGGCCTAAGATATCCTTCTTATAGAGGTGAGAACATATTTATAATATCCTTTTTTAAGAGTATGTTTCACTTAACTTCAGTTCATATAGGCGGAAGCAGGAGAAGCGGCTCTCCTGGATAAACTGAGGGTAGTAGACTCGGTTTTGAGGGGATCGACAACTCAAGGGAAGGAGTTGCCCTTTGAGGACATCCCTTTCCGAGACGCCGCTACTGTAAAAACTGTCTCGACGGCCATGAGGCCAATGCAGCCTTCTTCCAAACTTCAAGGGTCGGAAGGGAAGAGACCACCTCCCAACTATTCCGCTCGTCATGTTGGTAAGAGTTGTTCTTATTTTACTTTCTAGTCCTTTCTAGTTCAAGATTAACGCCGATAATTTGTTTATTTTGTAGGCCGCACACCGGGTGGTCCGAGCTCCAAGCAATCTTTGTCAAGAGGACTTGGCAAAGATGGAAGCGGATAGGGTGGAAATCGCCCAACTAACCTCTAAGGCGGCTTTAGAGGAAAAGGAGAACGAGCAAACCGCTATTATCCATGCTTTTGAGAGGGAAAAAGCCGAAGCAACTTCAACAACCGGTCAGCTGTGGGAAAGGAGAAGGATGATTTGGCGCCAAGTTGTCCATTTCGAGGGTTCTCTTCTTACTACCGAGGAGAATCTTTAAAAGCTACAAGACAATTTTAACGGTTTGGAGAAAGAACTCAAATCAGCTTCAAGATGGGCAAGTTTAAGCCCTAAGTGGAATCAAGATGAAAAATGCCGAACTTATCACTGCTCGTGAGGAGTTGAAGAGATAAAGGGGGAATGCCACACACTTAAAGAAGACTTAGCTTCCTTATCGACAACTCCTAAACCACTCGCAAGAAGTCAAGGATTTAGTAGAGCGAGCGGATAAGTTAGGAGAAGAAGGTTGCCCGGCTTAGTATGAGAGCAAAGAAGGCCACCCGTGATTTATTCAGCTGTTCAAGAAAGGGCCGCCATATCCTCCTACCTAAGTTTTGTCCATGGGTTGGCCGGAGTCTTGAAGAAATTCTACCTGAGCTAAAAGAGCAACAAATTATTGAGACCCCATGGGCTCTCGCCTCCCGCCCCCATCGGAATTTCCATCTCAAGTTCCTCCAAGAGGTGGGCCGAATTATCCTTAGAGGGCCCTAGTTCCTAGGTTTAGGTTTTTTTTTTGTTCTTTTAGATACTTTAGTCATTTTGGATGTAATTCCTAGTGCAATACAAACTGAAGTGAAATACAAAACTTGATGTTGATGAAGATTTATTTCTGAGTATTGATTATCCTTAATCATTAAGAACTTTGGAAGGTGTTCTTCTCTTCTTTAGTTTTGTCATAGGACTTTGATTTATCGAGTAAGATCTTGGCCTTCGTGAATGAGATTGTTGCCTCATATTTCGATCGGGATTTTTGCCCCTTGTTTCTAGATGAGAGGTCGCTTATCCTTGTAGGATAATTCCGACTCATCTCCTAGGGATGGGATTTTCACCTCATCTTGGTAGGACGGGATTTTCACCTCATCTTGGTAGGATGGGATTTTCACCCATTTTTGTATGGAATGAGATTTTCACCTCATTTTTGTATAGAATGGAAAAGACTTGACCCTTTATTCCATGAGACATTTAAGAGACTTCTACAGTTTTTACTGATAGTAGCGTCGTAGGTGTTCAAAGATATGAAATGGACGCTTGAGCTGCTTTTCCTTCCATATTTACTAGATAGTAAGTTTCTTCCACAATTCTCGAATGATGTAAGGGTCTTCCCAATTAGGAGTTAGCTTCCCCTGCTCACTTTTATTTCCTTGGAATTCATTTTCTCTCGTGACCGTATCACCGATTTGGAAGAAGACTCTTTTCACCCTTGTGTCAGAGAACCTTTTACTCTTTGGCGATAGATAGATGCCTTTGTTTCCTACTGCTTTCTTCGCTCTTCGAAAGTAGATCAAGTTCCGCCGAGATTTTTCTCTATTTTCTTCTAATGAGAAAGTCTGCTGTGTTCGCAAGGTAGGCATTCCTATTTCAAGCTGGAATGACGACTTCGCCCCATAAGTAAGAGAAAATGGGCTTTCCCGGGAGTTCTTGAAGTTGTCCCAGAGGCCCAAAGGGCGCTAATTTCTTCCACCCAATTAGTTCCATTTTGGACACCCGGGTTTTCGAACTGGAGTAAGGTACCTGGCTTGTCACCTCTACCTCGCCATTGGTTTGAGGATGCGTTACGTAAGTTAGTCCGGATTTAATTCCGAAGCTCGGAACAAAAGCTTTGAAAGCCTTGTTCTCAAATTCGTCCCCATTATCGAAATGAAGGTAACCGGAATTCAATCGACAGATAACCGTTCGCTATAAGAATCCTTGACACGCTTTTTCCGTGATCTTGGCCAAGGGCTCAACTTCTACCCATTTGGTGAAGTAGTCTATAGCAACTATTAGAAATTTTATCTGTCGAGTTGAAGTAGGAAATGGCCCTAGAAGATCAACCCCGCAGATAGCAAATGGTCGAGGGCTGACAATTGGTGTAAGCAGCGTAGGCGGTCGTCTTTGGATCTTGGAATGTCGTTGGCAGGCATCACATTTACGAGCGAATGCCACTGCATCTTGAGTTAATGTTGGCCAATAATAGCCTTGTCGCAGGACTTTGTAACTCAAGGCTTTGCCTCCTATATGACCTCCTCCAATGCCCTCGTGAATCTCTTGTAGAATGTAGTTAGCTTCATTGGGATGTACGCATCGTAAGAAGGGCTGTGTATAGGACCTTTTGTATAGGTTTTTGCCAATAATGGTGTATTGAGCAGATCTATACGAAATCAGTCTGGCTTACGTTTTGTTGGATGGTGAAGGTCCGCCTTGCAGGTAGTTTCTAATGGGATCAATCCAACTTATCTCTTCTGCTGTATTTTGTACTTCCTATTCGAGCCTTTCAATAGTCTTTGTGAGAAGGTACTGTAGGTTAATAGAGGATTCTGTATTTCAGTTGGATGTCGTGGCCTTTTTAGACAAGGCGTCTGCTTCTTCATTTTGTGTTCGACCGCTTTTTTCTAACTGAAGTAAATGAAGTACGAAACTATTTTCTTTTACCACAAATTTTGGTATTTGACCATGTTTTCCTCTTTTACTTAGAAACTACCCAAGGTGTGGTTTACGCATTAACCGTGAATCGTAATATACATGCAGATGCCGAATTCCAGTCCCCTAGGCAAGTCCAAATTCGATTAGGCCTTCAGACTGGGCTTCATTATTCGCTGCTCGGAATTGGAACTTGAGTACCATTGCAATCTTCCACTTAGAGGGAGAATAAAGGACCTAAACCGCCCTGACTTTTCTTCCTTCACGATCCATCATATATAGGAGCCATGGGTCGCTAGGGTTTTCTTTCTCGGATTTGCCGATTACACGGATCTCATCTCCACTTGTGGGCATGGTTAACCTCGCTTATAAAGTCTGTCTAACACTTGAGCCTCGATGGCCGCTCGCTGAGGTTTATAAGTGAGATCAACTCACCCAATTCTATTACCCACTTGGCTAGACGTCCTAATTTTCGTGTTAATGGAGAACTTGCCTTAGTGGTTGGTCAGCTTAGCATGTGACTTTGTGAGCTTGGAAATAGGGCCTCAATCTTCGTGGGATGTGGATGAGGGCGAAAGCTCAATTTTTCATGGCGTATACCTCGACTCCGCTGCTAAGGATCTTACTTGTGTGATAAATTGGTTTTGAACACCCTTGTCTTCTCTTAAAAGAACTACACACCACTGAGGAGCAAAATGCCGTAGACGTAGAGCTCTTCCCTACTTGCGCTTAGCTAGCAACTGAGGCGATAGGAGATAATCTCAAAGCCCTTGAAAGGCTTTCTCACATTCTTCATTCACCCATTTTTGGCGCTTTTGTAAGGCTTGAAAAGTGGGAGGTTCTTTCCGCCTGCTTTAGAAATAAACCTTCCCAGAGCCGCTAGGCGTCCGTTAAGCCGCTGTATTTCTTGAAGAGTTTTGGGTGACCCCATATCAAGAATGGCTTTGATTTTTTCCGGGTTTGCCTCTATTCCTCTCCATGTCAATATAAACCCTTGAAATCTCCCTGAGCGGACACTGAAAGAACACTTATTCGGATTTAAGCGCATGTTGTAAGTCCGAAGGGATAGAAAGGCCTCTTGTAAATCTGGTAGATGTTCGTTGGCTTTTTGGCTTTTTACCAAAATATCATCCTTGTAAGCTTCAACATTTCTACCGATTTGCCCTTTGAAGACTTTATTTATAAGTCTATGGAAGGTGGCCCCTGCGTTCTTTAATCCGAACGGCATTACCTTATAGCAATAAGTCCCAGTGCTTGTAATGAAGGATGTTTTTTCTTCGTCTTTTTCGGCCATTCGGATCTGATTGTAGCCTGAGAAGGCGTCTAAGAAACTCAACATCTCATGCCCCGTCTTAGAATCAACTAAACCATCGATGGAAGGTAGGGGGAACGAATCTTTTGGGCAAGCTTTGTTTAGGTCCGTAAAATCTACGCACATTCTCCATTTTTCGGACTGCTTTTACCGTAACCTACATTAGCTAGCAAGTCCTGATAGCACCTCTTGGATAAATCCAAAATTTCAAGAGGGTTGATACTTCTTCCTCTCGCGGCCTTCGCCTTTCCGTGTAGAATTTCTCCTTTTCTCGCTTGATAGTCTTGAACGATTGATCTATGTTGAGGCGGTGTTCACGACGTGCTATGCTTCACACCGCATATCTTCGATGACCAGCTAAAAGGTCGATTTGTCCGTAGTACCACCATGAGATTTTCTTTGCTGTACTTTTGTCAAATCCTCACCAATTCGCATCGTGACGCTTCCATCCCGGTTGTATCTGGGGAGGAACTCTAAGCAATTCTTCAACCGGTATTGGCCTAATTCTCATCTTCCCCGCCGGGCTTATTCTATCACCAAAGATGGCTTCCAAACCTTTGTTTTGCCCCTGCTTATGACTTTTCCTCTAAGGGTTGCACCATGGCAATCGCTGTATAAAGGTTGGTCTCCTCTTACTTCTCACGCCACTTTCAGCTTGGAAATTTTAGGATAAGATAGTAGGTAGAAATTACGGCTTTCAACGCTGCTGAGGGTTGGCCTACCAAAATAATGTTGTAGCTTGAAGCACAACGCATAACTAGAAAGTTTGTTGTCACCATGATGATCTTGGCGATTTTCCTACCATAACCGACACAAGGAGATCATTCCTTCGGTCAGTATAATCCTCCTGAAAATCCTACTAAGGATGATTTTACGGGAGCAAATTATCCGCGATCATATCTCATTCTTTCAAAGCACTCCAAAAGAGAATGTCAACCGAACTTCCACCGCCTATCGTAACTCTTTCATTTGGAAGCCGGAAACCATGATGGCAAAATACCTAGAGCGCCATCATGGGGCGCATAACCTACCGACATCAAGCTATCATAAAAGACGATGGGAGTCATTGGTCGAGACCTCCTTTGAGGTGTTTCTCGCTTCCTCGCGGTAACTCCTACCATTCGGGCGTGAACTTTTCCGAGAGGCGAACTTTCACCACCACAACCTCGGGTCCACCACTAATGAACCCCACCATTTCTCCTTTTTCTTCTTTAGGTTGTGGAATGTCGTGTTCCTCTTTGAATCTCAAGGTTGATGTATTGCTCCAGCTTGCCCCTCTTCTCGAACGACATCTTCTATAGCGCTCATCAAATGGGTACATTTCTCCGTATCGTGTGCTTTAGATTGATGAAACTGCATAATATCTCTTAATCGTTCTTTGTCGCTCGGGATTTTTTGCGTGCTCGCCATGTCGAGCTTTTTGCTCTTTGATTTGCATAAGGATATGGCTTCTACTTTGATTTAGTGGGTATGGTGGTCATATCCGACAATTTTACTTTCCTTTGAAGGTTCTCTGGCTGTAGTACATGCCGCTGAGGGGCGCAGGTTGAGGCTTCTGCACGCCTATTTTCACCCTTACCTGCACACTGAATCCTCCCTCCTTTCGTATGTCCGAAGGCCTTCTGTTGACATTTTGGTAGGTTTTTCCTCTTTGAATTTCCACCGGTTCGCGTCGAGCTTCTTCCTCCCAGCCCATGTAGATCTTGTATCGAATTGATGTACTTTTGGGCATGGATCATAAGGGGCGGGACACGGTCTTTGTGGATCTAGGGTGAGGGAAAACTAAAAGGGGATTCTAGCAGTCCTTCCATTAAAAAGGTCACAACCATTCGAGGAAGGAGGTCCGCAACGTTAGCTGTCTCGTCTATGTAACGTTAGATGGGGTTTTCTTTTGTTTTGAGTAATTAGCAAAGTAAGCTAGAAAGCGATCTGCTAGAATTTGAAAAGAAAGAACTGCTAGATGGAAGATCGACAAATCAGCTTTCAAGGCTTTTCCTCTAAGGTGGCGGGAAAAGCTCGGCACATACGAAGCGCTGGTAATTCCCGTGAGAAGCATCTTCGACGGAAAGACTTCGTGTGACGAGACCGGACGGTACTCGCTTCATACGCAATCATAGCAGGGGGTCTCAAATTATCGTGAACTTGCTCCTCCAATATTTCCTCGATAGAAGGTGAACATACGCCGAGAACGCGGCTGCTCGGATTTATTGCTCTTCCGCCAAGGATCCCCACAATCGTTCTTCTCATACGACCGTTGGAACAGATGGACTATTCCATTCGGTCCTTGTCCGCCCGCTCTTGTATTGCTCAATTCTTGTGGCGCCTTATTCTCGACGCCGAATCCGGAGGCTGGTTCCGAAGCCAAAGTAGAAGGCGTGTTCTCTCTCTCGCTCTCTATGAGTGCGAAGTCCTTGTCCTCCCTTTGCTTTCAAATTGGTCGGTGGGATTGTTGGCACACTTGGTGGAATTTGTGTGGAGGAACCGCTGATGAGTTAAAGCATGAACAACTTGAGTTAACCGCTCCAACCGGCCGCATGTTGAGGTAAAACCCTGGGATGGGTTCTTGGGGTAGGGCGGGAGAATTTTCCTCAATGGAGGTAAGATAGGTGGATTATTTAACGGAATCTCCTCATGTCCTCTGGACTTCACCGTGTTCTTCAGTGGTTACTTGGTGCTCCTTGTTCTTGGATCCGCTTTGACCTTCTCGTAGTAATCATTTGGCTTTTGTAAGTGGGTCCCTGGCTGCAGACGCCAAACCGTTGATGCTAAAACTGTCCACCTCACGCTGGCCACCATGGCCTCGCGGATCTAGTCTCAGCTTTCAACAAACAGTTGAAATTTATAGTTGGTGTGGACTATTACTTCAGCTTCTGAATGAGGAACACGGAGAATGCTTTGGAGACCCGTTCGGAATTATCCTATGAAAATCCGCTCGGAATTACCTTTAGCTTTCCTTTGGGATGAACCTATAAAAGGGAGAAAATAAAGGGTTTGAATTGGGCCTTTCTCGCCGGATTCAAATTCTCCGATGCTTAAGCTCTAAAATTTGTAAGAGGGCGGTTTTAGATATGAGTTAGCTCTTTTGTGGTCACTTTTCCGATCCCCTATTTCTCCATTGTCGCTTCTTCTTTATAGCCATTTAAAGGCTTTAGGAAAGGCGCGAGTAAGCGTAGTGAATGAGAAAAATATCTTCTAAGGCAAGAAGAAAATATTCGCTACTATGTAGGCGCTGTGAGGTAGGTAGGTAGAAAATATCTACCTACCGCTGTAGGTACCTCGTGTAAGTAGAAAATATCTACTCCATCAGAGGTAAGTGGATAAGATCTACTTATCAGAGAGGCGCTATGGATACGCCTTGTCCGCATGGTTCTCACCTTCTTGCTTCGCGGTATAATTCCGACGGACTTTTTGTAGGTGAGCCCTCTTTATTTGCACGGACGGAATTGATACTAACTAACTCGGTGACCGACCGCCCCGCTGCTTAAATGTAGCCCCTGTATGATAGGTGGCCATTTAGGAAGGCGACGCAGGTTTCACCAAATATTTCCGGAACATATATATATATATATATATATATATATATATATATATATATATATATATATATATATGTTGATGCCAAAAACTGGTCCACTTCACTCTTTGGCACATCGTGGCCTCGTGATCCGGTCTCACCTTTTCGGCAAACCCGGTTAATATTTATAGTTGGTGTGACGCTTACTGCTTTCAGGAGCAAGGAGACGCTGAGGGCACTTAGCAATTCCGTCCTGACTTATCCAATCGATAGACCCGTGAAGAGAGGAGGAGAAATAATCGGAATTGGGCCTTTCTTCCCTGATTTAACCCGATGCTTAAGTTCTAAATTAGGTAAGTAGTTCTAGGTAAATGCTTTGTGTAATGTGTAGTGAGTATTTTTCTGCCTCCTTCTTTATTGTCCTTCCTCTCCTTTTATAGCAAGTGAGGCTGCTTAAGCAAATATATTGCAAGGCATGGTGGGTAAGGCGGTGGGCTAGGGTGAATATCTTCTAAGGCTGTAGGAAAATATCTACCTAGCGTAGGTGCTCAGGCAAGTAGGGTAAATATTCAGCCACCGTAGTAAGTGGATAAGACCTACTTACCGTAGAGGCATTAGATATTTTACTTCTCTCCTTCCACCCCACGCTCTTGTATAAGAGGGTTGTCATAATTATAATTCACGGACTTATTCGCAGGATATATTCCTCACATTATTGCCGAACGGAATTGTGCAAGGTTATTTGGTGATATTGTCACGTACAACGATGCTACGCCGAGAACGACGGTCCTGTAAAGTATGTGTGGTCCCTAGGTCATCGACATCCTGCCTTACCAAATATATCCGTAAATAACTAGTCCCCCTAAAATGTACTTTGTTCAAGAACTGAAATGCGAGAGGTGAGCTTAATCAGACGCTTCGCTTGGTTCGAGAACAAGTATTCTTCTTAGTTGGCATGTCTATGTAGGTGGGCTTCGGCCCACGGCAAGGGCTGCGAATCGACGTTTGCCATCGTTACCGTATATCTTTGCTGTTATCGGCGTAGATTTTTCTCCTAAATTCTCGCTTCTATTTTTCTACTTAAGGGCATGTATGGGTAACGCTCATAGTCGTAAATCTTTTGTATCATGGCTCAACGCTTGTCTTTTATAAATTCTTCACTTTTAGCCAACGCCTCGCCACCGCGAATTCCTAGTCCTTTCACGTAACATCCGCCGGAATTTCAAGGTCCGGGTTTATCCACCTAGTAAGTCCGAACCACAGCGCCGTGCATTCTATTGGTTAACGGACCAGCGAGATATGCATCGATGCAGGGTGGAGGCTTTTCATGTTGATCATGGCATGGAGGAGGAGATCTTTAGTTGTCACTTATGCAGGCGTGACGCTTCAATTTGAGATGTTTGGAGACGCACTCGCCGAGAAGTGGTCCCTACCTTCGCCTCGCGCTAATCCGTGTTCTCCTAGCGGAACGAGGATAGCGAGCTTGGAGTCCGTATGCCTCCTCCGAAGTCTCATTCGAGCGTGGTTTCTGGAATAATCCGCTGGATTTTTAATTTTAGTCCGGGCTCCGGATAACATGTTTTTGTTATTTCTATTTTGTTTGTTTGTAACCCTCAATAAAATGACGCTATTGTCGCTTTGTTTGTAACTCCTTTGGTATTTTTTATGGCCTTCACCGGGCGCATCCTATGTTGGAACGCGGTTTTGTTTTTATGGTGTTGGTTCTATGGCGGTATTGTGCTCTATTATTTCTTTGGGGACACGCGGTTCTTTTTGCATAATCGCTTCATATTAAAAGGGGTGATATGGCGCCGACATGCCGCAGTGTAAAAGTGTTTTGTCAACAGCATGATGGGCGTGCCTGCATTACTAATATTCACATGCCACAAAGTGCAAGGCTTGGTAAGGCCGGGACGCTGGACTTGATTTCTTGGAGGAGTAATAATGGCCTATTTGAACGGTCGAATTTGGGGCTTTTGGTTCAACGGTTTTGATTGGAATGTAACAGACCGAGATCGAATCGCTGTGGATTCCCGTTGCTAAGTTTCATATATATGTAAATCGCATGTGCCAAAAAGGGTTGTATTTTTAAAGTTGAATCGCGGCTCTTCCCAAGGTTTCTTCTTCTTCTCCTACAGAAGCTCGGGTTTTTCCGTGGTTTGTGTTATCTTTTTCTTTCCTAAGGTAATGGCTAGCGCCCACTTCTAGCGCCTACTTCTTCCTCCTCTAGTTCTTCCTATGAGCCCTTGGTCCCTCTCCCTCCATCCAACCCCTCGGGTGGATTGGCCTATGCGATCCCGGGCGATTTCTGGGTGAACTTGGGAGCGCCCCTGCTCAGTGGTTCCTCATGGTTCATCCCCCGCTTCTAGGGCAACGGGTGTGGGGTCGGACACATCTTCATAAGCGCCCTTCTTGGACAAAAAGGAAGTAGATAGCCCGGTAGCTAAGTATGAGATAAAATTTGTCCCTCAAGCAGCTTGGAGGTTAGTGTTCCCTGCTCGGGAGAGGGCAAGTTCTCCTGTGGAAGGTGGAGATAGTTTCATCTATCAAGACAAGCGCTTGATTGGGTGGCCTTTAGGCTTCCTTTTTCCTCGGGACATTTCGCTAAGGCAATACTAGAAGAGTATCATTTGTGTCCTTTCTGACAGTTGGCCATTCCAAATTCTTGAGACTTTTGAAATCGGCTTTGTTATTGTTTTCAAGCATTTACTAATAAGTCCGACCGTCCGTTGGTTCCGTATGCTTTTTAGCCTACGCCTAGAGTCTAACGCATTGGTATTATACTTCTTCGCCTGCTCGGGAGGAAATTTTTAGGGAGAAGTTCCTTCTTCCATTAAGCCGTATGGAAGAGTAAATTTCTTCTTTTGTCAAAAGTAAGTCCGAGTGGGACGGCCCTAAATAAACGGGAGGTTCCTTCAACGGGACATCGCTTGTGAGGAA
>CM048820.1:38048169-38156315 GCA_026586065.1 Dioscorea zingiberensis | reverse complement strand
CATTAATGTTTTGGGCACTGCTTTTGCGCTACTGTCCGAGGGAAAGGGTTTGATGGTAGGGATTTTGGGAATTGATTATATGGAGGGTTGAGATGATGGCAAAGGTTTGGCGTAAAGATTAAGCAGGTGGACGTCGAGGATTCTACCAAGTGGCGATTTTGATTTTAAACCTCTTATATAGGATTTATGACACTTAGCGTGTCGTAGGATACTTGTTCATATCAACATATGTATATACTCGTTTAAGGGTTAATGGTATTTGTGTTGTATGATGATACCCTAGTAGAAACTATACATCTTTAGTTTTTTAGAAGACATCTTGGACTCTGAGATATGGGTGCCTTCAAGGTTGTATCACTAGCATGTGTTTAAGTTTTTCTTTAGCAGGATAAGATTATATGTGATAGTCATGTATGAAGGGTTAGTAAGGGTGGAGATGGAGTAATGAGTTGTTAGAAAATAATGGGTTTAAGGTTGATAGCATGTCTGAGTTGAGATTTACCTGTAGGGTTTTATTATTTATTTCACTAAAGGGACAATGGAGCCATAGTGAAATGTTAGAAGAGCTTTGTGGAGTCTATGTTGAGGTTTTGAGGTTCTGTTTGTGTGTGTGTGTGAGTGGTGATGTTTTAGTGAGTGCTAGGATCTGGAAGTTATGATCATGTATGTGTGTGTGCTTGGCTGAGTGTGGGGATTTAGTATTAGTTTTCCTTAGTGGTCGGGCAGACTGAGGGAGGCCATATATGGAGGTTAGATATACTTGAATGAGGGATTGGTGTATATATGGACAATATTGTAGTCTTTGTGAGTATTTGGTTGTTTGGGGTCATGAGTAATATGTGATGGTATACATGCTTAGTATTGCGGAGAGAGGTTTTAAAAGCGATTTGAGATTTCATGCATAGACTTAAACCTTTAGGCATGCCAAACCGTTTAATTAATTAAAGGTTGAAGATGGAGTTATTTAGTGATGCATTAGCTTGTCCAGTATTAGGTACAAGAACTATTAGTTTGCTTGAGTTAGTTTTATCAAAGTAGTTGGGTTGGATTTATCTTACACCCGGTTTGGGGTTTCATGAAAGTTAAGATAATAATATGTGTAAGAAGGTTGGGTTTATTAATGGGCGGACCCATTTTGACATTTGCTTAACACTGCATTGTAGGGCGTACTTACTTTGTTAAACACACTTGTGTTTGTGAGGAAATTGTCATCACTTGTATTTACCAGGATATCGGCGTGGAGCGTTGGGGTTCGTCCGGAATGACAGTCCTGAGATCGATTCGGTTTTAGATTGCAGATTAGAGGTGAGTTACTTTTGCCTGTTTACCCACTCTCACAAGGAGTTTTATTGGCTTTGCTTGATTACCCGATTGAGTGTTTCAGTAATGTTATTATGTCTCCTTGTTTTACTTGGATTGTAACTTTTGGTTGATTACATGTACATGCATATGTGTTTTCCCTTGTTTGATTATGGATTCTTGTTGTTGAAGGCAAGTATAGTTTGCTAACTACGGGATGGTTGCATCCCAAGTTGTTGGATTAGTTTTTCGCTCGAATCGAGTGGAGAATACAGGTGCATCTACTCTACTTGCGGGGCGTGTGAGAATTTGGGGCGCCCACATTTCAGGCATTTTGGCATCCAATGCCCCTGATCAGGAAGGGAGAGCGCTACTTGAGTTTGTCAGCACGTTAGGTGGGATTGATATCTTGATCCACGCGTTGGCGTGATACACGAGAGGAGTAAGCGCTACCAAAACTCTCTCACAGCCGGAAGGAGTCGTTTTAAAGCCGAGGTACGATAATGTATGACCAGCCGAGGGACACTTGCCGATTTCCTTTTCCCGGAGAAGCTTGAGTCTTTGCGTTTGTGTTAGGGGTCCCCTATCTTTGTTTAGATCTTTGTGGTGGATGCGAGGACCCTAGAGTTGGATGGTTTGAGAGCACGTAGTCCCACTTGTTGTTGACAACTTGATGTGCTTGTTGCTCATATCATGTTGCTTTGTATGATTCTTGTAGGAGGTACTTACTTGGGCTTTCCATTCGAAGCACATGCACTTATTTCCCTTATTTACTTTTTTAGGTCCCTAGGGTAGACTTAGGTGGCCTGGGACTCGGAATTTTGTCTTGGCTGAGGGTACATTTGACTTTGTTTGAGGGTCGCGATGACTCTCGAGGTTTTCTTGAGTGTGAAGGGATTGTATTATTGTAGGACCCTTATTAGGCCTTCGATCATTATGTAGGGCATGTAAAACCCTTATTGATTTTTATTTTCCAATATGCTGACTCACGATATTATCGATTGTAAAGGTTGAGTTATTTGTTATCTGCTTATAATTTCCTTAGGCTTTGTATCCAGGTGAGATGTGCCTCTACTTGGAGTGCAGGCCCTATGCTACGTGTAATGTCTTGAGGTCCGAGGCATGGGATCACGCAGGTTGGGCTGTGATGGTCGAGGGACCAAGTCAACCCTAAACCAAGAAAGGACTTCATATGAGTGATTACACTATACTTGGAATATTTTTCAAGATCCTAGTTTTACCAATAATTTGGTTTTATAATTTCCATGATTTTCTATTAGGAGTTTGCTGAATGCAGGAGAGGGTTTTACTACTATAGTATTAGCATAGTAGTAGTTTTCATGCTTGATATATGCTATATGATTTTTAAATAGCATGGAGTTAATAATTGAGAGAATACCTTGTAATTGGTAGAGGATTAGCGGATGTATCCTAGAGCTTTTGCATCCTAGTTGGAAGGCTTATAGTAGAATGCCAGCCAAGGGAACAAGGGCTCATTGGTATTAGAACCCGAGAAAGAAGTGTCTCTGCAATATCGGGTTGCAGGGGAAAAGATTTGTTTTTAAACCCTTTTTCCTTTATTATATAAAATGTAATATATTTCCAAATTGTTTTTATATAAACCCTTTCCCGACTTTTTAGTGCCGGAAATATGTCCCGGATCTGAGGATGCATACTTACTTGCGATAATCTGAGTTTGGTAAAGGGCAGCATACCACTCTGCAGTGGTCAAAGCTAGAGGTATAGGTTAGGTAGAGTGTATATACCACTTGTAATATATATTGGACGTACGATAGAGGGCATACCTACTGATTGAGGTTTGGAGTTCATTCCGGAGGAGATGTCCCGGGACTTCGAGGGGTGAAAGCTTAGCGTCTGAGGGCCTATTCATACTTATGAGTTGATGTATGCTATAAGATGATTGAGATTGCATTTTGTGCTTTATCTTGAGTTTTTCAAATGCTTAGCATGTAAAAAGTGATTAAGAAGATAATTACCATATGAAGTTATCATTGTTTTAGTATTCCTTTATTATTCAGTTAAGTTATATATATTTTCCTTGTATAGATGTTTCTTACTTGGTGAGTAATGTCGGGAGGAATCAAATTTGAGTGTAGTTTTGTAGATGGCTCTAGGTGTACCTAGCTTATGTTTTGTATTTATTTGGCTTGAGCTTGAAGAGACTTTATAGTATGTATTTATATTTTTGTTGTGTTGGGGGCCACGTTGCCCAAACTCTTTATGTGATCTACTTTTATTTGTGATGACAATGCATTGTTATGATTAAGTTTATGATTAAGTTAAGAGTATTTAAAATTGCATCATGAGTTTTTAGATATTAGATTGCTTTACAACCTTAGAAGCTGGCGGGATACTCTCTTGACTTGGTACGGTGTGACATACTACATCTTAGTAGAGAGATGGGTGTTACAATTTCCTACTGATTACTTGAATGTAAACACCCTATCTTACCATTGAGTTTTTGGAAACTTTCTTTTCATGATAGATTATCACGAGATCCAAGATTTGAATCATTGTGTGGAACCCTTGCTACTGAGGAGGGGTATGTCTTGCTTTCCTATCCTTATACCATGACTGAGGCATGATATAAAAGTAAAAATTAGTCCACACTTTTTGTTTACGAGGAAAGCTTGATTAATTAATTTTTCGCCATGTACATTGTTCCCCACAATAGCTTCTTTTTTATCTAAAAGATATTATTACTTTTGGTTTATAGGGAAGTTTATTCCCTTCCATTTGGAAGCAATCTTGAAAGGAGATATACATGCTTCAAAATATTGATTCATGTTTCCTCCAAAATCAATTCTTTTCTTCTTTTTTTAGAAATTGAAGTGAATTGTCATTTCTTTTTCTTTTTGGTAATCCTACTTGCTTGCATATTTTGTATTGGCACTAGCTTTTTGGTTAGATTCAGACATTTCTTATGACATCCCTTGTTTGAACACATTTTTCTTATGACATCCACTTATTTGAAACCACTTAGTTTTAAATACGCTTAACCGTCTTCAACTTTATCCTGCTTCCATTTGTTCAATAGAATTGTCATTCTTATTTTGGTGAAGAAAGTTTCTTATATTCTATGAACAATAGATTGTGTGTTTCACTTAGCTCTTATATTTTGATTTTTTTTTTAATTTTGCAGCTATATTCCTTTTGCATTTATATTTTATGTTACTATTTATTGTTTTAATTTGTATTGTTTAAGCACTGGGCGCCAAAATGCTTTGGAATTTTTATAGTTTTAATTTATATAAAACTATTATTTTTGAGGAGACTATGGAAGTTGAAATTTTGTACATACCATAGGTACACTTAAGCGAGGCTGGAATCGAGGAGAGAAGAATGTTTAGCAGAAAAGTACCTTTATCAATGCTTATAATTCCTAATCTTCAATTCTCCTATAGATGGTCTAGTGTATTGCATTGTGTCTTCACATTATGTGAACCTTTAAATCTCTGTAGTATAACTAATCCTCAAATTTTTGGATATATGGGCTCCAGGCCTTCCATTTGTGTATTTTTGCTTAGCTATTGTAGTCAAAGCATTTTATTTTTGTCTACTTGAAAATAGGTGCTATGAATTTGTATATGGAACATGTCTTTACTAAACGCTACAACTTTGCGAGATTTAGATGCTTGTGGCTACAAGAAGGTGTCAATCAATATTAAGCCTCCAAATAATTATGAACTCCGAGGTTTTTTAAGCGGGGAAAGTGCTTTTGGATTACAATCATTTGACATTATGTGTGTGAAAGGGAAGCATTATTTGTCATAATTCATAGGACACAATTTTCCAGCATGAAATTACATGGAATCATTGTTATTTTTCAGGGGGAGAACCAGAGGGAGGCTCATACGTTGATTGATATACAAAAGCGGCTTCCCCGGATATTGAAGTCCAAAACCAAGTAAGAAGCGCTTATATTTTTAACATCAAGTTTACCTTCCAATGTGTGCATTATTTTTTCTTTGTTTATGCCTTATGTTTACTCTTAGTGCGGATATTGTTTACTCCATTGTACTTATTCTTTATCCTAAATTTGAAGAATATGATGGAGTGAATTCAGTAGCTTATCACAGTGTCTGAATTGGTAGTCCAAGTAATAAAGTATGGACTATATGGGAATGTCATTATATGTCGAGACCAAAGGGAATAGAGATTGCTAAGTGTATGAAACCAAGCTTTAATAACCTAGTCCTAAATGGTAAAACATTAGAGGGGTTTTGGTTTTTCAAAACTAAGGAACTAAAAAGGATTGAGCGTAAGAACTAAAATGTCGAGAGGATTGATTAGGGGTAAATCCAATAGCAAAAGAGAGAGAGGATACTTGGGCATGCATCCCTTTTGGACTTTAATTCTAAAGATGAGCAAAGATGTTTATGAATCAAGGTTGATACTTCTTGTGCCAATAATCCCTAAAATTATATCCAACCCCTCTTTCAAGGTGGTTGGATAACTAGTCTCTTAGGACTTGATATGAAGCTCAAGGGAATTTATATATATTGGAAGAATCATGGGGGTGAATCATTATGCCGAAAATTAGGATTAAGCCCATCTAGTACCCGATTCCTCGGTGTACTCATGAAACTCTCTAATGAAGCAAGTTCCTAATACAATGAGGCTTAGCTCTAGCCCTTGTATTTGCACACAAGTAATTTCTAGTAATGAAATTACAATCAATACATAACATTCATTAGACATTCAAAGAGAATACCAACAAATCATAAACATTCAATGCTATTAATGCTCAATCCAAAAGTTCAACATACCCAAGTACCAATAGATTAGTTCCCCATAAATGGGGAACTCAAATCAAAATGGACAAGCTTACAAACCAATGAAAGGTAATAGAGAACACCATTACCTCCAAGATTGTAACTCCAATGGTTCTCTATTCTCGAGATTTGGGGTAGATGGCCCCAAGCTCTCCTCTAGCCTCTCTCCCAAGCCAACCTCCCTTCTAAACTCCTCATGCTTAACTATTTATACCCATGAATTAGGGTTTCACTTAATAAATTACAACATTGCCCTTGGCTGGGCCCGTGGAACTTCTAAAGGTTACGGTGAGCGGCCTCGTGAGCGGCAGGTTCATAAGTCCTTTATTTCGCTTACTTGCACGAACCCGGCGAGGTCAACTTCGCGGTTCATCATCCCGTTCGACTCACGGCTTGCTCTGAGCCCGGCGGTTGAAGCTGGCGGTTCATTAGTCGAATCGTCTTATAGGTTACTCACGAACCCGTGATTGAAAGGCCATTCACAAAGCGGTTCATCTCCTTGGGTGTCTACTCACTGTGCGGTGTGAATAGCCGATTCACTAGAACATTTTAACCCTGTTTTTCTTCAAAATGTCTTGATTGTCCTTCGTTTTGTTGATAAATGCTTCCTTTTTAATTCGGGGTGGCCTATATATCCCATGTTTACAAAATGCATGAAGCATTTTAAGTACCTACGAGCTATAAATCAATGCATTTGATATGAAAACATGTTTATAAGTGATAAGTAAATATGCTCATTTGAGTACTTATCAAATATCCCCACACTTAAGCATTTGCTTGTCCTCAAGCAAACAAGACAATAAGTACAAGTAAAAGAAATGATAAGTGTTCAACCTCCGGCAATAATAATAATGAATCTACTCTATCTCAAGTTCACCATGAAGTGTGTATGTTTCTCCTATTTTCAACTTGGGACCTAGAGTTTGTATAATGTCATTTCTTGGCTCTAGATGAGTGTTTTCCACTCCACATACCATGTTCTAGAGTCTTAGCAAGACAAGCATTCCCTCAATGGACTCTAGAGAGTCCTTGAGACCCTAAGTTTATGAAAACCAGCCCTCTATTGAGAAAATGGCCGGACAAGCTCGAGGCCCCACTTTTTTTAGCGGTGGGGCATCTCTAATAGATCCGACTTTCCCGTGCTAAAGATGGTGTAGAGTGTAGGTCCTCTTTTTCTTCAGGATACACATGCTGTTTAGGCACCAAAACACCCGGGTACTTAGAAGGTTACAACACTACCAAGATGTGCTCATACTTAGAAGTGACTTTTCGAATTAAGAAACACCCTGATTAGGGGCCAGGACCCCAAACTACTTCATCACAACAAGTAGTGGAACCTTTGTCTTTATTGCTCCTAATGACTCAACCACTTTGTACATACTATTTTATTTTTTCTCTTACTTGTCCACTAAGTTGAATTATGAAGGGTTAGAAGCTAAACTAGTCCCACAGAATCCTCTTGAAGCCATTGAGGGAAATGCTTTGCAAATAAAGTCAACCAAACATGGTAGTGGGTTATCTATTGTGACTAGAGCTTTTGAATTTCATTGAATATAATCTCTAGATGTCCATGGTGTGTCATAGGAGAATTCTAAAAAAATTTTGAGTACTAGAATGGTGAACAATAAGTAGAAGTGATACATTCGCATTCCCTAATAGATGCTATCATTAGGTCCATATCAAACATGCTTTCGAGGCAAAAATAATAGCTCAAGTATCCCACACTTGATGTTTTGCAATAAATTCATCAATGGGAGAGAGCTATCCATCCCCACACTTAAAATCGTACATTGTCCTCAATGTACACAATTAAATTAGAAAAGTGTGTAATATGCAATAATAATAACAAAGAGGAGGGCAAAAGTAGAAACTTCCCGAGTTATATTTGGTAGATGGTGTTGCGATTTGATTTAGGCAGTAAAGAAGCTTTTGCTTAGGGTGTTCCATCATGAGTATCTGCAAAATAGAGTGAGAGAGAGGAAGAATAGCTTCGAAAGGAGATGACATAGTCGCGGAGATAAACAAATGAAAAGGAGTTACATTAACAATAAATCTCAATGATCAGTATGTAGTTGCTCATTGGATCTTTGATACTGCCTTAGTAGAAGGAGTTCAAGATTAATTACTCTGATTTACTTGTGCTCGTGTAGTTGTCTCCGTGTGAGCAGTCAAAGAAGAGTGAATGCGTGGAGTGAGCTTCGGCAATTGTGTCTTCCTCCTCATCATCTTGATGGATGGAAGTAGTAGCCCTTCCTTACGAGGAGTGGTGTTGGCGGGCTACAACTTGGAAATATTGGCGAGGGAAGAAGTAGTGGAACCTGATGGGTAAGTTAAGGAAATGGAGCCCATGGTATGCTTGAACAAAAGGTTGGTATTTGGGTTTGCTTGCAAAAATAAGCTTTTGAGAAAAATCATTTAGAATGTTTGCGACTTGAGCGGCATTGCGGCATTGCCAATCACCATGTGAGCGGGCGATTGAGCGGCGTTCACCATCCGATTACAAAGGCGGTATGGTTTAAATTAATCTTCTTTGGTTCCATAAGGCCTAGATTTTTGAACAAGACATTAGTGCATACCTATCATGATTGAGTCTAATGATGCAAATGCAGAGGCGAGAGGAATTTAATGTCAATAGATCTCATGAGTTTTATCACTATAAAACAAATAACACAAAGAGACAAGATTGAAAGAGGAAATTTTTTGACTTAGGTTTGCCTCCCAAGAAGCGCTTAGTTAACGTCCACGGAAAGCTTGGCGTACCTAAATCGAAATACCTATGGAGGGTCATATGTGAAGAGATATCCATCGGTATTTCCATAGAAAACACTTACCAAACAGAATCTTTCCCAAATTATATCATATATGGAGCAAGTTTGAGAAATCATACAGGGGGTCACACTCATTTTAGTGGGTGAGTGGAGGAAGTAGGGGGTACCATTTTCTTTGTCTCCATATATAACCATCTACCAATGAGTTTGACTCCTTCCACTTTGTCTTTGTGACAACTTTGAAGGTTGAGTTGAGGTAGTGCTAACATTCATGAGTTCTTCATGTTTGTTTGTCCGAGTTCCCCAAACATTGAAGTGTTGGATCCCAGTATATAAAAAGTAATCCAAGCGATTCGGTTGTAATCTTGTCAACTTCGCCGATACTATAAGAGGTGTCAATCATGATCCATTGTGTGTCGCATGGCTTGAGGCGGTTTAAACACCACTTCTTGGTCCCCACTCGAAGTGCCAGTCGTCCATGAGCATGGTCCTCTAAAGCTTGAGCCGTGGCCAAAAAGGGGCGACCGAGTATAATCGGGACATCTACATTATCATCAACATCCAGGAGAACAAAATCAGGTGGGAATACAAATTGATTAATCTGAATCAGTACATCTTCAGGTACCCCTTTGATCGTCTCACTGATCTATCGGCTAGTTGAAGTATCATCCCCGTTGGTTTTGGGGGCTGGAGAACCTAATTGCATGTATAATTTGTAAGGCATTACATTTTATACTCTACAAGGAGTCTGCTAATGCCTTTTTCACAACACCTTCACACCAAGTATGCAAGGGACTACAAAGCTCCACTGGATCCCTTTAGTTTTTGGGCAGCTCATGTTGCAATATCGCTTGAGAACATTGAGCATTCAATGTGACGACTGCATCTTCCAGTTTCCTTTTTATTTGGAAACCGGTTCCTTCCTAAATTTAGCATACTTTGGCATACAGGAAAGGACCTCCACCAGCTGGCGGTGATGTGCTTGGCTGTTTGATCATGCTCATAAATTTTGTGGTAGAGCATCTTCCTTGTCCTTTACTGAGGCCTCTTTCTGGATATGGAATTTGAGGTTGATATGTGCTTTGGGGTGTTTGATCTACCCACTTTCTCTTTCTCTGCTGGTTCCCTGTTGAGTTTTGTTTGGGGGCTCGGCTTCCTCAACCTCCGACACTTTCAATCGGTGTATTGCAATGGTCCTTTGCACTTCCTTGCCACTTCTCAAGGAAATGGCCTTACAATGATCGGGAGGTTTGCCTCGGTGTTTCAGGAAGGGTGCCTTATGGTCTTGTGGAGACATCCTTTGCCAATTGCCCCACATGGTTTTCCAATCCACGAAATCTTGCTTGAAGATTTCGATTGAGGCACTAGTGTCTTGCATGAACTTCAACATGGTTTCTTCCAAGGTGGATTTCTTTTCTTGCGTTGGCCTTGGCATCGAAATTTGAAAACGAATTGGATATTGTCCCCCTTGGGGGTTCCCATATGAAAGTGCCGAGTTGTTCCACATTGGGTTTTGTGGTCGATACTGATTGTTTGGCATTCTCTGTTGGTTTCCCATGTATTTGACTTGCTCCATAGGTGATGTCTCAGCACAAGAAATCGGACAATTCGATACCTCGTGGCCTCCTCCACAAGTAATTACAAAACATAGCGGCAACCGGGCCGACTGCTACCAACATGGGGGCACCAACCAGCGGTAAGGCGGTCCAATTTGTTTTGTGAGGTGACAAATTTTCAGCAAGGGAAGTGTCTATAGAAGGAGGACCTTCTACAGATCCCACGAGCTTAACTTGCTTATCCCTTGTAGACCAATGGGCCTCGTTCCGGCCATGTCTTGAAGATCTTCTCTCCTTCTTGGGGTACTTGTTGCTTAATAAACCTCCTGCTGACACAATCCACCAAGACTCTATTGGCATTGTCTAATCCATTATAGAAGGTCGCGGACCTTACTACAAGCATCTAAACCATCTTTGAGGGCAGCGTCTAAGTAGTTCCACTGAACCTTTCATAGGCTTGAGAAAATGTTTCAACCCCATTACGCCTAAAGTCATTGATGTTAGATCGGAGACTTTGAGGCCTTGCTTGGTGGGAAGTAGCTGGCCCGAGAATTTCTCTAGCATGTCAGCCCAAGAGCGGATGGAACTTTGAAGGGAGGCGATGTGAGCCAACTATAGGCCCCTCATCGTAGACTCCATGGAAAGAGTCGCAATCGAATGGCTTCATTGGTAACTCCATCCGCTTAGAAATCTGCTGAGTTGGAGGAACTTTGCTATATGTGCGTGAGGGTCTTCATTTGGCCTTCCATCAAATTGGGCCAAATTTTGAAGCATATGCATTGTGCTTCCCTTGATCTCAAAGGTGTTGATATTAGCATTCGGAGGGTGGATGCTGAATTCTTCTCCGGTGTATTGAGATCGCTCATAGTCAGCTAATCTTTCTTTGTTTTGTTTTTCATTCCATTGAAATTTTGGATACTAATCTTCACTTTCTGGATGTCTTGCGAGGTATTGATTGCATGACCTGCAAGAACTCTAAAGGATTTCTCGAAATTGACAGTGAGATTGAGAGAACCTTCTTGCGGAGATTGAGAGAGATGGGTGCACTTAGGATCCTCTTGGTCGGGAAAATTTCACTTTCGTGCGAAGTTATTTGTGAAGCAAGGGAAGTACCAATTATGGCCGAGAGAAGGCAAACGTTAGCCGAATATGAGAGATCTTATTACAATGGGGAGGAGTTCAGTATTCACCCTCCCAATGTCAACATGAACAATTTTGAGATCAAGCCAAGCACAATGAGCATGATTCAGAACACAACTCAATTTGATGGGAGACCCGAT
The DNA here is from genome assembly GCA_026586065.1 of Dioscorea zingiberensis. NCBI lineage: Eukaryota > Viridiplantae > Streptophyta > Magnoliopsida > Dioscoreales > Dioscoreaceae > Dioscorea > Dioscorea zingiberensis. The sequence continues at coordinate 38,144,616 of CM048820.1, read as the reverse complement.
GAAGATCCTCATGCACATCTAGCAAAGTTTATCTAGATTTGCAACATGTTCAAGATCAATGGGGCTTCCGATAATGCAATTCGGTTAAGACTTTTCCATTCAGTTCTTGAGGAAGGTGCATATAGGTGGCTTACTTCATTACCATTGGGTTCCATCCGTACTTGGGCGAGATGCTAGACAAATTCTTGGGCGCTACTTTCCACCATGCAAGGCTGCAAAGCTAAGGTTGGACATCTCCGCCTTTAAATAAGGCCCTTGAAACATTTTTGAAGCCTATGAGAGATACAAAGATTTGCTCCGGCGTAGTCCACAACATGGCCTAGACCCCTATGCTAAGGTCAGAATATTCTACAATGGGTTGGACAACTCAACTAGACAATTGTTGGATGCCGCCGCGGGCGGATCATTGGGGAACAAATACCCGGAGGATGCCAAACAAATTTTTGAAGACATGGCTACTAATGAAGCTCATTGGTCTACAAGAGATAAACAAGTAAAAAAGGTTGGGTCCGTAGATGAAGCTGTAATTTTTTATCCAATTCTTGGTGAAAAGTTGGATATGTTGACAAGGAAAATTGAGCTATTGACAACCGGTAATAGCTCAAGGTCGGCCATGGTGATGTATTGGCAATACTTGTGGGGGAGTGCATAAAGCATCAAATTGTCACATAGCAAACATTGAAATGATTCCCATGGAGCAAGTACAATATATGGGGAATGATCCAAGGAAACCGAATGGTCAATATTGACCATATGCTCCTAAATGGACCCATCCGGCCTTGTCTTGTGGAAATCCACAAGAGGGACAATACCCTCCCGGCTTTCAACACCCTCCAAAGCCTCAAGAGAAGAAGTTTAACTTGGAGGAGATGATCATAAAATATATGCAAAAATAACGACACTACAATTCGGAATCTATAAGCCACAGTTCATAACTTGGAGAATCAAATTGGGCAAATGGCAAAATCTCTAGCCGAGAGACCCCAAGGTAGTTTGCCGGGCAACACGGAGGGAGAATCCTCGGGGAGAGCAATGTAAGACCATCACTTTGAGAAGTGGAAAGGAGGTGGAACTCCCAGTCCCAAAGCCTCAAGTAAACACTCCCATAGAGATTGAGGATGCCGAACCCGTCATTAATTCTGAGGACCTTGGAGACATCGCCCGTACCCCCATACCAACCTCAAGTCCCTTACCCGACGAGGTTGAACAAAGACAAAGAGGATGCTCAGTTGATGAAGTTCAAGGGTATGTTGAAGCAACTACACATCAATATATGCCGTTGGTAGAGGTTCTAGCCCAAATGCCTAAATATGGAAAATTTATGAAGGATCTCCTCTCAACAAGAACAAATTGGGCGATGTGGGTATTGTAATGCTTAAAGCTCAATGCTTCGGCCATTATCCAACAAGATATGCTTAGAAGAAGTTGAAGGATCACGGTAGTTTTGTGGTCCCTTGCATCCTTGGAGAAGGGGTCACAAAGAAGGCATTATGGATTCTAGGGCAAGTATCAATGTGATGCCCTATAAATTGTACATGAAGCTTGGCCTCGAAGAGCTTAAGCTTATGGGGATGACACTACAGTTGGCCGACTGATCTGTGAGAAGACCAAAAGGAATAGCTGAAGATGTGCTTGTTCAGGTCAACCAATTTGTTTTCCCGGCCGATTTTGTGATTTTAGATGTTGATGATGAGGTCGACGTGCCTATCAGTCTTGGGTGACCTTTCCTCGCCACAGCTCAAGCCTTGGAAGATCATGCACAAGGTAAGCTTGCTTTGAGGGTGGGAGATCAAGAGGTTGTATTTCAATTGCCCAATGCAATCACGGCACTCAACGACCCAAGATGACACCTTGTATTGCATTGGCGAGGTTGATGCAATCACTTAGAGTGTATACAAGATTTACTAATGGTGGATCCACTATACCCCTATTTGGGAGAATAAGAGAATTTTCGAGGAGGAAGTCTTGAGAGAGTTCCATTCCATCAAGGGTAGAAGCGGTGAAGGTCAAGAAAAATAAGCAAAAATTCATTCCACCTACAATATCTTTGGAAGAAGGTGCAAGAAAAGCGGTAAGCATAAAACCATCGGCTCGTAACACTTCAAAGGAAGCCCGGGTATGGAAAATAACAATAGATCAATTTATGCCAACTTGGGGATGTTTTATTGAACAATGCTTTAAAGGAGGAGCCAATGAAAGCTTCAAGGTATTTGAACCCCCATGAGGTAAGGTGGAGGTACGTCAAGCTAGTGATATTAAAAAAACGCTTCTTGGGAGGCAACCCAACTCCTAGAAATTTTCTTTAGTTATAATTTCTTTTGATTAGTTAGATTGTGTGTGTTTTGAAATAAATGAATGAGATGTGTCATATCCATTTTCATAGTGTACCATCTTGCTGGTTGTCGATCCATTCATTGCCCTAGATTCATATTTGTCATTAGGTAGCTAGGAGAATTTGAATGGTGTCCTGGATTGGCTATATAAGCCAAACCTAGGCCCATACGAGGTGTCATACGGCTTATTGGAGCATCACGGGCTGTCAAGCGGCTCATATCTGAGGGCCGTATGACCCGGCCGATCAGGTATCACGGGCTGATATCACGGCCAGTATATGGGCTTGCATTATATGGCAGGATTTGGGCATTATAAAGGACGATTTTTTCCATTTCTTTTTCAAATCCTAGCCGACCCCACTCTCCTCCGTGTCGATTCGAGTCCTCTCTTCGTCAACACAACATATACTCTTGATTTAAGCACTCATTCTCTCTAGGTATGACCTCTAATGGTTTGATTTGTCGATTTGATCTATCATCACAATGTTTAGAACCCTAGGGATTGAATGAATGTATTTTGAATGAATTTGAGATAATTGTATGCCTTTTTGTGTCAAATTTTTATGGGAATGCATTGATTTAAGGCATGTTTAGAGTTTAGGAAGACAAATGGGGGTGAATGGCATGTAAATGAGGGTGTACAATTTGTTGGAATCGGCACCGCCCGCCCTAAAGCGCCTCTGAGGCTGTATAGGTGTACCCATACGGGCTGATATACAGCCCTTATGTAAGCCCCATTATGGCTCCCGGAGTAAGTCATATGGGTCGTATACACTGCTAGTATGGATGCTCGTATAGGGCCCATTAAGGGCCGTAGTGAGCAAATTTTTGTTTGACTAATCTCTTCGGTACTCCCATTCACACTAACACCTCTTTCGATTGTTTTGTAGACATATGCGGAAAAGTAATAAGCGTCAAAGAGGCGAAGGACCAGGGGAAGGCTCCTCCACCACACAACAATTTGAAGAGGGCGCTTCTTCCACGCTACCAAAGGCTAGGCTGCCAAGCCCTTTGGACAAGCGCCCAGATACAATGATTTGGGAGTGGCCACCGGAGCTTGGGATTGCGGACGAGTCGAGGAGCATGCTTCGTTGTTGGTGGATGGGGACGAGGGTGTTCTCTATTAACCCGCGAGACCTTCAGCGAGGCGACTCGAGGTCACGAGGCATTTGATGCCAATCAAAGTGCCATCCAGGAGCTCTCCCTCACGCGATTTCCTTTCAGATTTTTTAGGAAAAGAAGACCATGAGCTACATCCGCTTCTCGATGCTTATGAGATTCTACGATAGGGACACCTTAAACACTCCCTCCTCACTTCCTTCCCCGAGGACATCATCACACCCACGCGCTACTGGCTCCAGCTCGGGGGACGCCATGGGAACATGAAGGCATCCTTCATGCCTGATCCCATCCACCGCTTTATCCATGCACTAGTCAGCCGCTCCATCACGAGCGAGATGACAACATCGAGAAGGTCACCGTCACCGACTTCTTCATTCTCTGATTATTTTCGGCGGGTACCTATCCATTTTAGGGTATGTACTTGCCAACTACTTATGCACTAGGGGACCCACACGGTTGAAGATCATCGCTTCACGGGGCCCTACATTACCCGCCTCATCATTGGTATGGGCCTCGAGGAGAAGGCGGAGGGTATGGAGAGACTCCAACTTATGACCCGGCACAGGGATGAGCACTTTATGCCCGGATGGGGCTCGTCGAAACACTCCGGGAGCCGCTATACAGCGTGCGGCAAGAGCTCTACTTGACTCACGAGGATGATGAGGAGTGATTGAGAGGACTTGACATCCCATCTCCATGAGCAAGCTCCCATCTTCTTGGCGGAGCCAATTTGGCGGTTTGGAGGAGCGGATCTCGGACATTACGTGCCACCTAGGATCACGATTTTCAAGGAGTAAGCGCGCTTAGGTGACCGATTCCGTAGTTTGCATCTCTCTTCATCCAGCGGGCACCCATTATTACGCTCCTCGTCGGTGCTGAGGACCCCCAGGCGGCACCGAGGCATTAACGGATGACCCGTGACTTGAGAACTTGGACATTTTTATTGTGTTGATGAGACTTTTTTTTTCTTGTGCACCTTTTATATTTCTTGTTTGTTGGACTTATGATCTTATTTTCTTGCACCGTGTATAGCTAGCAAGGGCATCACCCTTCTACACTTATCCTTCTATTTATTTTCTATGGACTCCGTTGTTTTCCCATTCTTTTCTATGGAATTATGATGATCTTTCCCTTGCTTTACAGAAGTGGAACTTGTATCAACATTCCTTGATAGTCGTCAAGCACCAACTTCATGGAAACAGATTGGCCCATCAAATTAACCGTGGAAGTTTTACTTCACCTTTCTTCATGCATATTTAATTTTGGAATTATTGCATACATTGAGGACAATGTACATTTTTAAGTGTGGAGATGGGTTGCTACATATCCTTTATCTTTATACATCCATAGCAAAACTTTAAGTGTGGAGATAGGTAGCTATTAGTGAAATTCATTGCAAATTTTTCATGACTAGCATGCCTCGACAAAGGCCATAAGGAAGCATGTTGGCACACTCTATTTCTAGGGTACCATCTTGGCACATAATTTTGTTAAACTCTCCTATGAAACGTCATAGGCATTTAAAGAACATCTCTGCAATACTTATGATCTTTAGAGACAATAGATAACCCATTGCCATGTTCTTTTTACTTTAATAGCTAAACACATTTGTCGATTGCTCCAATAGATCTCGTGGCACTAAATTAGTTCATTAACCTCTCATAATATGACCTAGTGGACAAGTAGGGAGAGAATAAAATAGTTGTACATAATAGCCACGAAGAAATAAAGACAGTGTTCCGCTGCTTATTTGAAATAGTTTGGGGTTCCGGCTCCCTATAAGAGTGTCCCTCAATTCGAAAAATCATTACTTAGCATGAACACAACCATGCAGAGTGTAACCATCTTTAGTAGCTAAGTGCCCCGGTGCTAATTAGCATGAGCACTCTGCGAAGAGGAGGAACTACACTCTACATTGGTCCTTAATACAAGAAAGTCGGATCCATTAGGAATGCCCTACCAATAAAAAAAAAAAGTCTTCCTATTTGTCCACCACTTATCTAATCTTAGGGGATCTTACTGATCATAGGGCCTAAAGAACCTTAGAGTCCATTGAGGATGTATTTGTCTTGCAAAGTTTCTTTTAGAACATGGCATATGGAGTGAATAAGAATTGTATAGAATTATAATGATATCTTGCATGAGGTCTATTTAGGCCCTGGGGTGTAAATGGGAGAACAAAGCACATGGATGATGAATTTGAAAAGAGTTGAGCGATACATTTCATGGCAAAGATGATGAACACTTATATTTTCTTCATTTTGTTGATTTCTTTTCTTTGCTTGGGGACAAACAAACCTTTAGAGTGTGGAGATATTTGATAAGTGTTTATTTGAGTATAATTTTATATCATATTCTTATATGCTTGGCATGTAATTTTGAAGACTTTTTTCCCATTGATACTTAAAATATATTCATTCTGATAAACAAGGCAAAATACCAGAACCCCGGAAGAAAGAAAGCATATAGAGAGAAATCGGGACCTCGAGCACCTAGAAGGGCCCATACGAGGCATTTATAAGGGTTGTCATACGGCCGTATATTGGCACTGAAAGGGAATATGGGCGATGCTCTGGCCCATTATGATAAACCAAATATGGAGGTGCTGGCGATATCACGAACTGTAAATCATAAATTTTAGCGAATATACTTGAGACCTAGAAGGGGGCAAATTGGTAAATCTCACACCTAAAACCCTAGAGGTATAAAAAGCCGACTAATGAGGGTTTTAGGATAGCGAGGAATCAGCTTGGGGAGAGAGCTTAATCTTGGGGAAAGCATGGAGATTCCCATCTTGGAAGCTATTGGAGCAAGAAGAGTGGAAATCATTGGAATAGGATCAAGGAAGCCATCAGCGGTGTATGCATTAGTGTTTTTCGTTATGATTTCCTTGTTTGCTTTCATCTTTGTTTTGGATTGTTGCCCCCTTTTCATGGAGGGCTAATCTTGTAGATGCTTGAATGATTGATGAACCCTTGTACATATTTTAATTAATGTTATCTCTCTATCTTTGATTGCTTGGTTGAATCTCATTGAGTCTATTGGATGTTTTAATGTAAGTTAATCTCTCTATGTTGTGAGAGCAGGAGGGATTTTAAGTAGTGCATGTATGGGGGAAGAAGCGAGCATACTCCCGTGTGTAGACCATTTCCATTAGAGGGATTGTGAGGTATCACCGGGAACCGGGTACTAAGGAGGCGAGTCCTTTAGATGTATTATTCCCATAATCCCTCCAAGAATTAGGTTCCCTACAATATCGCCGGTAAAGGCACTAGGATTAGTAACTCTCCTCGAGAGAGGGAGTAGAAAACACCATAGGAACCCTTGGCCAAGGATCAACCAAATGTCGAGGATAGAGAGTAGCATTCATCTTTTACAAGTCCAAGGGGGATTCAATTGTCCGAGCATCCCCCTTTTATGATTGTTTAACCTTAAGAGCAACTCAATTCCTTTGTTTGTGTTTTCAATTGATTAGTTTAGAATTAGTATAATTCACCACCTTTGGATAGACTAGATAGTAGATGAATAGTGGGTACTAGAACTTCCATCTCCCTGAGGATCGATAACCAGACTTTCAAGCCTACTTTATTACTTGTTACGACCCGTACACTTGCGGTTGCATCGCATCATAGAAGTCCTCTAATGTTATCAATTGCTTTTTACTCTAGAGATTGATTTGGAATTCAAGTATGTCTTTATGTAAGCGTATTGTTTTTAAGAATCAAGTTTGTGTAGTTCTCTAATTTCTCTATATTTTCATTTTGATATATGTTAGTATATTCGTGAAAATGTAAATATATTAATAATCAACTCTCAATTTTATATGGTAAATTTTATTTTTTACAAATCCAATTATTTTTTAAAAAATAAATTATTATCAAAATTTTAATACCAATGTACCATTTGTTAAAAATCTTTTAATAAACTCTTTTACATAAACACTCTTTTACAATGGGATTTATATAGTTAATTTATATTTACTATTTTAACAAATCAATTCTTTTACCCAATACCAATTATTATGTAAAAGTGCGCTAGAATTTAATTTTTAAAACTGTGGGTTTTGTCTACAAAACATACCAAAAGTTTTGTACTTCTGCAAAATGGCCTCATAAAATGTAAAATTAGTTTTAGAAAATAGGTTATTTTTTCTACAAAAGTTGACAATTTTACAAACCCACTCTTAAAAGCTAAAATTAAAATTTTAAAACTATACGATTTATATGCAAAAATACCAAAAGTTAGGTACGTTTGCCAAAATTCCATTGTAAAAAAATAAATTTAGTTTTAGATTATCACAAGGGTTTTTCCAATTTAACTTTTAAAACTATGAGGTTTATCTACAAAATATACATGAAGTTTTGTACTTTTGCACAATGGCCACATAAAATAAAAAATTTGTTTTAGAAAACTGTTGGCTTTTCTACAAAAGTTGACAGTTTTACAAACCCCCTCTTAAAAGCTAAAATTAAAATTTTAAAACTATCGAGTTTATATGCAAAAAATGACCAAAAGTTAGGTACGTTTGGCAAAATGCCAATGTAAAAATTAAAATTAGTTTTAGATTAGGGAAAATTATTTTTCTGAGTCCACATTTATTTTACTTTCTGACTTTTCAGTCCCTTTGACAAAACATTAAACTTTTCAGTCCTCCCTTTTAAAATGAATTACTTTTAGTTCTCTACCGTGACCTTTACTCGTTACTTTTTGATTAAAACCCCAAAATACCCTCTCATTCCGCCCAAAATTCACCTTTTGGTGAAAGGATAGGGAAGTGCTGACCAATTTTGTTCTTCAGGGCATGTTGTGTACGTCCATTCTTGCAAAAGAAGCGAAGCCTTTTCTTCTCCTTCCTGTCTTCTCCTTCCTGTCTTCTCCTTCCCTTCTTATCCTTCATTTCTTCTCCTTCCTTTCTTCTTTTTGAGGCTTGATTGTGTTTATGTTTTTAGTATTGTAGAGAAGTTACGACGTAACTGAGTCTGGGGCGGCAACAAGCTAGGTGGGAGAGTCTTGCAAAGACAAACAACCAAGGTAGATCCACTTTCCCATTATTTTTTCATGGCTTGCGTTGTATAATTATGTTGTTTTTGCAAACGGCGTTCTTGTTGCAAGAGTTAGATGGAAACCATTTTCGTCGTCGCGCAATATGGGGGAGAAGGTCTAGCCTTGGAGCTCATATTGGTCACTTGTTGGGAGTCAGTAATGGATGGCATATGTGAACCGTGGGACCTTGACCCCTCTAGCATGAGAGTGAGTTATATCGCACCAAACGAACGAAGAACAACTTGTCACATTGACAATTCTATAGACTTTGTGCGTATGTGCAACATTTTGCAATTGTTCGAGAAGAATATGGTCGACCTTATTGTGGACACAGGTGAAGTGACCGTTGGCAATGAGTGCGGGTCTTCAATTCCAATGTAATTTACTATCTTTGTTATCTGGCAATATAAGCCTTTAGTATGTGCTTGTTATTTCCCGCAACCGTGTATTACAAACACGTAAGCATTTACAATTTCTTTAAGTCTTTAGAATTGCTCTTATCTCTTTACTATCGACAAAATATATTTAGTATTTGTTTTATCTCCTTTTTATCTACCGTAAAGCTTTAGTATTTCTCTTATGTCTTTATTATTTCTGATAAGTGTTTTACATTAATTCAGTATCTCCTTGAGTGTTGCTTCATTCGGTTTAGTATTATCTTACTTAAAAGAATTTTTTCAATCATCGGGGACACTCCGGTCGAGCATGTCCTTGAACATTGTGGGTTCTTCTCAATATCCACGAGATTGCGATTACTTTCCGAGTCGTGAGCGACTTGAAAACGTGGAACAGCCGGGGATGCCCTCGTAACTTTGCTATCAAAAGGAAATTTGCTTTACGTTAATTAAAAATAGCGAGAGAAAGGGTGTGACCCGGATGTGCTAAAGGCGGACTACAATTGGAGGATCCATTCTTCTCGAGATGGAAATGCGGAAACCATTGAATAAATACATTGCAACCCACACATGTGTGTGGTGGTGGTATCGGGACGACTTCCCACCCGAAAGCATCCAAAAAATGGGTTTGAGGTCATGTGATCCAGAAGCTCAAGGATTGTCCTTTGTATCAGGCCGTTGACGCGCCCCCGGATAGTTTGCGAGAGCACGGCGTGTGTCTTCCGTACAAGCAAGCATGGATGGGCAAAGAGGTTGCCCGAAGCGCTCTCCATGGGAGTGAGGTACACAGCTATGATTTGTTGTTATGGTATGCAGAAAAGGTATTGGCGACAAATCCACAGTAGCGTTGCGTAATTGGCGGTGATGGCGGCGATTGAAGTAGTTTTCCGTTCTTGTGTCATTGGCTTCAAGTTGGGTTGCAGACCGCTGTTGTTCATTGATGGAACACATTTGCTTGGGAAATATGGTAGCATCTTGTTAGGAGCGACGGGCAAAGACGGCAACGAGGGATCCTTCCACGTTGCATTCGCCACAGTGGACAATGAAATAGATGACAATTGGACTTGGTTCCTCAACACTCTCAGGGATACAATATATAGTGATAACGATTATGACAATTGCATCACATTCGTATCCGACAGATCGAAAGGTCTCGCTAATGCCATCGCAAGGGTGTTCTTTTCATCGTCTCATGCCTATTGTTTACTACACTTAGAGGCAAACTTCATGAGGGGAAATACTAGCCTTAGGAAAGCATTGAAGGAGGAGTGTTGAACCCTCTTTACCCGCTAAAGAATTTGATGATACAGTGAACGACCTCATGGTCGCATCGGTACAAGCGCACCGTTGGCTAATCCACAAGTCTGATGTAGCCCATTGGTCGAACAATTTGTTTAAGGGGCAAAGATGGGGTGTGGTGTACTTGAACGTTGCTAAGTCATTCAATGCGTGGATCAAGGAGGCGCGCCACCTCCCGGTCACCGAAATGGTCGACTCAATCAGATAATATTTACATGTGACTAAAAATCCTTTACTATTTAGGGATAATCTTCACTATCGCCTCTAACGCTTTACTATCGACCTTAAAGCTTTACTATTCAGTGTAACTCTTTATTATCCCGTATAACTCTTTACTACCAGACCTAAAGCTTTATTATCGAGTGTAACTCTTTAGTATCCCGTATAACCCTTTACTATCAGGCCTAAAGCTTTACTATCTAGCTTAAGTCTTTACTATTGAATGGAAAGCTTTATTATCTAGCACAACTCTTTACTATCTTGCTTAAAGCTTTACTCTTTGCTGAAAGCTTGATTATCTCTTACAAACTCTTAGCATTGCGTAGGTACAAGCTCATGAGATATGATGTATGCGGCTAGCGGTCGTATTGGGCAACACATCTTTGCCCAGCAATACATCGAAAGCTCGAGTACGCTATCGAGTCAAGCTGCTTGCTCTGCATAGGTCGTTCGGACGGTAAGCAATTGGAAGTTATAGAACAATGTAGCTACGCGGTCAATTTGCAGACAAGGACATGCTCTTGCAGACGTTGGGAAGTCTACGGAATACCTTGCACGCATGCTTGTGCGGCAATCGCGACTTCGGAGACAAGTGTACATCGCTTTGTGGATGACTACTTCATGGTACAAATGTACAGCAATGCATATGCAGACCATATTTCTCCAGTACCTGGACACGATAAGCCGACAGATGCATCCCGCGTCCTCCAACTACGGCCACCTATTTGAAGAGACGGCACAGGCGGCCGAGGTGGACTAGAATTGAGTCGCATGCTTTAGATGTGAGAGGATTGCGGTCATTTCCGCCAAAACACTGGCCACAATCACAACACTTACAATGCAGTAATAACTGATTAATCTTTTCCATCTACGCTATAAGGTTTACTAGTGATGAAAAATTTTTACACATTGAACACATAAATTGCGTAATGCATAGTTGGGTGGCATATCCGTTAGTAAATGTGACATATATGTTTATAAAATGTGGTATATATGTTTACAAAATGTTTACATGAATACTAATGCTTGGAACAAGATACTAAAAAGTTAGTCCGGATAGTAAAGACTTAGCACATGATAGAAAAGAGTTAGTCCAGATAGTAAAGACTTAGCACATGATACTAAAGAGTTAGTTTTGATAGTAAAAAGTTAGTATATGATAGTAAAAACTTAGAATACGATTGTAAAGATGATGCTTCTTCAGTTGCTTGTTGCTTCCTCAGTCGTTGGTCTCTTCTGTTTCCCCGGGGGAGTTGCTTGACTGAATCCGTCCGCAAGTATGCGCGCGACATACTCCAACCGTAGACATGGAACCTCTGTGCGATTCAAGTGAAGCTTCTCACCATTCAATACTTGCTCCATGAACCGCATGATGTACACGGAGCAGTAAACACTGTCCTCTTTCTGTTGAGGGTAGTCACGGTCATGGGAGAGTGGATACTTGTCTATTTCATAGCAGTGCCCCAGCTCGATAGTAAGTGCAGATTCGAAAAGACTCCTCTGCGTTTAGAACAAAGAAGTTTAAGTGGGTGCAAAGGGGAGAATACAAAATATGCAAGTGACTGACTTACCATTTCCTCAGCATCCTTGTTATATGTCGTGCTGTCGAGGGATGAGTAGTGAATGTATTGTCTCATCTCTTTATCCAAGACGAGGAGGTGGAATGCTTGTTTAGAATTATTGGCATAAGAACAACTTCAACATTCTCGAAAGATTTGACAACATTGGCCATCAGAACGAGCGAGTCGTGGGTGATGTGGTGTTGTTTCGACATAGGCAATGCAAAAGGCCTAGTGAAGGATCCGAGCCTCTTGTATGGGGAAAGAGTCTTCTTCAGGTCATCAAAGAAGATCATGACGAAGACGTCCATGACATCGTCGGGCACTTGATCTCTTCCCTCGACTAGTGGGTATAATTGGGCACGGGTAGTAAAGGCCCATTCGTTCTTCCAAACAATTGTGCTAGAAAAAAAATCATAAGACACATTAAATAAACTGTTAGGTCAAATACTAAGCAGTTAAGTGATATCATAAGCATTTAACTGAAATACTAAGCACTTAAGTACAATTCTAATCTGTTACGTCAAATACTAAGCAGTTAAGTTATATAATAAGCATTTAACCAAATACTAAGCCGTTAAGTGAAATTTTAAGCTGTTACGTCAAATACTAAGCTGTTAAATTAAATACTAAGCAATTGTGTTAAATACTAAACAAATCATATAGTATGAAGATTGTTCTCACATGTCCATCTTGTAGTTTAGATAGAAATTGATGACTGCTTGCTTCTCCTTGTTCAAGCACTTGAACCTTGTAGGCCACTTATTTTTTGGAATAAAATCTGTCTTGACAGGCTCTACATTTTCCACGGCGTAGACGGCCATCTCTACATCAATCATATTTTCGTGATGGGTGGTGAGGGTTCCGAGCCCCGTGGAAGTGGATCCCCTATGAGTGGATCTCCCATAACTGTCTCACTAGCGGGGGTCGTACCCTCTGCCTCCGACAGTATGCCGGTTTCCAGGATGGCGGCTTCTTCGGCGGGAAGCTCGGATACGATAATAGGGGGCCTTCTATGGGAGCTTCCTCGCTAGTGCGGACTAACGTCCCTGCATCATTTGGTGACGCGGTCTTCAATATTGCACAAGTTTCAATTAAAGAGTCGACACTCTACCCTGTTCCCTCGCCTTCCCTTTCGGAGGCTGACAGGTCTCCCTCAACAAAATCCGGAGCTTTGTTCTTCAGGACCCTTCTTGATCGCAATTTGTGAGCAACTACTTCACCTACAACATCCGCCAGTGCAGTTGGGGATGGGGGATGGGGGGAATTATCGGCCCTCAAGAGTTGTCTTTCTTCGTTTGGCTGATGGGGCTTAGTGTTGAGGTTTTCTCGCGCCTTGATCCGGAGCCGACTGTTGGTCCCTGGCAAGAAGCATATCTATTTGCCCGCTTATGGAAACGATACAATACTACAAAAACTTTAGTAACATTAAAGCCGTTAAAAAAACGGCATAGATACTAAAGCCTTTAGACGAATACTAAAGACTTTAGGACGATATTAAAGTCTTTAGAATAATACTAAAGACTTTTGAAGAATATTAAAGACTTTAGAATAATACTAAAGACTTTTGAAGAATACTAAAGAGTTGAAAGGAATACTAAAGACTTTAAACAAATACTAAAGACTTAAGTGTTGAAACGACGAAGTAAGCTTACTGTTTTCCCCTTAAAAGATGAGATAAGCGCTTTGACAGGTGTATTTTTTTTTGCAGCTGGTCTCACCGTAACACAAAATTCTTGGTGTCCGGCTGAACTCCAGCTTCTTTCCAGAATGAGTTACTTCATAGAACCATGTAATCAGCACAATCGAGCAACCTCTAAGATAGCATGTCTTCGTAGTCATCTTCCCCGAACACCTTTCATGTACTCAAGCAGCGGTATGTTCGATGTCATTCATGAGCCATGTATGCACGGCCTGTGCCCATGCGTATGTCCCCAGCACCTTTAGGTTATCCGCATAATGAGCACTCTAACTTGGGGCCGTGCATGACGTGGTCAGAAATATGAAGACGCCCATCAAAGAAACTATTAATAGCTTCACAAAGTTTTCCTCCTCGCCTCACATATGAACTAGATCCAGCAGTGTGGTCCTCATGCAATCTCGATTCCTTGAATAGGCTTTACGAGGTATTTGTCCTCAAATGCAGATCGGGTGGTGGTGGTGGGTCTTTTGAATTCCACGGCAGTTCCACTGCAGCGCAGAACAAGGATTAAGGCAACGTCCTCTGGATGGAAACACAGCAAGCTTTCCCCGAATTTAAATTTCTGTAGGCGAACATCATAAACCTGCATGAGTGAGTCGAGCATGCCCCTTTCCTGCACCATTCGCTTCATGCTAAGCAGTGAAGCGAATGGAGTAATGTCGATGATTTGTTTGTGTCTTCGGCTCATGTGTTTGTTCAATTCGGTAAGAGTGTCAACCAATAGACCCATATAGCATCTCTCGTTAACCAAATTTTCAGCCATGGTGAAGTTACCTACAACGAAAAAGCCAAAATACATAGCAACAATTAAAACTAAACCGATACATAGGATTTTAAAGAGATAAGGCGAATCTCAAGCGGATTATCCATTACATTAAAGAGATTGGGTCGATTTTAAACACTTTGTTACCAATTTGTAAAACAAAAACCCACATTGAAACAGATTTAGTAAATCACAGTACCAAAAGCAAGGGAAATCCTTCAGGGCAGCAGTGCCTTATTTTTGCACCTGAGAAAAGATCAAACCCTAGAAAACCTTAAACCTTAAGTCAATGAACAATACGATTACAATTCATATGCACAAATTCCATTATACCACGGAGGGTAGAAAAAAGGAAAGAACCCTAAACCCAAAAAAGACAGGAAAGCAAGAGAAATCGAACATCGTCTACGAAGCCTAAATCTCTTCGCAAGATAAGAAGGTTTAGAACAAAGACGCCGTTGCTACCTCCTTTGCTTGCAAACCCGCTTAATTGAAGCAAAGCGGAAAGGAAGAGAAGACGAAGGATCGTCCCTAGGGTAGAGACTCTAGCGTGGTGGATGTCTTTTAAGCTGGGGATTTAACGGTTCACTTCGTGTTTAAGGATTTTGATGAAAAGACAGGTACATAAAGGAGGGGAGGGGAAAAGCCTTTTCAGAACTGTATCAGCGTGGCAGAACCGCTCAAAACTTCCCAAGGGCAGCAGCGTCTTTTCACCCATCTATTACCACCATTTCGCTTAGTTTGGATTGAAAAAAAAAAATCCCTAGAAAAAGGAGGCACTAAATAAGGATAATCAAAGTTGCAGGGATTATATATGGATTTCGGAAGTTTTGGGGAACGTTTCATTACTTTACTCTTTAGATTATCAGTGGGTTTTTTTTGTCAATTTAATTTTTAAAACTATTGGGTTTGTCTACAAAATATACCGAAAGTTTTGTACTTTTGCAAAATGGCCTCATTAAATGTAAAATTAGTTTTAGAAAATTGTTGGATTTTTCTACAAAAATTGACAATTTTACAAACACCCTCTTGAAAGCTAAAATGAAAATTTTAAAACTACCAGGTTTATATGCAAAAATGACCAAAAGTTTGGTACGTTTCAAAAATGCCATTTTAAACAAATAAAATTAGTTTTAGATTATCACTGTGGTTTTTGCCAAAAAGTGCAAATTTTGGATTTTTATTGAAACACCCTCTTAGAAAAATAATTAGTTTTAAGGATGGCAACGGTATTTTGTGAGAAAACATCAATTTAATACCCCATAAGTCTGGTCAATTATTCAATGAAAATCATAACGAAAGTCTTGACTAATAGGCAACAAGTGTTTATTACGAAACTGGTAGACGAAAACCAATAGACATTCATCAAAGGAAGATGCATAGAGGACGTCTTACTTGTTGTAGATGAACTGATCCACCAAATGAAGCGCAGGAGGTGCAATGAACACTTATAAAAATGGACTTTGAAAAAACTTTCAATATTGTTGATTGGGATTTCCTCTTGGAGAATATGAAAGCACGAGGATTTGGAGAAAAATGGATAGGATGGATAAAAACTATCCTCCATTCCTCAAAGGTAAACTTTCTCATAAATGGCTCCAAGTTGGTTATGTGAGACATAGGAGAGGATTGCGACAATACAACCCCCTATCTTTACCTTTATTTGTGCTGCTGACATGTTTTGATCGTCATACTATGCAAAGCATAATCGCAATTTATTTTAAAACAACAAAACTAAATTTTCATTAGATCACATCCAAATTTTATTTATTAGTTTATAAAGGAAAAAAATTAACTCTCTTATTTTATTCTTATTATAACTATAAGAGCTTGTCTTTTATAAGTAACATAGGATGCACCTAAAGGATATTCAATTAATTTAAATTTTTAATATTTGGATAATCAGTTTATATTTATTCATTCATATTATGGTTATAGCCAGAAGAGTTTGTTTAACTTGATGGGATAAATGAATGTTAAGAGGAGTTCATAGCAAAATTTTATAGTTATGTAAAATGATAAAATAGATATAATCTTATTCTTTTATTACTTCACTTGATTTTTTTTCTAAAGTAATTGTTTAATAAAACATTCTCCTTATCCTATGTGTTGAAAAATGATAAGAGATCAACTGAAATAGAGTCATTTAATAGTGGACAAATATAGGAACCAATATAAAAATATATATAGATTATTAATTATAGGTCCCTGCCTTGTTTCATTATTCCCTTGGGGTCCTTGGGCTATTTTGTTTATTATTATTGTTTGTGTGTGTGTTTCACTTTAAGGTCCATGGTGTTGGAGAAGTGCTCTAAAGACAAACACCTTTGGCACTTTATGTACAAATTTATTTATTTAATAAAAGGCTTCTTTATTAATTAGATGTTTACTACTATGAATATTATATGAGATCTTAAATCTAATTAATGAAGTCCTTGATACAACACATAGCATGAAGGAAATTATGATAGAGATCATAATATGGGATTCCCTAGTCAAATGATCAATGGGAGGGGACATCATTGATCAATCAAGACTAGCACATGTTATTCTCCTTGATCCGATCAAGCAGTTGCTCTCACAAGTCGTAAGTATGAAGATGTTTTGAGTGAACATGTGGATGCTTCTTGCTAAAGGGTAGCAAGTTCATTGGTTGACCTACCATGAGTCTTCACATTATTATCCTATTAAAATGTCAGTGAAGATCTCATTGTAGCAATGGTGCAAATATCCTTAGACTTGAGGTACACAAGTTATCTTGGATATGGATCCCGCTTTGACGCCATTCCTACGCTTTCCCTTCGTGGGTTACTTATGTGGTGGTGATAGGGTACAGCTTTGAAGTATTCGAAGGTATTTGGGTAGCCAACAGAGGATTTACCACTCATGATAAAAGGAGAGTATACCCATGGCCACTTGCGGGTCATTAGTCAGGAATCTTTGGCTAGACTAACTTGTCATGAAGATGGTCTTCGATGACATAAGTTTTGAGTAATGGATCCCATAGGTCAAGGAACTAATACTTGGGCTAGGTGTGACATAGTCAGTCTAGTGTGAGTTAACACATAGTCCATACTCCGAACCAAGTTGGTATAAGATGGTAAAGGACAAATTACACACTAACATTGGCTGTAGAAAGGTTCTAAGTCAGACTACCTGACTTTCCGGTCAATTGGGGGTTATGATATATTGCTATATGCCACTCATGATCTATTTGTAATCAATAGTTGATTATGAATGGCCAACATAACCGGGAACCTAATGGGTCACACGTATAGAAGATATCAATGAGGTATAAAATGGGTTTTAGGAATAGATCCTCAAAAGAGAGAATTAAAGGGAAGAGAAAGATTATAAGTCGAATTTCATTATAAGTCAAATTTGATTGTAAGTCAAATTTGATTATATGTTGAATTTGATTATAAGTCAAATTTGCTTGGAAGTCGAATTTGATTATATGTCAAATTTGATTAGATTGTAAGCCAAATTTTATTTGGGCTTCAATCAAAGTCCCAATCCAAAACAAACCCTAATCTGATTAGGGAGGCCTATAAATATGTGATATTCTAGGCCATAAAGATATACAACTTCTTAGTAATTGATAGGGATCAATAGCCTTTTCTCTTCTCTCCCAAATCCTCTCAAGAACTTCCACCATAGCTAGCACCTTGCATGGAAGATCACCCCGTCGCCTTTGAGGTTGCTTCTGCGGATCTTCGCGTGGATCACAGTTAGAGGCGCTCCGTCTACGGACTGCTATGGTTGACACAACGTTATCTCTGGCTCAGAGAAAGGAATTCGGTACAGATTTCAAAAGGTACATGCCCTTCAACTTTACTTGTGTTTTGATAAACGTAGGGAGATCCGTTTGGGCTAGGGTTAAGAAAATTTTAATTTTTCCGCTGTTCCATGTATATGATACATGTTTTTTGATTTTCTACAAAACCCTACACCTGGAAACAGTGCCAGGGACCTATAAATAATTTTCCCAAATATATATGTTGAAGTGGACCAAAATAGAAATCTAAACAAAATTTTTATAACCATTGGTATTTCTAGTATTTTAATTAAATATTAAGATTTTTCTAAAAGTAGAATCCACACATAAAATATTGATTACTATTAATTAATATTATTGGTCTATATATAAACATTCAATATAACTATATGTAATATAAATGTTACTATGATGGTATATAAATACCCATAAGTGAATGAGTATATAAATCAATATATAACAGCTTTATAAATTTTTATACCTTTTATTATATATGTTGATGCTAAAATCGGCTTTTCTTCGAGTTCAAATCCAATCTTGCACCAATCGGTTGAATTTGTTTGATTTGAGGGACAAAATCACAAGAATGAGGGGAAGATTATCCAAGCACGCAAGAGGAGGCATGATTTACGTTGAAAACCCCATGAAATCGGGGAAAAACCACAATGCTCATGAGCAAATCAACTATTCATTCAAAGTACAATGGAGAAGAAGAAGAACTGGGGGAGAAGCTTGGGTGCTGGAGTCCATGGAGAAGAAGGAGAAGAGGAGCTGAGCCTTCAAAGTGGCAGGTCTTCGCCGTCGTTAATGAACCTGTGTTTGAATGCGGCGTGGCCCTTTATTTATAGGCGCTAGGATGGAAGGGAAACTTACGTGGCAAGCTTCTTCTATTTCACCACGTGTGCGCCAAATTTCACCGCCAAATGATCCAAATTTCATACCTCTTATAAAGACTTCTAGATGTTAGCTAAGCTTCGGCAGTTTGTGTTTCTAGAAGCGTAAGTAAGTCTTCGGCGATTCCTTCGATTTTATCTCTTACTAATCAGGTTGTCATGGAGATAGATGGAAAAGTAGTCTGCAGCTCTTTGGCCAGCTCTTCGGCCAACTCTTCGGCAGAAGAATAGTCTACAGCTCTTTGGTTTCAGCTCTTCAGCTCTTCGGCTTCATCACTCCTCAGCTTCAGCACTTTAGCTCCTCGGCTTTAGCTCTTCCTGCTTCAGTTTCTCTTCAAATTCTTCAAATTCTTCAAATTTCACTTGAAAAGTAGTTCTTCGGCCTTGGTTGAAGAATAGTGGAAGAAGAGTCTGTAGCCCTTCAAAGTGGAAAGCTACCCCGGATCCAAGTAGAAATAGTCTATGATCCTTCCATGTGCTTGTCTGGATGATCGCCATGTATATTCCCACTTTTATCCCTATCATGAGTCCCTCCCCAAGTATGCTTTCGTTAAGCTAAGCATATGGTTGTTTGGCCGAACTGTAGGATGGTAAACTGTGAGCTTCGCTCTGATGCCGAAGAGGGTAGATAGTATCTCTGAAGAAGATGGATAGTACTTCCGAAGAGGGTGGATAGTACCTCCGAGGAGGGTGGGTAGTACATCTCGAGGAGGGTGGATGCTACCTCTCCACAAGGGTGGATCTTTTTTGGGGCCTCCATGGAGTTGAGCTCTTCTTGGAGATGATCTCTTTTTGGAGCCTCCATGGAGTTTAGCTCTTTTTGGAGGGCATTCTTCTCTTCTTCAGAGGCATCTCTTTCGGAAGAGGGACTTTATGAGCCAAGGAGCTCAGCCCCAAGGGGGGAAAATATCGAGAGTTGGCGCTCGTCCTATTAGAAGGACTTTAACGAGAATTAGCGCTAGGCCTTTAATAAGGACTTTTACGAGTGAGATTCCACTCGGCCTTTAAGAAGGACTTTAGTAATCATCTCATTAGAATATAGTGACTTGCGATCAAGGCGCATAGTCACGTTCCTCAGGAGGATGATGCCTTCTAGGAGGACTTTTGAAATCATCCAGCTAGTATACAGTAACTCGCGATCAAAGCGCAGAGTCATATTTTCGAGGAGGAAAATGAGTAACTTGCGATTAAAGCGCAGAACCATTTTTTCGTGGAGGAACATTAGTGACTGTGATCAAAGCGCAGAGTTATATTTCTGAGGAGGAAAATGAGTGGCCCAAGATCAAAGTGCAGAGCCACATTTCCGAGGAGGAAAATAAGAGACTTGCAATCAAAGCGCAGAGCCATATTTCCTGGGAGGAAATGAGTGACTGCGATCAAAGCGCAGAGTTACATTTCCGAGGAGGAAAATGAGTGACCCAGGAGCAAAGCGAAGAGCCACATTTCTGAGGAGGAAAATAAGTGACTCGCGATCAAAGCGCAGAGCTATATTCCTCCGAAGAATGATGCCTTCTAGAAGGACTTTTGTCGAGTGAAACCACTCGGCCATTAATAAAGACTTTAGCGAGTGTTGATGCTAGGCCCCTTGAAGGGACTTTGAAGATAACTCGACCTTGGCTCAATGTTACCTCGCCATGAGCTTGAAATTTTCTTGGCCATGACTAGGAAGTAGTTCATTCGTGGATCCTGGGAGCTCTTAGGCCATGTCTCTGGGAAGCTGCTTGGCTATGACTTGGGAAGTAGTTCGGCCATGATATGGGAAGTAGTTCGGCCATAATTTGGGAGCTCTTCGGCCATGGCTCTGGGAAGCTGCTCGGCCATGACTTGGGAAGTAGTTCGGCCATGATCTGGGAGCTCTTCGGCATGGGATGGCTCGACCTCGGCATAAAAGAGCTCAACATGAGGGGTTTATGCAAAAATAGGCTCTCTTTGAGCATTTCATTAAATTAAATTTCGAGAGAGGAACTCTCTTGGAGAGTATCTCTCTTGGAGCCGCCATGGAGTTAAACTCTCTTTGAGATGATCTCTCTTGGGGCCTCTATAGAGTTGAATTCCCTTGTAGATGATCTATCTTGGAGCCTCCATGGAGTTGAACCCTCTGTGAGATGATCTCTTCTAGGGTCTCCATGGAGTTTTAGCTCTTCTTGAGATGACCTATTTTTGAGCCTCGATAGAGTTGAACCCTTCTGAAGATGATCTCTCTTTGAGTCTCCATGGAGTTGGTCAGCCTTGGAGCCCTGCATAAATGAATAGGAGAGGGAGAGAGAGAGATCATACCTTTATTGGAGCTCTTCTCTAGAGAGAGAAGGCCATGGATCTTGGAGAAGAAGAGTTTCATAGAGAAGTGATAAGCCTCATGCCTTTGGTTGTGCTAGGATCTTCTCATTGCGACACGACTTCTTGTTCGAGTCCCCACAGACGGCGCCAAACTGTTGATGCTAAAATCTGCTTCAGCTCTTCAGCTCTTCGGCTTCATCACCCTTCAGCTTCCGCACTTCAGCTCCTCGGCTTCAGCTCTTCGGTTTACGCTCTTCAGCTCTTCGGCTTGAGTTGAAGAGTAGTTCTTCGGCCTTGGTTGAAGAATAGTGGAAGAAGAGTCTGTAGCCCTTCAAAGTGAAAAGATACCCCGTATCCGAGTATAAATAGTCTATGATCCATCCATGTGCTTGTCTGGATGATCACCACATATCTTCCCAGTTTTACCCCTATATATATATATATATATATATATATATATATATATATATATATAGATATAATCATCATAAGGTAAGATCGGCCGAAAACACTGTTTATTTAAAGTCACCTCCTATTTGACCACCTGGAGCATGTTTGAAAGATTTCCAACCGTATAGATGGAAAGAACATCGAAAAATAAGCTACATGTCAATTTTCATACAATTTGGGAACTTGTAGGGTCTTCATCTTAACGGGTGAAAATTTGTAGAAATCTTACCGGTTCAAAATTTCACCCGTTAAAATGAAGACCTTACAAGTACCCAAATTGTATGAAAATTTACATGCTATCTTATTTTTTGATGTTCTTTCCATCCATAAGGTTGGATTTTCTCAAAACACTGTGCAAGTTGGCCAAAAAGAGGCGACCGTACTTGCAAAGTGATAAGGCCGACCGCACCATATCATGACCCTATATATATATATATATTGTTGATGCCAAAATCTGGTCCACCTCACGCTTTGGCTACTGTGGTCTCGTGATTTGGTCTCAGCCTTCAACAAACAGTTGAAATTTATAGTTGGTGTGGACGATTACTTCAGCTTCTGAATGAGGAACACGGAGAATGCTTTGGAGACCCGTTCGGAATTATCCTATGAAATCCGCTCGGAATTACCTTAGCTTTCCTTTGGGATGAACCTATAAAAGGGAGAAAACAGTGGTCGGAATTGGGCCTTTCTCGCCTCGATTCAAATTCATGCTTAAGTCAGAAAATTTGTAAGAGGGCGGTTTTTAGACATGAGTTAGCTCTTTTTGTGGTCACTTTTCCGATCCCCCTATTTCTCCATTGTCGCTCTTCTTTTATAGCCATTTAAAAGCAGTTTAGGAAAGGCGGTGGAGTAAGGCGGTGAATGAGAAAATATATGCTTACTATGTAGGTGCTACGTAGGTAGGTAGAAAATATCTACCTACCTTGTAGGTACCTCGTGTGTAATTAGAAAATATCTATCTACTATAGAGGTAAGTGGATAAGATCTACTTACTGTAGAGGCGTTGGATACGCTCTTGTCCAGATGGTTATCACCTTCTTGCTTCGTGTATAATTCCGACGGACTTTTTTTAGGGGTGAGCCCTCTTTATTTGCCGGACAGAATTGATACTAATCTAACCTCGCGCGACCGACCATCCCGCTGCTGTTTAAATGTAGCCCTGTGTATGACAGGTGGCCATTTAGGAAGGCAACGCGTGTTTCACCAAATATTTCAGTAACACTAGACCCCCCCCAGAATGTACTTGTTCGAAAAATCTGAGCGAGGAGTGAGTCAATTTGTACTTTTCGCTTGGTTCGAGAACAAGTATCTGCCTTACCTGGCGTGTCTATGTGGGTGTAGGTTCTTTTTTCTAGATACATATGTTTTAATAGGTAACCGACACTTAGTGTGTTGTCTTTTCGTTGTTTTGAATCGAGGTAGATTTTTCTACGGAATTTTCGTCTATAGTGTCACCAAGTTTTACTATATAAGAGGCTAGCGTGGATAACGTTTTCATCCAGCATCCTTGCGTTTTGGTAAAATGGCTCAGCCGCTTGTCCTTTTAAGTTTTTACTTTCACCCAAAGATTCTCGCCGCTACGAAGTTCCAAGTTCGTTTCATGAACACTTGTCGGAATTACAGACTGGGATTGTCCAATTGGTAAGTCCGAACGGCTGTGTATGGCCATCCTTGCTGGTTATTGATAGGAGATTTGGTGAGGTAAGCATTGAGGAAGGGTGGGAAACCTTCCATGTTGATCATGACATAGAGGCAGGGGATCTTCTAATTATCACTTTAGCTATTACTTACGTAGGGGATGTGCGCTTTGAGGTTGAAATGTTTGAAAGCGACTCCTGCCGTAGAGAAGTGGGTCCTTATCTTCGCCCGCGTGCTTTGTCGGGATTTCCTAGTGATAATGAGGACAGCGACGGGTGTGGAAGTCCGTGCGTCTCTTCCGAGTCTTATCGGAGTGGGTCCTCAGACGGATCCGAGGATTGTTAACTAGGGAATTCCGGCGGAGGAGATGTTTATTTGCTCTTTTGCTTGGTTGTGTGCTTTGTAATACCATCGCCGTTGTAAATGAATTAAGTTTATTAATTTGCTCATAAAGTTTTTGATTTCTTCAAGAGAAAATGATCACTGGTGATCCTATGTTGGGATGTGTGCGTTTTGTCCCTTATGGTGCGGGCTCTATACTATGCTTGTTATTCCCTGAGACGCCACGTGTCTCTTTTACTATTTAGCATTAAAAAAGGGGGTAGTGGCGCGATATGAGCGGCGTGCGCGTTTGTCAACATCATGATGGGCGCGGTTCTCTATGTGTCAGGCGGCGTTTGGTATTGCTGACGTGGGATAATTAGATATCTGAACGATCCGGATTTGTGGACCCTGGGTTCAACGGTTTTAATCGGAATGTAACCTTGAGATCTAACGGCCAGGGATTCGTTGCCTTTGTATATAAGCGAAATCGCATAAAAGTGCGTAAAAGTTTGTTTCAAAGTCGAATCGGCCTTCTTCTTCTTCGATTTCCTCTTCTCCAAATGAGCCCCGGTTTTGAGCTTTCTCTGCCGCTTTTTCTTATCTTTTCTTTTCCTAAGGTAATGGCTAGTGTTGCATCTTCCTCCCTCTAGTTCTTCTCATGAGTCCTTGATTCCTTCTCCGGCCCAACCCTACGGTTTCGTCAAGGATTCCAGGCAACTTGGAGGTGTTCCAGTTCAGAGTTTGCGGGTTCACCCTGCCTCTAGGGCAATGGGTAGAGGGTCGGATACGTTCATAAGTCTTTTAGGGCAGAAGGATGTAGATGACCTGGTGGAGAAATATGAGACAACCCTCTCTCTGTTTGCAGTTAGGGTTCCTTGTTCAGGGGAGAGAGCGAGTGCTCCCAGGGAGGGGAGATAGCTGTTTATCAGGATGCGTTGCTGGGCGGACTTAGGCTTCCTTTTCCTGATTTTACTAAGGTGATCCTAGAGGAATATCATTTGTGCCCTTCGTAGTTGACTCCGAACTCTTCGAGGCTGCTCAACGGATTTGTTATGGTTTTTAAGAATTATGGGGTAAATCCGACTGTCCGTTGGTTCCGCCTGTTGTTTAGTCTTTGTTTGGAGTCTAATGCCGATTGGTATTATTTCTCGGCTCGCTCTGGGAGAAAGTTTCTAGGGAAAGTTCCCTCTTCCATTAAGCGATGGAACAGTAAGTTTTTCTTTGTTAGATGTAAATCCGAGTGGGATATTCGAACAAGGTGGGAGGTTCCCCGCGCGGATATTACTTGTGAGGTGATGACGAAAGAAGAGGGAAATCTTCTTAAGTCAATGACGGGGCTATCCAAAGTTTATATGGATAAGTTTTTGACCAAGAAAAACCTCGTTAAATGTCGTTTAATAGTGTCTACTGGTAGGACTTGCTCGCGTACCCAATTTAGTTTGATTTTGGCTTGTGATGTCTAACCTTATTCGGAATTTATTTTGCAGAAAATCCGATGGAAGACGAAGATTTGAGCTATGTTAAGGGTCTCCTGGCTTCTTTCGAAGGTGAAGTTCATCCGCCCTTAGCTCGTGGGCGGAAAAAGAAAGAAGTGGCATCTAGCAAAGGTGCTGATACCTCCAAAGAGGAGAAAAAGAAAAGGAAGAGAAAAGAGACTGACTCTTCCAAGAAGGGGGTTAAAAGTGACCATGGTGCAGGGTCCTCACGGGAGAGGAGGACAAAGAGAAAGAATTCTGAGGACGCATCGGGTCCTGGAATTGTGGGAGAACAGGCGGCGTCGCCTCAGGAGGAAGTCCGTCCAGAAAAAGTTTGCCCGGCTTTGTCGCCAATTTCAGAAGGTCCTTTTTCTAGTCGGCCGGAAGATATCCTTCTTATAGAGGTGAGAACATATTTATAATATCCTTTTTTAAGAGTATGTTTCACTTAACTTCAGTTCATATAGGCGGAAGCAGGAGAAGCGGCTCTCCTGGATAAACTGAGGGTAGTAGACTCGGTTTTGAGGGGATCGACAACTCAAGGGAAGGAGTTGCCCTTTGAGGACATCCCTTTCCGAGACGCCACATCAGAAAATCGCCTCGACGGCCATGAGGCCCGGTCAGCTTCTCTTCCAAACTTCAAGGGTCGGAAGGGAAGAGACCACCTCCCAACCATTCCGCTCGGGTCATGTTGGTAAGAGTTGTTCTTATTTTACTTTCTAGTCCTTTCTAGTTCAAGATTAACGCCGATAATTTGTTTATTTTGTAGGTCGCATTAATCGGGTGGTCCGAAGTCGGCAATCTTTGTCAAGAGGACTTGGCAAAGATGGAAGCGGATAGGGTGGAAATCGCCTAACTAACCTCTAAGGTGGCGGCTTTAGAGGAAAAGGAGAACGAAAGTACCGCTATTATCCATGCTTTTGAGAGGGAAAAAGCCGAGCAACTTCAACAACTGGCTGTTGTGGGAAAGGAGAAGGATGATTTGGCGGCCAAGTTGTCCATTTCTGAGGGTTCTCTTCTTACTACTGAGGAGAATCTTAAAAAGCTACAAGACAATTTTAACGGTTTGGAGAAAGAACTCAAATCTGCTCAAGATGGGCAAGCTTAAGCCCGGTGGAATCTGAAGATGAAAAATGCTGAACTTACTGCTGTTCAGGAGGAGTTGGAAGAGATAAAGGGGGAATGCGACACACTTAAAGAAGACTTAGCTTCCTTACTGACAACTCCTAAATCCGACTCGCAAGAAGTCAAGGATTTAGTAGAGCGAGCGGATAAGTTAGAGAAGAAGGTTGCCCGGCTTAGGGCGAGAGCTAAAGAAGGGGCCACCCGCATTTATTCAGTGGTTCAGCAGGTGGGCCGCCATATCCCTCCTACGGAAGTTTTGTCCATGGGGTTGGCTGGAGTCTTGAAGAAATTCACGGAGCTAAAAGAGCAACAAATTATTGAGACCCCATGGGCTCCTGCTCCTGCCCCATCGGAATTTCCATCTCAAGTTCCTCCAGCAGTGGCCGACTATCCCGAGGGCCCTAGTTCCTAGGTTTAGGTTTTTTTTTTGTTCTTTTAGATACTTTAGTCATTTTGGATGTAATTCCTAGTGCAATACAAACTGAAGTGAAATACAAACCTTGATGTTGATGAAGATTTATTTCTGAGTATTGATTATCCTTAATCATTAAGAACTTTGAAGCAGGTTCTTCTCTTCTTTAGTTTTGTCATAGGACTTTGATTTATCGAGTAAGATCTTGGCCTTCGTGAATGAGATTGTTGCCTCATATTTCGATCGGGATTTTTGCCCCTTGTTTCTAGATGAGAGGTCGCTTATCCTTGTAGGATAATTCCGACTCATCTCCTAGGGATGGGATTTTCACCTCATCTTGGTAGGACGGGATTTTCACCTCATCTTGGTAGGATGGGATTTTCACCCATTTTTGTATGGAATGAGATTTTCACCTCATTTTTGTATAGAATGGAAAAGACTTGACCCTTTATTCCATGAGACATTTAAGAGACTTCTACAGTTTTTACTGATAGTAGCGTCGTAGGTGTTCAGCATGAAATGGACGTTTGAGCGTTTTTCCTTCCATATTTACTAGATAGTAAGTGCCTGCTCGGACAATTCTCTGAATGATGTAAGGGTCTTCCCAATTAGGAGTTAGCTTCCCTGTTCAGCTTTTATTTCCTTGGAATTCATTTTCTCTCAGGACCAGATCACCGATTTGGAAGAAGACTCTTTTCACCCTTGTGTCGTAGAACCTTTTTACTCTTTGGCGATAGATAGATGCCTTTGTTTCCGCCGTTTCTCTTCGTTCTTCGAGTAGATCAAGTTCCGCTCGGAGATTTTTCTCATTTTCTTCTAA
Organism: Dioscorea zingiberensis; assembly: GCA_026586065.1. NCBI lineage: Eukaryota > Viridiplantae > Streptophyta > Magnoliopsida > Dioscoreales > Dioscoreaceae > Dioscorea > Dioscorea zingiberensis. The sequence goes on along the minus strand of CM048820.1, from coordinate 38,116,989 downwards.
TGAGAAAGTCTGTTGTGTTCGCAAGGTAGGCATTCCTATTTCGGCGGGAATGACGACTTCGGCCCCATAAGTAAGAGAAAATGGGCTTTCCCCTGTGGGAGTTCTTGAAGTTGTCCTGTAGGCCCAAAGGGCGCTCGGAATTTCTTCCACCCAATTAGTTCCATTTTTGGACACCCGGGTTTTCAGAGTCTGGAGCAAGGTACGGTTTGTCACCTCTACCTGGCCATTGGTTTGAGGATGCGTTACAGAAGTTAGTCTGGATTTAATTCCGAGCTCGGAACAAAAGCTTTTGAAAGCCTTGTTCTCAAATTGTCGCCCATTATCAGAAATGAAGGCAACTGGAATTCCGAATCGACAGATAACCGTTCGCTATAAGAATCCTTGACACGCTTTTTCCGTGATCTTGGCCAAGGGCTCAACTTCTACCCATTTGGTGAAGTAGTCTATAGCAACTATTAGAAATTTTATCTGTCGAGTTGAAGTAGGAAATGGCCCTAGAAGATCAACCCCGCAGATAGCAAATGGTCGAGGGCTGACAATTGGTGTAAGCAGCGTAGGCGGTCGTCTTTGGATCTTGGAATGTCGCTATGTGCATCACATTTACGTTTAATGCCACCGCATCTTGAGTTAATGTTGGCCAATAATAGCCTTGTCGCAGGACTTTGTAACTCAAGGCTTTGCCTCCTATATGACCTCCTCCAATGCCCTCGCGGAATCTCTTTGTAGAATGTAGTTAGCTTCATTGGGATGTACGCATCGTAAGAAGGGCCGTATAGGACCTTTGTATAGGTTTTGCCAATAATGGTGTATTGAGCGTGCATCTATACGAAATCACCGCTTACGCTTTGTTGGATGGTGAAGGTCCGCCTTGCGTGTAGTTTCTAATGGGATCAATCCAACTTATCTCTTCACAGATTTTGTACTTCCTATTCGAGCCTTTCAATAGTCTTTGTGAGAAGGTACTGTAGGTTAATAGAGGATTCTGTATTTCAGTTGGATGTCGTGGCCTTTTTAGACAAGGCGTCTGCTTCTTCATTTTGTGTTCGACCGTTTTTTTCAATCTGGAAGTAAATGAAGTACGAAACTATTTTCTTTACCACAGCTTGGTATTTGACCATGTTTTCCTCTTTTACTTAGAAACTACCCAAGGTGTGGTTTACGACCAACTGTGAGTCGGAATATACATGCAGATGCTGAATTCCGAGTCCCCTAGGCAAGTCCAGTCCTGCGATTAGGCCTTCATATTCGGCTTTATTATTCGTTGCTCGGAATTGGAACTTGAGTACCGTTGCAATCTTCCACTTGGACGGAGAATAAAGGACGAAACCGGCCCCAGACTTTTCTTCCTTCGCTGATCCATCGACATATAGGAGCCATGGGCTGCTAGGGTTTTCTTCTGGATTTGCTGATGGGATCTCATCTCCACTTGTGGGCATGGTTAACTCTGCTATAAAGTCTGCTAGCACTTGAGCCTTGATGGCCGTTCGAGGTTTATAAGTGAGATCGAACTCACCCAATTCTATTACCCACTTGGCTAGACGTCCGGAATTTTCAGGTTAATGGAGAACTTGCCTTAGTGGTTGGTCAGTTAGCACAGTGACTTTGTGAGCTTGGAAATAGGGCCTCAATCTTCGTGTGGATGTGATGAGGGCGAAAGCCAATTTTTCAAGTGGCAGATACCTCGACTCCGCGTCGTTAAGGATCTTACTTGTGTGATAAATTGGTTTTTGAACACCCTTGTCTTCTCTTAAAAGAACGGCGCTGACCGCTCGAGGAGCAGCGGCCAGGTAGATGTAGAGCTCTTCCCCTACTTGCGGCTTAGCTAGCAGCTGAGGCGATAGGAGATAATCTTTAAGTCCTTGAAAGGCTTTCTCACATTCTTCTGTCCACTCCATTTTTGGCGCTTTTTGTAAGGCTTGAAAAAGTGGGAGGTTCTTCTGGCCGGCTTTAGAAATAAACCTTCCCAGAGCCGCTAGGCGTCCGTTAAGCCGCTGTATTTCTTGAAGAGTTTTGGGTGACCCCATATCAAGAATGGCTTTGATTTTTTCCGGGTTTGCCTCTATTCCTCTCCATGTCAATATAAACCCTTGAAATCTCCCTGAGCGGACACTGAAAGAACACTTATTCGGATTTAAGCGCATGTTGTAAGTCCGAAGGGATAGAAAGGCCTCTTGTAAATCTGGTAGATGTTCGTTGGCTTTTTGGCTTTTTACCAAAATATCATCCTTGTAAGCTTCAACATTTCTGCCGATTTGCCCTTTGAAGACTTTATTTATAAGTCTATGGAAGGTGGCCCCTGCGTTCTTTAATCCGAACGGCATTACCTTATAGCAATAAGTCCCAAAGGCTTGTAATGAAGGATGTTTTTCTTCGCCTTTTTCGCCATTCGGATCTGATTGTAGCCCGAGAAGGCGCTCTAAGAAACTCAACATCTCATGCCCCGCCTTAGAATCAACTAAAACCATCGATGGAAGGTAGGGGAACGTAATCTTTGGGCAAGTTTTTGTTTAGGTCCGTAAAAATCTACGCACATTCTCCATTTTTCGGATCGCTTACCGTAACTACATTAGCTAGCAAGTCCGATAGCACCTCTCTGGATAAATCCAGCCTTCAAGAGGGTTGATACTTCTTCCTCTGGCGCCTTCGCCTTTCTCGTGCGTAATTTCTCCTTTTCTCGCTTGATAGTCTTGAATGATTGATCTATGTTGAGGCGGTGTTCGATGACGCTATGCTTTCACACCGGCATATCTTCTCGATGACTGTGCTTAAAAGGTTGGGATTTGTCCGTAGTAGTACCACCATGAGATTTTCTTGCTGTACTTTTGTCAAATCCTCACCAATTCGCATCGTACGTTCCATCCCGGTTGTATCTAGAGGAACTCTAAGCAATTCTTCAACTGGTATTGGCCGGAATTCCTCATCTTCCTGCTCGGCTATTCTATTGACCAGCATGGCTTCCGAAACCTTTGTTTTGCCCCTGTTTATGACTTTTCCTCTAAGGGTTGCAACATGGCACTGTCGTGCTAAAGGTTGGTCTCCTCTTACTTCTCCGCTGCCACTTTCAGTTGGAAATTTTAGGATAAGATAGTAGGTAGAAATTACGGCTTTCAACGCGTTGACGGTTGGCCTACCCAGAATAACGTTGTAGCTTGAAGCACAACGTACAACTAGAAAGTTTGTTGTCACTGTTGATGATCTTGGCGATTTTCCTACCATAACCGGCAAGGAGATCATTCCTTCGTCAGATAACTCCTCCTGAAAAATCCTACTAAGGATGATTTTACGGGAGCAAATTATCCGTGATCATATCTCATTCTTTCAAAGCACTCCAAAAGAGAATGTCAATCAACTTCCACCGCCTATCGTAACTCTCTTCATTTGGAAGCTGGAAACCATGATGGCAATGACTAGAGCGTCATCATGGGGGTGGCGAACCCTACTGACATCGTTATCATAAAAGATGATGGGAGTCATTGGTCGAGACCTCCTTTGAGGTGTTTCTGTTTCCTGTGTAACTCCTACCATTCGGGCGTAACTTTTCCGAGAGGCGGAACTTTCACCACCACAACCTGGTCCACCACTAATGAACCCCACCATTTCTCCTTTTTCTTCTTTAGGTTGTGGAATGTCAGGTTCCTCTTGAATCTCAAGGTTGATGTATTGCTCCAGTTGCCCTCTTCGAACGACATCTTCTATAGCGTTCATCAAATGGGTACATTTCTCCGTATCGTGTGCTTTAGATTGATGAAACTGACAATATCTCTTACTGTTCTTTTGTCGTTCGGGATTTTTTGCAGGCTCTGGCCATGTCAGGAGCTTTTGCTCTTTGATTTGCATAAGGATATGGCTTCTACTTTGATTTAGTGGGGTATGGTGGTCATATCTGACAATTTTACTTTCCTTTGAAGGTTCTCTGGGCTGTAGTACATGCCGTTGAGGGCGTGTTGAGGCTTCCAGACGTCTATTTTCACCCTTACTGTACCTGCGTAATCCTCCCTCCTTTCGTATGTCCGGAGGCCTTCTGTTGACATTTTGGTAGGTTTTTCCTCTTTGAATTTCCACCGGTTCGCGTCGAGCTTCTTCCTCCCAGCCCATGTAGATCTTATCGGAATTGATGTACTTTTGGGCATGGATCATAAGGGCGGGGATGGTCTTTGGTGGATCTAGGGTGAGGGAAAAACGAAAAGGGGATTCTAGCAGTCCTTCCATTAAAAAGGTCACAACCATTCGAGGAAGGAGGTCCGCAACGTTAGCTGTCTCGTCTATGTAACGTTAGATGGGGTTTTCTTTTGTTTTGAGTAATTAGCAAAGTAAGCTAGAAAGCGATCTGCTAGAATTTGAAAAGAAGGAACTGTGCTAGATGGAAGATCGACAAACCAGTCTTGCGCTTTTCCCTCTAAGGTGGCGGGAAAAGCTCGGCACATACGAGCGTCGGTAATTCCTGTGAGAAGCATCTTCGATCGGAAAGACTTCAGGTGACGAGACGGATCGGTTCTGCCTTCATATGCAATCATAGCAGGGGGTCTGAAATTATCAGGAACTTGCTCCTCCAATATTTCCTTGATAAAAGGTGAACACATGCTGAGAACGTGCCGTTCGGATTTATTGTTTCCCCGCGAAGGATCCTGTCGCTGTGTTCTTCTGTCGACTGTTGGAACAGATGGACTATTCCATTCGGTCCTTGTCCGCTCCGCTCTTGTATGCTGTTCAATTCTTGTGGCAGCTTATTCTCGACGTCGAACGGAGGTGGGTTCCGAGCTAGCAGAGAAGGCGGTTCTCTCTCTTCTGTCTCTATGAGTGCGAGTCCTTGTCCTCCCTTTGCTTTCGAAATTGGCTGGTGGGATTGTTGGCACACTTGGTGGAATTTGTGTGGGAGGAACTGGTGGATGAGTTAAAGCATGAACAGCTTGAGTTAACTGTTCCAACTGCTGCTGCATGTTGAGGTAAAACTCCGGGATGGGTTCTTGGGGTAGGGCGGGAGAATTTTCCGATGGAGGTAAGATAGGTGGATTATTTAACGGAATCTCCTCATGTCCTCGGACTTCACCAGGTTCTTCAGGGTTACTTGGTGCTCCTTGTTCTTGGATCCGTTTTGACCTTCTGGTAGTAATCATTTGGCTTTTTGTAAGGGTCCCTACAGACGGCGCCAAACTGTTGATGCCAAAAACTGGTCCACCTCACGCTTTGGCTACTGTGGCCTCGTGATCTAGTCTCAGCTTTCAACAAACAGTTGAAATTTATAGTTGGTGTGGACTATTACTTCAGCTTCTGAATGAGGAACACGGAGAATGCTTTGGAGACCCGTTCGGAATTATCCTATGAAAATCCGCTCGGAATTACCTTAGCTTTCCTTTGGGATGAACCTATAAAAGGGAGAAAACAGTGGTCGGAATTGGGCCTTTCTGCCCGGATTCAGCTCCGATGCTTAAGTCAGAAAATTTGTAAGAGGGCGGTTTTTAGATATGAGTTAGCTCTTTTTGTGGTCACTTTTCCGATCCCCCTATTTCTCCATTGTCGCTCTTCTTTTATAGCCATTTAAAGGCGGTTTAGGAAAGGCGGTGGAGTAAGGTAGTGAATGAGAAAATATCTTCTAAGGCAGTAAGAAAATATCTGCTTACTATGTAGGTGCTACATAGGTAGGTAGAAAATATCTACCTACCGTGTAGGTACCTCGTGTGTAAGTAGAAAATATCTACCTACTGTAGAGGTAAGTGGATAAGATCTACTTACTGTAGAGGCGTTGGATACGCTCTTGTCCAGATGGTTATCACCTTCTTGCTTCGTGTATAATTCCGACGGACTTTTTGTAGGGGTGAGCCCTCTTTATTTGCCGGACGGAATTGATACTAACGAACCTGGTGGTGACTGACCGTCCTGTGGCCAAGCGAAATGTAGCCCTGTGTATGACAGGTGGCCATTTAGGAAGGCGACGCGTGTTTCACCAAATATTTCCGTAACATATATATATATATATATATATATATATATATATATATATATATATATATATATATGTTGATGCCAAAAACTGGTCCACTTCACTCTTTGGCTACTGTGGCCTCGTGATCTGGTCTCAGCCTTTGACAACGGTTAATATTTATAGTTGGTGTGGACGCTTACTTCTGTTTGCGAGCAAGGAGACGCGGAGGGCACTTAGCAATTCTGTCCGGACTTATCCACTGATAGACCTGTGAAGTGGAGGAGAAATAATCGGAATTGGGCCTTTCTTCCCGGATTTAACTCCGATGCTTAAGTCAGAAATTAGGGTAAGAAGTTCTAGGAAATGCTTTGTGTAATGTGTAGTGAGTATTTTTCGGTCTCCTTCTTTATTGTCCTTCCTCTCCTTTTATAGCAAGTGAGAGGCGGTTTAAGCAAATATATTGCAAGGCGGTGGGGTAAGGCGGTGGGCTAGGTGAATATCTTCTAAGGCGGTAGGAAAATATCTGCCTAGCGTGTAGGTGCTCTGTAGGCAAGTAGGGTAAATATCTGCCCACTGTAGTAAGTGGATAAGACCTACTTACTGTAGAGGCATTAGATATTTTACTTCTCTCCTTCCACCCCACGCCTTGTATAAGAGGGCTGTCATAATTATAATTCCGACGGACTTATTCGCAGGATATATTCCTCACATTATTGCCGAACGGAATTGTGCAAGGTTATTTGGTGATATTGTCACGTGGCCAACGATGCTACGTGGCTGAGAACGCACGGTCCTCTGCGTGACAGGTGGTCCCTAGGTCATTGACATCTGTCTTACCAAATATATCCGTAACACTAGTCCCCCCTAAAATGTACTTTGTTCGAAGAATCTGAGCGAGAGGTGAGCTAATCGTATGTTTCGCTTGGTTCGAGAACAAGTATTCTTCTTAGTTGGCATGTCTATGTAGGGGTGGGCTTCGTCCATGGCAAAGAGTGACCGGCCAGTTCTTGTGTTATCTTTGCGTTGTTATCGAAGTAGATTTTTCTCCGAAATTCTCGCCTATTTTTCTACTTAAGGGCATGTATGGGTAACGTTCATAGTCAGAAATCTTTTGTATCATGGCTCAACGTTTGTCTTTTTATAAATTCTTCACTTTTAGCCAATGCTCTCGCCACCTGCGAATTCCTAGCTCCTTTCACGAACATCTGTCGGAATTAAGGTCTGGGTTTATCCACCTAGTAAGTCCGAACGGCTGTGTGTGGCCAGGCATTCTATTGGTTAACGGGGACCCAGGTGAGATATGCATCGATGCAGGGTGGGAGGCTTTTCATGTTGATCATGGCATAGAGGAGGGAGATCTTTTAGTTGTCACTTATGCAGGGGGTGTACGTTTCGAATTTGAGATGTTTGGAGACGACTCCTGTCGTAGAGAAGTGGGTCCCTACCTTCGCCCCCGTGCTAATCCAGGTTCTCCTAGTGGGAACGAGGATAGTGACAGCTATGGAGTCCGCGGCCTCCTCTCGAAGTCTCATTCGAGCGTGGCTTCGGACGAATCCGCGGATTTTTAATTTTAGTCCGTCGGATAACATGTTTTTGTTATTTCTGTTTTGTTTGTTTGTAACCTGAATAAATGACGTTTGTCGTTTTGTTTGTAACTCCTTTGGTATTTTTATGGCCTTCACTGGCGATCCTATGTTGGAATGCGTGTTTTGTTTTTTATGGTGTTGGTTCTATGGTATTGTGCTCATTATTTCTTTGGGGGACACGTGTCTCTTACACTGTTTCATATTAAAAGGGGTGATATGGCGTGACATGCGCGGTGTGTGTTTTGTCAACAGCATGATGGGCGCGATTACTAATATGTGTCAGGCGGCGTTTGGTATGCTGACGTGGACGGATTTCTTGGAGGAGTAATAATGGCCTATTTGAACGGTCAGGATTTGGGGGCTTTGGTTCAACGGTTTTTGATTGGAATGTAACACTGAGATCGAACGGCCAGGGATTCGTTGCTTTTCATATATATGTAAATCGCATGTGCCAAAAAGGGTTTATTTCAAAGTTGAATCGTGTCTTCTTCCTAAGGTTTCTTCTTCTTCTCCGTGAAGCTCGGGTTTTTCCGTGGTTTGTGTTATCTTTTCTTTCCTAAGGTAATGGCTAGCGCCACTTCTAGCGCTACTTCTTCCTCCTCTAGTTCTTCTCATGAGCCCTTGGTCCCTTCTCCATCCAACCCTCGGTGATTTCGCTATGCATCCCGCGATTTCGGGCGAACTTGGGAGGCCCCTGCCTGTGGTTCATGGGTTCATCCCCGCTTCTAGGGCAACGGGTAGGGGTCGGACACAATCATAAGTCTTCTTGGACAAAAGGAAGTAGATAGCCTGGTAGCAAAGTATGAGATAAATTTGTCCCTCGCTTGAGGTTAGGGTTCCCCTGCTCGGGAGAGGCAAGTTCTCCTAGGGAAAGGGAGATAGCCATCTATCAAGATGCGCTATTGGGTGGCCTTAGGCTTCCTTTTTCTGATTTCGCTAAGGCAATACTAGAAGAGTATCATTTGTGTCCTTCACAGTTGGCTCCAAATTCTTGGAGACTTTTGAATGACTTTGTTATTGTTTTCAAGTATTACGGCACAAGTCCGACCCTCCGCCGGTTCCAGATGCTTTTTAGCCTATGCCTAGAGTCTAACGCCGATTGGTATTACTTTTCGGCTCGTTCTGGGAGGAAATTTTTAGGGAAAGTTCCTTCTTCCATTAAGCGATGGAAGAGTAAATTCTTCTTTGTCAAAAGTAAGTCCGAGTGGGATGTCCGAACAAATGGGAGGTTCCCCGAACGGACATCGCTTGTGAGGAAATGACGGGAGAATAGGAGGTTCTTCTTAAGTCAATGACAGGGCTATCCAAAGTGTACATGGATGAGTTCTTGACAAAGGAAAACCTTGTTAAATGTCATTTAATAGTGTCTGCCGGTAGGCATTATTCGTGTATCTTGCTGGTCTGATTTTTAACTACGGTAATTGACTTATTTTGGCCTTTGTTTTGTAGGAAATCCGATGGAGGATGAGGACCTAAGCTATGTTAAGGGTCTTTTGGCCTCTTTCGAGGGCGGAGTTCACCCGCCCTTGCCTGTGGCGAAGAAGAAGGAAGTGGTACTTGGCCAAGGGGCTGATACCTCCAAGGAGGAAAGAAAGAAGAGGAAGAGAAAGGAGACAGATTCTTCCAAGAAGGGTGTAGGGTCCTCACGGGAGAGGAGGACCAAAAGAAAGAATTCCGAGGACGTATCAGGTCCCGGAATTGCAGAAGAGCAGGTGGGGGTGCCTCAGGAAGAGGTTCGTGCGGAAGAGCTCCGCCCAGCATTATCCCCAATTTCCGAGGGTCCTTCTTCTAGCTGGCCGGAGGACATCCTTCTCATAGAGGTGAGAATTTCTATATATATTTTTTCTAAGGGTAGAATTTTTAACTTAGGTTCTATTTTATAGGCGGAGGCGGGAGAAGTGGCCCTTTTAGACAAATTAAAAGTGGTGGATTCAGTTTTAAAGGGATCTGCTACTAAGCAAAAGGAGTTATCTTCTGAGGATACTCCTTTTCGCGACATCGGGTCCAGAAGGACGTTTTGATGGCCATGAGGCCCGGCAGCCTTCCACCTAAACTCCGGAGGGCCGGGAGGGAAGAGGCCACTTATCAACTATTCCGCTTCGGCTATGCTAGTAAGGGTCGTTCTCACATTTCCTTTTATTTCTAAACTTGGCGCTGCTTTTTACGAGCCGCCTTGTTATTCTCGCAGACGCATTAATCGGGCGGACTGAGTGGCAACCTTTGCCAAGAAGATTTGGCAAAGATGGAAATGAATAGGGCGTATATTGCCCAGCTTAAGCTCTAGGGTGGCGGCCTTGGAAGAGAAGGAGAAAGAACGACTTGATGCTATCCGGCCCTTGAGCGAGATAAGTCCGAAGCGGTTGCGGTACCGGGCCGCTATGGAAAAGGAGAAGGCCCATTTAGCGGCCCAATTATCCGCTTCTAACGGTTCTCTTCTTACCCGAGGAGGCTATTAAAGGGTTACAAAATGAATCTAGCAGTTTGAAGAAGGAACTTCAATCGACTCAGATGAGATGAAAGGCCGCCGATGGGACCTAAAGATGAAGGCTGCTGAGCTTACCGCCATGCAAGCTGAGTTGGCGGAAATAAAGGGGGAGCGTGACATACTAAAAGAAGATTTGGCTTCCCGCTTGAAGGCTCCTAAATCCGACTCGCAGGAAATTAAGGATTTGATAGAGCGAGCGGATAAATTAGAGAAGGAGGTTGCCCTACTTAGGGCTTAAAGTTAGAGATGGAGCCACTCATTATATATTCCGTGGTGCAACAAGTGGGCCATCACGTTCCTCCTACTGGAAGTTTTGTCTATGGGGTCGGGCCGAGTTTTGAAGAAGTTCACCTGAGCCGAAAGAGCAACAAGTTATCAAGACTCTGTGAGGCTCCCCGCCCCCGCTTACCTTGGAGCCTTCTACCCAAGTCCCTTCGTAAGTGGTCGCCTGGGGCCCTAGCTCTTTGGATTTTTTTTCTTTTATGAGCGTTTTTGTAAATTCTTAATCACTTGGAAATGTAATTTCTATTCATATGAATGAAATGCAAACCTTTATTTTGGTGAAGATTTATTTCCGAATGATGGTTGTCTTTGAACCATGTAAGAAATTCGCGAACTTCTTTATTCTTCCTTTGGCTTGTAAACTTCGTAACGAGTCCTTAGTCCAATCATGGGACTTTGTTGAGTGAGGTACTCGCCTTCATGAGTGAGATTGTTGCCTCATACTTCGATAGGGATTTTTGTCTTTTGAGAGTTGTCGTTTATCTGTGTAAGATAATTCCGACTCGTCTTTTAGGAATGGGAATTTCACCACATTTTAGTAGAATGAGAATTTCACCGCATTTTAGTAGAATGGGAATTTCACCGCATTTTAGTAGAATGGGAAAGACCTGAACTTTACTCCATGAAATTTAAGAGACAGCTACAGAACTTATTGATAGTAGCGTCGTAAGTGTTCAGCATGGAATGGACGCTTGAGCGTTTTTCCGTCCATATTCACTAGATAATAGGTGTCAGCTCGGACGATTCTTTGCACGACGTAAGGGCCTTCCCAGTTAGGGAGTTAGCTTCCTGCTCGCTTTTATTTCCTTGGAATTCATTTTCTCTTAGGACTAGATCGACGATTTGGAAGAAGACTCTTTTACCCTTGTGTCGAGAACCTTTTAATTCTTTGGCGATAGACAAATGGCCTTTACTTACGCCATTTCCCTTCGCTCTTCAAGTAGGTCTAGTTCCGCCGGAGATTTTTCTCATTTTCTTCCTCGACGAGAACTTACATTTGTGTTCGCAAAGTAGGCCTTCCTATTTCTCATGGGAATGACGGCTTCGCCCCGTAAGTAAGGGAAAATGGACTCTCCCCGTGGCGCTTCTCGTAGTTGTCCCAGAGGGCCCAAAGGGCGCCGAATTTCTTCCACCCAATTGGTTCCATTTTTGGATACCCGGGTTTTCGTGAGTCCGGAGTAAGGTACGGTTTGTCACTTCTACCGGCCGCTGGCTTGAGATGTGTCACGTAAGTCAATCTGATTCAATTCCGAGTTCGTAATGTAAACTCCTGAAAGCCTGGTTATCAAACTGTCGCCCATTATCGGAGATGAAGGCGACTGGAATTCCGAATCGGCAGATGACCGTTCGCCATAAGAATCCCTGACAAGCTTTCTCCGTGATTTTGGCTAAGGGCTCAACTTCCACCGATTTGGTGAAGTAGTCGATAGCGACTATTAGGAATTTCAGTTGTCGGATCGAAGTAGGGAATGGCCCTAAAAGATCAACTCCCCAGATAGCAAACGGTCGCGGACTGATAATTGGCGTAAGTAGTGCCGGGGGTCGTCTCTGAATTTTAGAATGCCACCGCGTGCATCACATTTCCGAGCTTAACGCTATTGCATCTTGAGTTAGCGTTGGCGAATAACCTTGCCGTAAGACTTTGTAACTCAAGGCTTTGCCTCCTATGTGACCACACCGATGCCTTCATGAATTTCGTGAAGGATGTAGCTAGCTTCTGTAGGATGTAAGCATCACAAGAAAGGTTGTGTGTAGGACCTTTTGTACAGGCTTTCGTTGATGATGGTGTACTGAGCGGATTTGTAAGCAATCCGTCGGGCCTCCGCTTTGTTGGGTGGCGCAGGCCCACCTTGTAGGAAACTCTTTATGGGATCCATCAAACTTGGCTCTTCGCCACACTTTGTACCTCTCCTTCCAGCCTATCGATAGTCTTTGTGGGAAGGTACCGTAGGTTAAAAGAGGATTCTCGTGATCTCCGCTTTGGCGTTGTGGCCTTTTTGGATAAGGCGTCCGCTTCTTCGCTTTATGCTTCGGCAAATTTTCTCAATCTGGAAATAGGCTAAGCATGGTACTATTTTTCTCACTATGGCTTGGTATTTGATCATGTTCTTTTCTTTTGCTTCAAAGTCGCCTAGGGTGTGGCTCACGACTAGTCGCGAATCGGAATACACATGTAAACGCCAACTCCGAGCCCCGCCGTGTGTAATCCGGCAAGGAGTGTTTCATATTCGGCTTCATTGTTAGTCGCCGGAATTGGAACTTGAGCACCGCCGCCACTTTCCATTTAGAAGGAGAATAAAGGACAAAACCTCGCCTCGACCTTTCTTGATTGCCGCACCCATCAACGTATAAAGACCACGGGATGCTAAGACACTCTTCTGGATTCTGTGAAGGGAGTTCGCCCTCATTCGCAGGAAAAGTTAATTCCGCGATGAAATCGGCCAGTACTTGGGCCTTGATTGCCGTTCGGGGTTTGTAGGTGAGATCAAACTCGCCTAATTCTATAACCCACTTGGCTAGGCGTCCGGAATTTTCTGGTTTATGAAGAACTTGCTTTAGTGGCTGATCAGTCAATATTGTGATCCTGTGGGCTTGAAAATATGGTCTCAATCTTCGCGCAGATGTAATAAGAGCAAAGGCCAATTTTTCAAGTGGCAGATATCTTGATTCCGCATCGTTAAGGATCTTACTTGTGTAGTAGACTACCTTTTGGACCCCGTTATCTTCTCTCAAAAGAACCGCGCTCACCGCTCGTGGGGCAACGGCCAAATAGACATAGAGTTCTTCTCCCACTTGCGGCTTAGCCAATAGCTGAGGTGATCGGAGATAATTTTTAAGCCCTTGAAAGGCTTTTTCGCATTCCTCCGTCCAATCCATTTTTGGCGCTTTTCGCAGGGCTTGAAAGAGTGGGAGATTTTTCTCTCCGGCTTTGGAGATGAACTCGCCAAGTGTCATGAGGTCCATTAAGCCGTTGAATTTCTTGAAGACTTTTGGGCGATCCCATGTCAAGAATAGCTTTGATCTTTTCTGGATTTGCCTCTATTCCTCTTTGTGTCAACATAAATCCCAAGAACTTTCCTGATCGAACACCGAAGGAACATTTATTCGGGTTTAACCGCATAGTGTAACTCCGGAGTGACTGAAAAGCCTCTTGTAAGTCTGATAGATGTTCGCCGACTTTTCGGCTTTTCACCAGGATATCATCCACATACGCCTCAACATTTCTAGCCATCTGCTCTTTGAAGACTGTATTTATGAGCCTTTGGAAGGTGGCTCCAGCGTTTTTCAGGCCGAACGGCATTACCGTGTAGCAGTAAGTTCCAGTGCTTGTAATGAAGGATGTTTTTTCTTCATCGTCTTTGGCCATTCGGATTTGGTTGTAGCCTGAAAAGGCGTCTAAGAAACTTAGCATCTCATGCCCCGTTGTAGAGTCAACCAAACCATCAATTGACGGTAAAGGAAACGAATCTTTTGGACAAGCCTTGTTCAAGTCCTGCGGAAATCGACGCACATTCTCCATTTCCCGGACGGCTTTTTTACTAGAACAACATTGGCCAACCAATCTGGGTAATACACCTCTCGGATTAACTTAGCCTTTAGGAGGTTTGATACTTCTTCCTCTGCGGTCTTCTGTCTTTCTGGAGCGGAATTTCTTCTTTTCTGTTTCATAGGCCTAAATGACTGATCCACATTAAGGTGGTGTTCTATGATCTCGCGTTTTACGCCTGGCATATCCTCTGATGACAAGCAAAGAGATCAGAATTTGCCCTTAATGCTCTCATGAGGTCTTCTTGCTGTGCGGTTGTCAAGTTTGCCCCAATCCGCACTGCACGGCCGCCTCGTCGCGCCTAGGGGAACTATTAGCAATTCTTCTACCGTGTAGGTCGAAGTTCTTCATCTTCCCGCTCGCTATTCTCACGACTAGCATACGGCTTCAAACCTTTGTTTTCCTTTTATTTAGGACTTTCCCTTTGAGGGTCGAGGACGTAACATTGCCGAAGCTAAGGATTGGTCTCCTCTTACCTCTCCGCTACCACTCTCACCGGGAATTTGAGGAGAAGATGGTAAGTTGAGATGATGGCTTTCAAGGCGTTGAGGGTTGGCCCGCCAAGGATCACGTTATAACTTGAAGCACATCGCATAACCAAGAATTTCGTTGTCACGCGGTTGATGATCGTGGTGAGTTTCATCAGAATCGGTAGAGAGATCATCCCTTCCTCGGGTCAGACACCCCCGGAGAACCCTACTAAGGATGATTTTACAGGAAGTAAATCATCCGCGTCATACCTCATTCTTTCGAAAGCACTCCAGAAGAGGATGTCAACTGAACTTCCACTGTCTATCAGAACTCTCTTCATTTGAAAACTGGAGACCTTGATGCAGCATCGCTTCCGTGGATCTTTTCACGCGTGAGCTCTTTACCCAACCAGGCCTGCTTGTACCGCAGGTGAACTCCTTTGTCACGTAATATGTCCTTCTGTGTATCCACGGCCCTGTACAATGGCTGACCTCTCAGTTTCTGAACCACAGTTTTGCTGACCCACTTCTTACAAACCTTTGGATGGGATGACCCAATCCCACTCCACATGTATGTGGGCCTTTTATTGTTTTAATCCTGAATGTTTGAACGGCGCCATCCCTCGATGCGTGGAGACGCCATTCACAATCATCCGCTACACATTCAACTGTGACTCTATGTTTATCATTCTTAATGAATCAATAGTCGAAATTATGCAGGATGGAAAAGGCCCATAAAGCTTCCCTGAAGTAATCTGCATTGTCAAATCTCTGTCCGACCATGTCGATCACCATGGACTCTAACTACAAGTGCTCCGTTGTATGTAAGTTAATTTCTTCTCATTGTGATGGCAGCGTTGGGTGGGAACACATGCGTAGAAAATAAACGATTTTATCCAAAATAGTAAACGAGTAAACCAAAACAATAAACAATTTTAACCAAGGTAGTAAACGATTAATCCAAAACAAACTATACGACCACGTAATAATAAGTGAGACTCCAAAAACTATATGAATACTCAAGAAAAACTACACGATTAGGGTCGGATAGTAAGCGTGAAGACAAATACTAGGTCAAACTAATCGCTTCAACAAAGACATTTAATAAGCGAAAGATCACTTAAACATACACGCTTCGGGCGAATACTAAGCTTAAAACTTCACCAAAAACCCAACTTCAACAGAGAAAAAGACAAATCATTACTGGGCATCAGATGATTCTGTCCTGTCCTCCGATGTCGCAGCAGCCATGTCCTCAACCATCATGTCCACCACCATCTTATTGAATATACGATGCAAGCTGCACATCCACGAGAAATCCCCATCTGACTCAACGGAACATATAGTTTTGTGAACGTCTGGGACGACATACTTAGGGATGGCAATACCCGAGCCGACCCGTGGTTTCCGACCTGATCCGCCCCGAATGGGGCAGAGAAATGCGGGGCGGGGCGAGGCGTGGTAAAGACCCTTTAAAATCCGCCCCGTCCCGCCCCGCTAAAAAAAATACAAAAATACCTTTATATATATATTAGATTATATAGTTTTAGGGTTTACAATAAAGATTTGTTTGGACTCTTTGGACTTTGTCGGTTGTTTTCCCACTCTTCTCTCGAGCTTGTATATAAAAGTGCTTTATCATTGCCATTAATTTTATTTTATTCGAGTTTAATTGGTAAATTTTTCTTTATTCTAGGTATATTGGTAAACTTGCTGCCCAAGCAAGCCATCGGTATGGCAGGGGGAAAGGCAATGTGATTGGGCGGGATTTGTCGCTCCTAAATAACACACAAAGAGAAGGGCAAACGCAGAGAAAGGGGAAGAGAAAGGGTCATTCCTGTTATTTTTTAAAATAACATAGCAGCAGCCTGACAGGAGGGACCTCATGGGAATAATTTTAAAAGGAGGGTCTGACTAGGGAGTTGGAAAGTCAGAGGGGCCTGCAGGAAAAAAAGAAAATATGTTGGGACCATACAGTAATTTTCTCTTTTAAATATTAAATAATAATTATACTAATTTAAAAAATTAAATCTAATAAGAAAGAAAACCAGTTCTTATTTGTTGAAGTACTTGGAGGCACAATAATAATTCTATAACAAAATATCCTTTGTATTTATAATCTAATTGTGAAAGTTTGACAAAGGTATAAAAAAAACACCCCAATAATTTGTTTAAGTATCAGAATAGTCCATCTATTTTTCTCTTTTTTCCCTTTTAGTCCCTATTTTTTATTTTATCCCAATTTAATCCTCTACTTATCTAATTGGGTAAATTGAGTGCCCCACTCTAAATGACGTTATTATTTAGGTCTCTCAGTGCTGACCTGGTTCTTCTGTTGATTATTATATTATTAAAAAATTAAAACTTTAACAGGTGGATTAAAAATTATTTTTTATTAAATAATATAATTATAATAATTACAACTAAAACAATAAAACAAATAATACAACTAAAAATTAATTATTTTAAAAAAATATTATTAACAAACACTAACCCGAACGCTCATCTCTCGCTGAATTATTCAGCGAAAAAAGGATCGTGAGAAGCGTGCCTACATCGATCTTAGTGGAGATTGGAGCTCTTACGATCGCGATCTTGAGAAGAGAGGAGGAGACGGTGATGTGTTTTGGTCGGTAGTGGGTCCCAGTGCGCTCATGAGGTGTTTGTTGAATTGATTGAGAGAAGCGCTGCACTCTGGAGTCCATTTGATGCTCATGAGGTGTTTGTGAAATTGATCAATGCCGGTGCCGATTCCGATGCACGTGAAGTACTCGCCGCTGCCCTAGGGTAGACTAAAGACCAAGGGGCTGCTATAACCTTTGTGCCCCATCCGGTTCTCGGAGGTGGCAATGGCGGCCACTAGGGTTTCGACGCTGGCAAAGATTAGCGCTTAACCGGAGCCTAAAGAGTTCACTGGCGGGGTTCACAGCGGGGAGGGAGTCACGATGGGTGAGTGCAATGTGGAGGGAGGTGTAGTTGTTGGTGTCGGTGGAGTGGAGATCAGAGAAGAAGGCACTGTGGCGTGGCGGCGGGCGAGGAGGCGGCGCAAGAGATGAGAGTTAGGGTTTGTTAATAATGTTTATTTAATAATTAATTTTAGTTATATTATTTGCTTTAACGTTTTTTAGTTGTAATTATTTATTAAAAATTAATATTTAGTCCACTTGTTAAAGTTTTAATTTTTTAATAATATAATAATCAATAGAAAAGTCATGTCAGCGCTGAGAGATTAAATTAGGATAAAATATAAATAATAACATCAGTTAGGGTGGGGGACTCAATTTACCCAATTGAAACAATAGAGAGATTAAATTAGGATAAAATAAAATAAAAAGACCAAAACAGAAGAGAGAAAAATAAAAGGACTATTCGGGTAATTAAAAACCCAATAATTAAATGCTCCACATCACATGGAATTGTTGCATACTTCATGGAAATGAATTCTATCAATGCTCAAACAAATGACACAACCCCCACACAATTACACCCCATTAATGGTGCAACAAACCTCACAAGGGAGGACCACAGAGAAGACTACACACCCAAGGAAAACATTCTTACTATAAAGGAACTCCAAGCCTTCCAAGTGGACGATGGAACCACAATTGACTTAACCAAGATGAAGCCAAGGAACATTAGAGGAGTATGAATCCTAGTCCCGGATGAAACATGGGAGCTTATTTCAGAAAGGGTGAACAAACCAGGAACGCAAACGCCACAGAAGATTGTAAGGCCTAGAGGTAGGCCGAGGAAAGAGCCTTTGACCGACACAACCAAAACTCACCCAAACTCAAATAGCACATCCGCTAATCGGGCCACAATCAACAAAAAGAAAAAAAAAAAAAAAAAGACATGGCACTCCTCACCAGGTATGAACTCAACCTTAGTCACCATTCCACTCACACTCACTGGATGGCCAAGCAGGGAATGCATAGCATCAGCAATAACTATGGGAATGGACCCGGAACAAACAGCGGGTGACATGGACACATACGTGTCGCACATGTGCACCCTCGAGGCGGAGCGAGCCCATGGGGAAGCAAACGGCTGCAACTAAGCAGTCACCTTTGAACATTCGCATGAGGGGCTATTATAAGGTTGTTTATGAAGCTCATCTCATGGAATGTACGAGGGTTAGGGAAAAGGAATAAGAGATTCCTCATCAGGGACTATCTACTGGCCCAACACGTGGACCTTTTCTGTCTACAAGAGACAAAGTTGACCATGCTAGATAATTACATCTGGCGGTCGGTAGGAGGGAAAACATATATAGAAAGGCTAATACTACCCGCCAACGACACTCGAGGTGGATGTTGCATTGGGTGGAGCCCCAACAAGTTCAAGGAGATCGCAAGATTCACCGACACCTACTCCATAACTCTCATCTTGGAGGATGTCCAAAGCCTATATAAATGGATGATTACCACCGTGTACGGCCCCTGTGACCGACGACAGAAGATCATCTTTTGGGAGGAGCTGAAGCAGGTTAGAACAAGATGGAGTAGTCCATGGATAGTGGGGGGTGACTTCAATGCCATAAGAACGAGGGATGAGCAGAATAGGGGCATACACTCAGAAGCCAAGCTGAGTGAGTTTGAGCAAGTCATCCAGACGCTCCAACTCTATGACCCTCCACTGCATGGCCGCCAATTCACCTGGACAAACGGGCGATCCACACCAACTATGGCAAGGCTTGATAGATTTCTACTATCAATAGAATGGCTTACAGACTTCCCCAAAGTTTGGCAGACCGCGCTACCGAGGGTAAGGTCCGATCATGCCCCTATCTGCCTACAGTGCAGCAATCAAGGCAAGGTGAAGCCCCCGTTCAGGTTCAACAGGGAATGGGGCGAAACAGAAGGATTCTGGGGGATGCTGAAGGACTGGTGGTCAGAAGCCTCTTACGAGGGAAACGGAGCATTCACCATGGCCAAGAAGCTCACTTTGATAAGAAGAAGACTAATTAGGTGGAGCTTTGATAACTACTAGAACTCCAGGAGACAGAAAGAGGACCTTCTACATAGAATACAAGAGTTTGACCTCATATAGGAGGAACGGGACCTTCAAGGGGGCGAGAGCTCAGAATACGCCGACATACAACAAGCATACGACGAGATCATCAGAACTGAGGAAGCACACTGGAGGCAGCACTCGAGGATCACATGGTTGAAAGAAGGGGACAATAACACTAAATTCTTCCATGCAATTGCCAACCAACGTAGATCGCGAAACTAGATACACAATATCGAGGACCAAGGGCACACGTTGGTTGATCCCAACGAGATTGACAAGGCGATCACGACTCACTTCACTGGCCTATTGGGCACGGCCCGCCCAAACCGTTACACCACTAACTGGAACAGGATGTTTGACCAGCAACAAGCATCGGACCTAAGCCACTTGGAAGATCCCTTTACATTGGAAGAGATCGATAGAGCCGTACAAGAACTAAATGGTGACAAGGCCCCAGGCCCAGATGGCTTCCCAATGACCATATACCAAAAGGAATGGAGTTCATCAGAGATGACTTATTCAAACTATTCCTAGACTTACAAAGCGAGCAAACACAGCTCGAGAGACTCAACTGGGCTCATATTATCCTCATCCACAAGAAGGAGACCCCGAAGGAGATACGGGACAATAGACCGATTAGTCTACTCAATTGCTCCATGAAAATCATCACCAAAGTACTTGCCAACAGACTCCAAGGTGTCAATACAGGGTCAGTCAATGAGTCACAGACGGCTTTTATCAAAGGGCGGTCCATTCAAGACAACATAATTGCCGTGGATGAGCTAATCCACAAAATGCGTCTCCAAGACCAGGGGGGGCTATACTCAAGATTGACTTCGAAAAGGCATTCATTAATCGTGGATTGGGACTTTCTAATCGGAGATTCTAACAAAGAAAGGGATTTGGACCACGGTGGGTCTCCTGGATCCGGGAAATCCATCACACTTCCAAGTCTAACTTACTCATTAATGGGAAGACAGGGGGATACATAAGACACAAGAGAGGATTGCGACAAGGGGACCCTCTTTCCCCCTCCTTTTTGTACTCGCGGCAGATGTCCTCACAACCATGATAACTAGAGCATCTCGAGCTAACATATACAGAGGTATCAAACATGGGAAGCGGCCGGAAGATGAGGTCACCTCTCTCCAATACGCCGATGATCTACTGGTTTTCTGCTCTGGGGATCTGGAGCATATGCGAACCCTAAAGTTCATTTTCTACCTCTTTGAGGGACTTTCCGGGCTCTGCATCAACTATCCCAAGAGCCACCTCATCTCCCTCAGATTGAACTGCATAAGAACAAATGCAGACCGCCAACACCATCAATCACAAATTGGCAAACTCCCCATCAACTACCTGGGAATCCCGATATCCGGGAAAAAGCCTAAACACCCGGAATGGAACCAACTAATCGACAAGATCAATAGGCAGATCTGCTCGTGGAAGGGCTGCCTTCTCTCCATGGCGGGACGAATCACCTTGATCAACTCGGTCCTCACAACTATACCAAACTACTGGCTATCAATATACAAGCTCCCAGAGTGGATAACCAAGAGAATAGATAATCTGAGGAGGGACTTCCTCCGCACGCAACCGTAGCTTAAGGGCAAAGCTTACATACCGGGTCAATCGCACCGTGATCCACCACCAAAGGAACAAGGGGGATGGGGAATTACAGACATTAGAGGTTTTAATGCAGCTATGATTGGCAAGTGGTAGTAGAGGCTTCTCAATGGACAGGCCAACTTATGCCAGCGCATCATTCTGAACAAGTACTTCAGGAATTCCTTCCTTAACCCGCATAAGGGAGTGACAAGGAGAGCATCCTACTTCTGGAAAGGGGTATCAGACTAGTGGTGAATTGTGAAAATGGGACTTGAAGTGAAAGCTGGGAAGGGAGACACAGTCAACCCCTGAGGTATTATAAATAGATCCAAGGGCAAGCACTGAGCAGCATCTTCCCAGATCTTGTCGCCTCCGCTCTAAACCAACATCTCTCACTTGGGAGGGCAAGGGACAAACTAACACAAACCCAACCGCTGCTGAAACAAGGGCCGCTGACTAGGGAAGGTGCGTGGGAGATGGACGCGCTTCTGGAAGCAATCGCCATGACACAAGAGGATCGATAAGACACCAGAATTTGGAATCTTGGGAGGAACGAGGCATTCTCGGTTAAATCCCTCTACAATTTCGCCGTGGATGGGGGGGGGGTACGGAGCCAGTTCCCAAACAACCTATGGCGGCTGCCGTGCCTAAGGAAGATTCAACTATTCGCATGGCTAGCCGCGGACAACAAAATACTCACCATGGACAGCCTTATCAAACGCAAATGGAAAGGGAGCCGGACCCTGTGCTACCTATGTAATGAGCAAAAAGAAAGCTTGACATCTCCTCACAAGTTGCTCACCACAACACAAATATGAGAACACTTTTGCCCGCTTATTCAACTCTATCTATCCGCCCGATCGACTCAAGAGCTATGGGGACATCACAAACTGGGGAAAACCAAGGAAGCACGTAGGGGATGGAATCTGCGGTTATGGCAACAAATACATGGAGTATTTGGTCGAAAGGAATCAAGATGCCTTAATAAACAACGCGTTTTCTCTGGGATCATTCGTGGTATCGCTTTCCTCTTGCTATCTTGGATTCATGGTGCCAACGCCGACACGAAGCAAAAGCTAGGCCCGCTAACGGCCATCGCACAAAGCTCTCTGTCTTGTATTCATGCAAGCCAACCTCAAGCGCCAACTAATGGGGACAACTTCGAAGAGGACTTTCTACGGCTGACTCTACAGGAGGGGACCACCATCAGCACCATGTAATTGTGATTGGGAATCCCCGGGGAACCCCGAGAACCCCGGACAGGGAAACAATTTGGGGAAGCTCAATTTTGAGCGCCAATGTACTAACTTCTTTTAAACATTGAATAAAAGAATGTTGTTTATCCACTTTAATAAAAAAAAAATTAAAAAAAAAAAGAAGAGCAGTAGAAAGGTAATCAATGAGTAGCACAAGAACAAATAAAGGCGAAAAGCAGAGCCCTTTTTTCTATTTGTGGAAGCCAACAAACGGTGGGGAAATATATCTGAAAAAATTGGGTAACTCTACAAAGTTCCTGTACACAGCATACCCCCAAATAAAGTTTAGGAAAACAAAAATTGAGAAAAGGGAAAGCATGGCTTGTTGAACCCCCCAAGGAGCAGCAGAATTACTAAAATTAGCAATTCAAGGGCTTTCTCAGTGAGTTATCAACCTGCAACCATGCAAAAGGTGAAGCAATTAGAAGCACAATAGCAGGGTCAACCTTGGTTCATAAAGTTCCAGTTTTTAGAAAAGAAGATGCATGTATATGCAAGCATGGAGTCAGATTGTTGAGCATCAGCAGTATACTACTGTCTTGCTTACAGGTAAAACTAGAGTAGAATAAACAGAAAAGAAAGTAAAACAAAAAAAAATTGATACTGCAGTATCAGAATTTCAAAAGCCCAACAAGTATTCATGCAGCAATGATTTAGTTGAGCTGAAGTAAAACTTGGCAGTTATGACATTGGATTCCAGAGGAAAAAATGTGCACATGCAAAAAGAATAATACATATTGAGATAACGGACTCTACCAAGCGTTGTCAGTTGACAAGATATGTCTTCTGGACACTATTAGATGCAGTCCACGCCATTGATAACAAAAAATTAGGACATCATATATCTGCAACTCAGTTATTCATGAAGGATGTGAGGTCAAGAAAAACGAAAGTTGTGATCCATCATCCATGATCAAAAAATTTTATAGAGATCCTTCTATTTTTTTTTTTCACTCCAAAGTTTGTCAAATTAATCTAGTACCACAAGAGAAGTAGGTAATAGAAATTCATTGACAAACAAAACAGTTATATGAAGGGCATTCTATGAGTTAACTGCAGATCATTGACAAAGGATAGAAAGAATTTCAATATACTATCGCTAAGTTATTTGAAGCTAATAGAAATTTGGTTTGTCACTTACATCGATAACTTGAAAAGACCGACTGACGCATGATTTGAGTTGTGGGGTTTCAGCAGACGATGTGGACCCACCATCATGACCAATTCCATTGTTAACCTGCAAAGAACAAGTAATTTCAGGTTACATCATTACTAATGGCAAATTCTTTTTATCCTTCTCAGTAAAGCTAGTCCTCCGAAAATATTTCTAGAATAGAAGAGAATGGTAATGAATTGAACACAAATAGATAAGAGCAGGGAAATGTAGTAATTTATTCAGTGTATAAAGAAATGAAGTGAAGGGGAGCCTTGGGGCAACGGTAAAGTTGTCGCCATGTGACCTAGAGATCACAAGTTTGAGTCATGGAAACAACAAAAAAAAAAAAAACAAAAACAAAAACAAAACAAACAAAAAAACAAACGGAGTAAGATTGTGTACAATAGACCCTAGTGGCCCAACCCTTCCCCGGACTACAAGATAGCGACAGCTTTATAGCACCGGGCTGCCCTTTTATAAAGAAATGAAGTAAAATGTTAATACCAGCGCTAAAGCAACTATGTTTTCTCTATGATTTAAGATAAGAAACAATTAACCACCCAAGACAAGTTATTCAGGAAAAGCAATTTTCCACTCGTCTCCAATGGTCTAAATAGCCTATATCAATTTAATGTAGATCACTTATCATTTGTATTCTTCCATTTCACTAGCTTTTTGAGAGTTAACCATTATTACATAATGTGGACATGTGATATACACAAGATAAATGAAATATGAATTATTTTACATCTCAACAAAAGTTGATAGACTAAACACAGAATTCACATGGCAGTGGATTGGATTCTTCCATGGGATGCAAATATGTAAGCATAGACAGTTTAAATGAAAATCAAACCTTACACAAATGTTCAAACTCTTGGTCTTTTCTTGGACAAGTTATAAGATGGATCAGTTCATTGTACTATTCCAAGATGTGGCCATTATATTCAGCAAAAGTAATTTGAGCAGTTGCATTTTACTTGAAACCTAATGTGCATGAGGATATAAAATTTATAATTGCATAAAATGGTCGGAGTATCCTACTGCATTGTTTAAGTTATTTTTGTCAAAGAGATTGTTTTGACAAATGATGCCAACAAAAACATGATAAAAACTATCCAATAAAAAAATAGATGTTACTATGGAGGAAAACTACCTGATGTACACATCCTTTTTCTTGGGCATCCTCAAAGAGTGAAGAGTAATAGGTAGGATCATAAATTGATCCGCCTAAAATGTCATCAGAAGTAGAATTCTCTCTAACTATCCCATGAATCGGTGGATTTAGAAAACTATTTCTCACATCAAAATCGGTTTCACGATAAGGTGCGCTGTCAACACTTGAGATGCCTAATCTGTACATCTGAATCCAAAGAAATGAGGACAGGAACCTCACTGAAAAACCAATGATTTGCATTGACAAAGCAAGTCTGAGGGAGAAAATAACGAAAGGCTCATATTTCTCATGATCCATATTCCTGTAAAAACAAGCATAAACATCAAAAGAAAGTTCATTTTATGTAACAAAACTGGAGACAAAATAAGAAAAATGAATTTGCAAGTTATAACTAAGACTTTAAAAAAGTTTCACAGAATAAACAGCTCAGATAGTATGTCCACATTCATTGTCACCCGAGTACTTCCCAGCAAAAAAGTAAAAATAAGGATAAGAAGACCGAACCGAATGGAACTGGGCACGTATGTATGACTGCTATGAAGAAAAATTCAGAAAACAATTGTTTTTTTAAGGAAAGCAATGAATTGATCAAGTTAAAATTGGTGTATCGCCTAATCAAAACTAACAGGCATCCATGATGGAATACAATGGTTAAAGTGCCACAGAGAACCAAACTCAACAGCATAATATACACAAGTAAGCAAATGGATGCAAGTTGACCAAATTAAAGCCTTGCATTGATTATTCATGTCCAACATCCACCAAGAACACAAATGAGATTAGAGGCAACCATCAATTTTCCACTTTCCGTTCCTTATTCAACCTCACTACTACAGATACTGGACAAAGCATACAGCAAAAAAAAAAAAAAAAAGCATCTCACGAGGGAATCAAAGTCAAGATACATAATTAAACGGCACACAGGGAAGAGTTTAGATAGATTTCTCATAAAAAGAGGTGTTAAAGACCTCAAATCTTTAAGGATATCAGATTTAGAATAATAACATCTCAAATAGTAAATACATAAATGGCAAGCACTCAAGTTAAGAACTCAACAAGTCATGGTAAAACCTTGACCTGCATCAATTTAAGTTTGAATTGAGGACAAAAAAGCAGGGAAAAAAAATGGTTTAGCACCAAAACAGGCCAAATTTCTCCGTTCAAATCCACAAGACAGATAGCATGGTCTGCATCAATTTAATGTTAAATTCAATTCATTTACGAAAGAAAGTGCCATAATCCAAAAATACATACCACATGGTGTGAGACATGAATATGAACCACGCAATATCAAGCAAGATGGCACAAAAGAGAAGCACTGCGTACGTACGCCCAAGGCTCTGGCTACTACTCTCGATCGCAACAAGCGCAAAGAGCGCTACCACCAGATTGATCAACAAAACGCCGTTATACAAAGCACTCAAAGATCCTACCAACGAACAACCAATCTGGACAAAATGGAATATAAAAATCCATCTAATCAAAACCCTAATCAAGAACAACAAAACCGACAAGAATTCAACACCGAATGGAATTGAAAAAATCAAGACCTGGATGTAGAGGAGGATAACAGCGAGGGCCTGAAGTCTGTCGTAATCCCGAAGCCACGATCGAATGCGCGATCCTAGAGACAAGTAGGACCAGGGCATGATAAAAAAGAACCCTGATACACCAGGGAATTCAAGAAAAATAAATGGCGATGGAGATTGAGAATGAGGAGGGATTTCTCCCTCGGAATTCTACATCATCGAGAGAAAGATCAAAGTTTTGGGTCATTTGGGAGGGAGAGGGAGGGAGAGTGAAAGAGAAAAGAGCATTTCTTTTTTTTTCTTTTTTTTTTGCATTTTTTGTTTTTGTTTCTATGTTTTCCTATTTTTTTGCTTTTTATTAATAATTTTATTCATTCTAAAAGTTAATTACAGATCAGATATTGAGGGATTTAAATGATTAGGTTGAATGAATACAAGAGAAGAATCAATGGGACAAAAGAATATTTATCAGATCTAAAATTGAAACCTTTTTCTATTTATTTCCCTGGAATTTTATATATTGTGAATCAGAGATTTCATACAAATACTTCCATGAAAAATTTTGTATCTTCCACGTAATCCCAACCTAGACTGTCTTGTCATGTTATGCATTAAATTATTAGTCTTTAGTCTTTTTTGAGCCATCCATCTACTTCAGGCTCTGTTAGGCCCAAAATTTTAATTTTGTCAACTAAACATGTATTTTTCCAATTTGTTGCAATGCGAATCCTATGTAGAAGTTACCCTTTTATGCTGAATTGGTTGAGTGGGCTGCTACATGAAGCAAACCTGGACAAAGGCTAAAAATTATCCAAAAAAGAATCTGTCACATATATTTAATCATTTACATAAATATTTTTAAAAAATTGAAATATTATAAAAACAACATGTTTAAATAAAGCATTGTAAAAACGAGTGGTCTAAACAAACAGAACTTTCGAAAATACAGGGTTAAGAAAGTTTATTTTTGTTTTTTTTATCAATATTGAAACATCAATTTTCATGTTTTTTTCTAAGGAAAATGCTATATGGCTGACGATGTTGTCCGAATTCGTTGTCCGAATCTGTTGATGATACCTTGGGATGTCCATGTTGATGATCCCGAAACATCATCAACGGATTCAGACAATGAATTCGAACAACCCTGTGGTTTATATAGCATCACTCTTTTTTTAAATATGCACAAGGCACCAAAGACACACTTCAAGTGTGGTTTGAAAGCTTATACTCTCTTTGTGAAAGAAAATGGGTCAGTCAAATTTTAATATGAAATTTGCTTACATGATTTTTTTTTTTGTGCTTATAAAATCTTTTAGTATTGTCAACCAGAAAACTTGTTGTGCCACGGGGACCGTCAAGATCTCCAACAAACTGATGATATTTTCTTGAATGGAAGATTAGGTTGTAGGTGTTCTCTCCTCGAGTTCACCTGTAATGGGGACAAAGAAGAGGAAACATGTAAAAAGGGGTAGGGCTCTGACGCCCGTGCCTGCTCCGATGGTTAAGTCAATGGCTTGGCCGGAGAAGAAGAAGACGAGAGAGTTCAAGTTTGGCTTATCTTTCGCTTATCCTTGTCCCTACATTTTTACTCTCTTTATGTATCCTCTTCTCTCCTTGGGATTCGTATCCCATCTTGTCCCCTATCTTGTCCGTCATTATGGGGGAGTGTCTTCCCATGTTTTCTACCCCTTTGAGTGGTTTCATTTGGCTCCCTAGACGCATGGTGGCGTCTCTCGGAGACTGTGCCACATCATTGCAGGAGGAACCGGGGTAGTGACACTTGGTCAGTGGGATCCAAGGCATATCACTAGCCCCCTCCGTTCCCCCCCCCCCCCCCCCCCTTCCCCAAATTCCCGAGGTCTTTATGGCCTCGGGTTGAGTTTAGGGTTCGGGGAAATGTTTGCGAGTGCAGGAGTCGCGGTCCTCCGCTTTGTCGGGAGGCAATGTCAAGCCATTTTGCAATGTGCCCCATAAGTCGAAATATTTTACCTCAGTACTTCCGGGATTGTAACAGGAAGGACAGAATTAGTTCCTTCTCAGCTTTCATGCCGCATTGATAACCGAGTGTTTTCTCTTGTGTCTCGAGGAGTTACTCTTTGAGGGGTCACCGAGTGTTGCAGCGGGGCGAATGATATTCACAACGCCACGTATCAACTTTTCAGCAGATTAAACGCCAGTGGAGGTCAATCGCAACCGTTACCCTACAAACTCTTGTATTTAAGCCTCATTTACTTTGAAGTATCTATTTCTTCATATCAATCCTTTTTTTCAAGGGGTCTTTTCTGGGTCTTCCGCTCTAGCTCCCTTCGTTCGACTTGTGCTTCTAGCTAAGGTAATGGTGCGTTCTTCCATGACTTTTGAGGCGAACGGACTATAGTCAGGTCTCCTCCTATCATACCAGAAGTGGCTTGCATCGCCATAATTAGTGGTTCTTTGTCTCCTAATGAGCTTGCGGGGCCGACTTGCGAGTCTTTCCTTAGTTTTCCTCCTTATACCTATAGAATCCCTAGGCCCGATGACAAGGCGACTGACCCTCCAGGAGGTGAGATCGCAGTTCACGTAGATGCCCTATCTTCTGGTCTTGGGCTCCCTTTGGCTCCCATATTTCTTGAGATTCTTCATTACCATCAGTTGTGCCCTACTCAATTGGTTCCCAATTCATGGAGGATCCTTTATGGGTTTGTTATGATCTTTCAAATGCTGGGGTTGAAGGCGACTATGCGCTGGTTTCATCTTTTGTTCTTCCTAAAGCCTTCCCTTTTTCCCAGCTAGTATTATTTTTGTGCTCGCCCTGGGAAGTCCTTCTTGGGTCCGCGCTCATCTTCCTCTAGTGAATGGAGAGATAAGTTCTTTTTGGTTTCCCCCCCTCCCCCCCCAAGTATCACGAGATTAGGCAGATCTTCGGGCAATATTGGTATAGCGACACTAGTAGTACTCTCGTGGGGTATATCCCTAGGTGCTGTGATGCTAGTCACACTCTTGGGTGTCCCTACGCTAATCACATTGTTGGGTGCCAGATGGCGGTCACGCTCCTAGGTGATGCGTTGGCGTACGAGCTCCTGGGTGCCGCGATGTCGGTCACTCTCTCGGGTGTCGCTACGCTAGTCACACTCCTAGGTGTGGCGATAGCAGTCACGCTTTTGGGTGATGTGTTGGCGTACACACTCCTAGGTGTCGTTCTGAGTACAGTGTCTTTTTATTAAGGGACTTTTAGACATAAGAACAAATTTTGAGAAAAAGGCTATTTTAAGAAAGGGACTTTGAGTGAGAATTTTAATAACCCGACCCTTGTTATGAAGGGACTAGACATGAGAATTATTTTTGAGGAATCGTTAGAAGAGGGACTTTGAGAGCGAGTCTTAAGAACACGACCCTTATTGTGAAGGGACTTTTAGACATAAGAATGATTTTTGAGAAATTAATCCTTTTAGAAGAGGGACTTTAAGTGAAAAGACAAAAGGTGGAGGAAGACTTTCTAGATTTATTTATAATATTTCTTCAGATGTTCTGCATAGAAAAGCCGGGGGAGCCACTGTCCTTCCATATTGGTAAGGTAATAGGGTCCTAGCTGGGCAACCTTGGTTACAAAGTAAGGTCCCTCCCATATTTGAGTCAACTTTCAGTTATGCTCTTATTCCCTTGGAACTTGTTCAGTCTCAAGAACATATCTACAAGTTGGAAGGTAACTTCTTTAACCTTCGTATTATAGAATTTGTGAATCCTTTGCCGATATGTTGCCGCCCTGGTTTTCGCAACCTCATTTTTTTCTTCTAGTAGGTCCAACTCGACCCGCAGTGGCTCGTTGTTTGTTTGTGGGTTAAACTCTAAGATGCAGGGTATCGACAGCCTCACTTCCACCGGGATAACGACATCGACGCCAAATGTGAGGCTAAAGGGAGTTTCCCCCGTAGGCGTTCGATTGGTGGTACGGTATATGCCCATAGGGTGTTATGGAGATCATCTACCCAGCTCGACCAAGCTTACATTAATCGGGTTTTTAATCCTTGCAGGATGGTGTGGTTAGTCACTTCCACCTGACAATGGGCTTGCGAATGTGTGACTGACGTTCGTCTGATGTCAATCCCTAGCTCTTAGCAAAAATACTTAAAGCCACGACTATCGAATTGTCGGTCGTTATTTGTAATGATGGCAGTGGATATTCCAAACTTGGATACAATGGCTTTAAAGACAAACTTTTGACATGCCCTTTTGGTTATTGTTGCCAATGGTTACCTCAACCTATTTGGTAAAATATTCTATGGCGACGATGATGAACGTTTGTTGTCGTACAACCATGGGGAATGGGCCTAGTATTTCAATTCCCAAAATGGCAAAGGGCCTAGGGCTGACTAACGGGGTAAGTTGTACAGTAGGACGACGTTGGCCTTTGGCATGCCATTGGTAAGTGTCACACCCTTTGGTCATTTCTTTAGCATCTCTTGATAGAGTGGGCTAATAGAATCCTTGCCTTAGGATCTTGTACCCGAGATCTTCTCCCCCGATATGATCACCGCAGATGCCATCATGGGTTTCTTGCAGGGCATACTTTGCTTCCATTGGGCGCAAGGACCTTAAGTACGGACGAGAGTATGATCATTTATACAATTTTCCTCCTATAATTGTGTACCGGGCTGACTTGTATGTTACTATTCTAGCTTCTTTTGGGTTTGTTAGTAAGGTTTCGTCTTAAAGATATTGCCAGATGAGATCCATCCAACAAGGTTATACTTCGATCTCTTGCACTCCTTTTTCCAACGGGGCCTCGATACTCCTATAATTAAGGTGTTGCATAATGACGGGGTGTCGATGTTGGGGTTAGAGGATGACTCCAGCTTTGATAATGAGTCTGCCGCTTCATTGTCATCCCAGGGGATCTTTATAAGGGGGAAACATCAAAATTCATTTGCGAGTCTTTGAATAATATTCCGATATCTTGCCATGTTCTCTTCTCGGGCTTCAAACTCACACTCCAATGGTCGGCTACCAGCTGAGAGTCGATGTAGGCTTGGAGATCTTGCACTTCAAGTCCTATGGCTAGCCGCGGACCAACAATTAGTGCTTCATATTCAGCTTCATTGTTGGTAGCCTTAAATGCGTAGCTGAGCGCGATCGAAGTCTTCCACCCAGTTGGCGAGTATAGAATTATGCTGGCCCCCAAGCCTTTGTCGGTTGATAATCCGTCAACATATAAGCTCC
The DNA here is from genome assembly GCA_026586065.1 of Dioscorea zingiberensis. Classification (NCBI taxonomy): domain Eukaryota; kingdom Viridiplantae; phylum Streptophyta; class Magnoliopsida; order Dioscoreales; family Dioscoreaceae; genus Dioscorea; species Dioscorea zingiberensis. The sequence continues at coordinate 38,085,764 of CM048820.1, read as the reverse complement.
AAACGTTGGTTGGGCTTAGTTCCTCTGACTCTTTAGTGCCATGATGGGCGCAATTTTCTTGCCCAATCATTTCTGCAATGAAATCTGCTAATACTTGGGACTTTATCACTGTTCGTAGCTTATAGTCGATGTCGTGCTCCCCCAACTCAATAGCCCACTTGACCAACCTCCCTCATGTCTCTGGTCGCTATAGTATATGTTGCAAGGGCTGGTCAATGAGGACTATGATTTTGTGGGCTTGAAAATAGGATCGCAGGCAGCGAGTCGATGTGATGAGAGAGTATGCGAGCTTCTTTGTCTATAGATATCTAATCTCAGGGTCAGACAACACCATGATAGTGTAGTATACGGGTTTTTGAGTTCCTATGTCTACTCGGAGGAGTACTGAGCTTATTGCATAAGGGACTGCCGCCAGGTATAGATATAAGCTCTCCCCGAGTTGGGGCTTGACGAGTAAGAGGGGTGTAAGAACCACATTTTTTTTTTAATCAAACCCTTAATGTTCCTAATTATGTTTAATTCACTTCCTTAACATAAGTTTAAGTTAGGATGAAGATAAGGAATCCTATTGTAAATACTTATAAGGATTAGGACTAATTGGTAAAAAGACTATCTCACAATGCCAAGACTTGCATGTAACATGAAAAAGTTTTAGGGGGTTTGCTGCAAATAAACACATCACAATTCATACAAAAGAAAGACTTAATAGTTGGAATCAAGCTTTTATAAAAAATAACGGCGGGAACCACCTGCTGGCAGCTCACAAATGCATAAAGCAATTCACTGGCTCAGATTGCTAATAAAATGCAATCCAATAATCAAGCTGAATTTGTGTGGCAATGACTAATCAAAGAGCGTGTGTTTACTTTCTCTCTATGAAGGTGATACCACGCTGCGCAGTGGCATTCGCTAGTAACCATCGAGTAGCTTCATCCTCGGATCGACTACGCGGACTAAGGATAAATGCCCATAAGTGATAAGATCCGAAACCAAGGCACGTACCACTGCCTTTCCTCCTAGCTTCACCTGGAGAGCTCTCAAAGTCTTTAAAAGGCAGGGTTGGGAGGTAAGTTTAGTAGTTTCTACTCAACTCCGATGATCTCCCTCGGAGTTTGTTCCTCTATCCTAGTTCTAAGAAAATAGTTGGTAAGTTTTGCTCCACTGTAAGCCGGCGCGACCTCACCGGAGGTTAGTAAAACTGAGCCTTCTTTCTCTTTGTTCTTCCCCTTCTTAAGCGTAGGTATGTACACTCCTCAGGTAAACGCTTGTCATTAAGATTTAAAGGCTCTCATAGGAGCTCTGTGAATCAGTTGGTAAATGGGTAGGCTACACCATTCACTACTGAGAACTAGTGAGGAACCACATATAACCCTAAGTTTCATGAATAAATAAAGAAAAGATGAAGAAGAATCAAAGAACTAAAAAGAGAAAGTAATAGTGAAGATAGTGAAGAAACTAGAAAAAAAAAAAAGAGAAGCATGCAGGCATCTATGTATATGTTTCTGCTTGTAGCTCTTAGTGGATTCAAAGAAGGTAAAGGAAAGGAAAAAAAAGAACGGGAGAGGAAGCTTCTCAAGGGAAGAAGAACCCGAGAGATGGGGGTGAGAAGAATAGGAGCAACAAAAAAAAAAGAGAAGAAAATAAGCATATCCATCTCTGTTTTAATTCTTAGTAACAACCAGTAATGCATATACGAGCAAGAGAAATAGAAAGGTTACATAACAATGAAATGAAGACCAGAGAGGGCTCAGGCCATCTCACAAAATGAATGGGTAATCTCACGGGTTAGAGAGAGAAAGAAGACAACAAGGAAGAAGAAGAGAGAAAGAATAAGTTTATCATTAAGTAACCATTGGCTCGTCTCACTAGATAAGTCTAATGGGCTTAATAACAATTGAGATACTCACATAACAATTTGATTTAATAAAAGTGAAGCTGAAATAATCTTTTTACCCATTAAGCAAAAATAGGACGTTATAACACTGATTATAACTTTTAGCTTACCAGATATTGACTTTGAGCCGAACGTCATAAGCGGAGGAAATATTGATGATATTCTTGACATATTGTAAGTATTTACCACAATATCACTACAAATATTTTTTGAAAAATTAAACACTGAGTTTTGGTAAATTATATGTTTTGGTAAATTCTCTTAATTTGACTATTTTCTATATGTAAAGTCAGGCATATTGGTTGGAAAGTAATTTCCATGTGATTTTGAGGATTCTCCCATATGGCATTATGCCAGTGGAGAGGACACCACTGGTGTTTGTTTGGCTTTGTTGTACAAGGATGCACTGGTGTCTGTTTATCTGGTATACCCATCAGTGGGTGGTACGCTGACTATGTATGTACACGTTCTGATTGGAGCGATACTGGACCTGTGAGTCCTATTAGACCATGGTCGATCTGGGCTTTAGCCATTGTTGCCGGGGAGATTACCAGCGAATTGTACTTTTTGTTTCGTGGTTATGTAGAGTTTCTGATATTTTGTTTTGATCATTTTCTGCAGCTATGGTTTACTGTATTTTTTCGAGTTTCTGATATTTTGTAGAGGGTGCTTACTAAGTTTTTCAGGAAATTCACCCCCATGTTGACTATTTTCAGGTCCTGAAGAGTAAACTAACAGGAGTTTTGATAGCTATCGTGTGGGGACACTGGGTGTAGTTGAGGTCTTGCAAACCTCTATTTATTTTCTTGAGTGTGAGCATTTTTGGTTTTTGAGTCCTTGGTCTATTCCGTAGGTTTGCGTTGTATATGGTACCTAAACCTTAGGTGTTCTATTATGCCATATATGTATTTCTGTTTCAGACTGTGATACTATTATTATATTATTTACTATTTTTTGTTGTTACTCTGATACTCATGTTGACTACCCGAGGCCTAATATCCTAGTGGGGCCTATCCTTGCTCGGGTACAGGCGGTCTGATGACGCCCCGGACTTGGTTCGGGGCATGACAAGAGGGGAGCTGAGCATTGTTTAAGTTGCTTGAAGGTTGTTTCACATTCTTTATTCTAACCTGTCTTGGGGGCTTTGCGTAGTTCTCGAAAGAATGATAAGTTCTTCTCTATGGCTCTTTATATGAAGTGGCCCAAGGTAGCTAAGAGACTATTCAAAGTCCGGATTTCTTTCAGAGATGTGGGTTAGCTCATATCTTGTGTTGCCTTGACCTTCTCAGGATTGGCTTCTATGCCCCTTTCAGTGATCATGAAATCTAGGAAACTAGACACCGAAGGCACACCTCTTAGGGTTGAGGCGCATCCCTTGTGCTCAGAGTGCTTAGAAGGTTTCTTACATGTTAGCGATGTGTTGATCTGCCTTTTTGTTTTTCACAAGGATTTCATCCACATACGCCTCTACATTCCTCCCGAGTTGCTTCTCAAAAACCATAGTCACCAGCCTTTGGAAGGTTGCACCTGCGGTTTTTAAACCGAAAGGCATTACTTTATAACAGTAAGTACATCTTGTGGTGATGAAAGAGGTCTTTTCTTTGTCTCCTTCCGCCATCTTGATCTGGTTGTAGCAGAAAAAGGCGTCTAAAAGGTTCAACATTTCATGGCCCAACATGGCATCAACCAATCCATCGATTAACGAGAGCGAGTAGTAGTCTTTAGGGCAAGCTTTATTAAGACTAGTGAAATCAACACACAATCGCCATTTTCCCGAGGGCTTCTTTACAAGAACAACACTTGATAGTCACTCGGGGTAATGTACTTCCCTGATAAATCCAGCCTTGAGAAGTTTCTCCACCTCCTGATTTGAAGCTTGCTCTCGCTTAAGGGCAAGGTGTCTTAACTTCAGAAGTATAGGCCTAAAATCTAGTTTCGCATTGAGGCGGTGCTCTAGGATGTTGTGGTTCACTCCCTATATAGCTTTCGATGCCCATACAAATATGTCGTTATTGCCCTACAGACAGCAAATCTTTTCGTCCCGAGCTTTGGGCGGGAGCTCGGAACCAAGGTGCACTGTCTTCCCAGGCAGACTCTCACTCAACTGGATTTCCATAAGATCTTCGACCGTTATTGCGCGCTCCTTCGGCTTCTCGGCTTCAAGTCGTGCTTCTATGACCATGGTTTTAGGAATGCCTCAGTAACCTGGCCTTTGAGGAGCGCAACATAACATTGTCGGGCAGTGGGTTGGTCGCTCCTCACTTCCCCATATCTATTTTCAGTGGGAAATTTTAGGAGTAGGTGGTATGTGGAGACAATCGCTTTTAGGGACTTGAGGGTCGGCCGTCCGAGGATGACATTGTATCCTGACATACAACGAACAACTAGGAAGTTGGCTATGACCGTTGCCTGGTATAGATGTGTCCTGACGGTGAAAGGGAGTGAGACCACTCTCTCGAATTGTATGGCATTTCTCGTGAAGCCAATCAAAGAGGTCTTCACTGGTTGCAAACCTTGGGCGCCAAGATCCATATGCTCGTAGGCGCTCCAGAACAGGACATCGACAGAACTCCCCGTGTCAATGAGAACCCTCCTCACTTTGAAGTCCGCTATGATTACCGTGATAACTACTGCATCATTATGGGGATGGGAAGTCTTCGCCAAAAAATGTGATGGGAGTGCCGACCTTAGATTTTTTTAACGGGTGTACCCAGATGAGCATATGGGCGTAGGAATTTTAGGCTACTGCGTTGTCCCCCCCCCCCTTGCCCAAACTAGGTCCTCGCGCAATGATATGGACATTTGAGGCAGATATATTCCTTGTTCCTTGGCCCACATACGGGGAAAAGAGTTTTTAGACATGGAGAGCTCCCAAACTCGCTCTTCCATCCATCACAAGGTTTGTGTCAGAGCTTCTAGTTCATGCTCCAGATATTAGCAATACTCCTGTGAGCCCTACTCTCCCGCTGGTGCTTCATTGGGGACTGGGACAAAGTCAGTGGTTTTTTATCTCTAGGTTTCCATGGCTATTTGTTCAAGGGTCCCCATAGACGGCGCTAATCTGTTAACTAGAAAACTCGTTATACCACATGGATCGTCAAGATCTCCATCAAACTGATGATATCTTCTTGAATGGAAGATTAGGTTGTAGGTGTTCTCTCCTCGAGTTCACCGGTAATGGGGACAAAGAAGAGGAAACCTGTAAGAGGGAGATAGGGCTTTGATGCTGGTGCCTGCTCTGATAGATAAGTTAGTGGCTTGGCTGGAGAAGAAGAAGAAGAGGGAGTTCAAGTTTGCCTTATCTTTCGCTTACCCTTATCCCTGCCGTTTTTCCTCTCTTTATTTATCCTCTTCTCTCCTTGGGATTCGTATCCCATCTTGTCCCCTGTCTTGTCCGTCATTATGGGGGAGTGTATTTCCTTGCTTTCTACCCCTTTGAGTGGTTTCAGTTGACTCCCTTGAGGTATGGTGGCATCTGGCAGAGACTGTACCACATCATTGCAGGAGGAGCCGAGGTAGTAACACGTGGTCAATAGGATTAGCGTATCAAGTATCAGTTTTAAATCATGATTATGTTATACCACTAATATTTTTTCTGAAAATATAAGTGATTTCATGTTTCAAATATATAAGCTATCAAGTGTGGATTAGAATGATTCAAGTATTTCAAATTAGAAATTTGGTTTATATACTTTCAATCAGCAATTGATAAATTGAGTAACCAAAACATGAAATTGATTATATTGTTGAATGATTATCAATTAATCCAATATATTGAAATCATGATTTAAAAATACTTGAACACTACCAATGGCTTGTTGGCCTATTGGTAACGGGTTTCTCTCGTTGGATGGGGTGTGTTCTTCTAGGATGAGCCCGGGATCCAGCCCCCACTCACGTAAGGTGAGGGCCCAGGCTCGTTAAGCTTGCTCCACCCCTGTAGACGTCTCTGATTTCCCTTTTCGTGTGTGTGTGTGTGTGTGTGTTGGGGGAGGGGGGCGCCTTTGTCCAAAATAATATAATAATAATAGTGGAACACTTTTTTAAAAACATTAAAAAAAAATTTGTTCAAATTCACTAGATTTGACACTCCCAGAGTGATAATTAGTGATAGAGGTACCAACTTTTGTAACACTCAATTTGCAAACATGCTTAAACGATATAGGGTTGAACATAGGACCTATATGATGAGTGCATAATTATACATATATTCATACTATATTCGCATGCACTTTGTGTCACGCCCCGAACCCGGATCCCGGGCCTCGGCGCACGCGACAAACGCCGCGTGCTTATAGGGTCGCCCCTAGAAGCACGCAAGGCTAAGTAACATAAGCAGATAATCAAAATAAAGTTCAAATTAATAATCAGCGGAAGAAAATATAAATAAGGTTTTATACAAAACCCTACTTAGTCTGAATGACAACTCTCACTTTCCGAGAAAGGAATAGAGGCCCACGCAAACCTGACTCAATATATCCCCATGCTTGCTAGGCATCCTGTCTGCGGAAGCTCTCTCACGAGTTCCGCACCTAGCTACGTAATAATGTCCTGCCTAGTCCCGACCCTACTCCTCATTGCACCCGAGAAAAACATCCATCAAGTGCATAGGCCAAAGAAAGGCCCGATGGGATTGCATACACCATAAAAGTAGGAAGCCATAATCAAAGAACAAAATAAAGCAGAGGATATGCAAGTGCAACATCATCACAAGCAAGCAAATAACAAATGGCGAAAAGTGGATAAATCCACGGATGTACTCAATCTGCATATGTGATACTAAGATGTCTACGACATCAAGCGACACCATCGGCATCGTCTTGACGCCTAAGCGGACTTCACGCTTATAGCATACATGTGCACACGCCGTAGGAAAATACTGGCTCTCTGAGGCCAGGGTGGCGGATATTATACACCTCTGCGGGTCTCCGTCCAGATGGAGCACCAAGTGCTTTCGTGGCCGGGGATATTATCGCCCTCCGCAGGCACGGTGGCCGAGATATTATACACCCTCGGCGGGGTCTCAGTCCGATGTCATGCCTAAAAGTAAAGAGATTGATAGTCTTAATTACCTAACAACGGGTATACATATATATCCAAGGTAGCAACATCTTGAATATCTGATGATCAGAGATCTCATCGAGGTCGGAAGCCAATATCGATCTAAGGAGTAAACTCTACTTAAATAATGCATTTGAAAAACATGATAGCAATAATCCCTCGAGATATACAACCAATATATATGAGGGAAGACCATCTCCAATATATATTGGGAACCTCTCGAGGAAATAAGATTACAAAAATCAAAGCGGGTAGGAGGATGGAATACTCACAAACCTCCCGTATGATGAGCCTACACGCTAGAACCAAATCACAAGCAAGGTAGGAGAAAGGAATAATCAAACCGAGTGTCCAGGTGACCGAAAGCAGAGCAATATCAAAAAAGCTTCTGAGCGTAAATAGGGGAATCACACTCAAAGCGGAGCAAATCTAATCGAGTATACAACTTAAGCAACTGACAAGCATAACATTTGATAGGCAGGCGGTGTATCAAAAGATGGACTCCAACATCCATCTAGCACAACAACAACAAGAATCAAGAGAATACTATGAGTTAGAAATACTCACGATTCGTCACGACATCCTACCTTTTTGGCTCTTGGGCCTACTCGGGCCCGATACTCCCAAATCGGTCCTAGGCCGTCTCACCACGTCCTAAACATGGTAAATGTTCATCATATAACATTTCATAACAATTTGAATGCATTACATGCATTTAATTACCTAATTGTGAGTTTACCCGAAATGTCGACTTTTTAATTTATAACCCGATGGATCCGGGCTCTTAGACACCTGCCGTACCACTTTTATTAGTTTAAATGTACACGAACTATCAGGACGATCGGAATCAAATTCAGTCTTTTTGAAAACATTTGAGTTATAGTTCACTCTCTATCACGGTAGCTACAGTAACGCATAAAACATGAACTTGGAACTTCAAATTGAAGCTCCAAACCTTCACCATTCCATTCCAATCTCCCGGTATATTATATTCATAATAATGTCTTTCATTTCCATCATAATTGGGCTCATTATCATCTCTTATACGGCCCCTAAAAAATGAACAAAAATCCATGTTCTTAGCTTGATTTCTGATAATTTCACAAATTCCTTTCACTTGGAGTTCAATTCTCTTCAATAAATTCCTAAACTTGGAATCCAATACTTGCATTTCTCAAACAATACATAGGCACGTTTATTCTTAATACAACAACAAGGGTTATTAATAGCTCAAGTTCAATTAAACCACATAACCATCGTAGGCATTTTTACAACTACAAGATGGGTAACATTGCTTTTCAAAACACATTTCGACATAGTCCCCTCTACTTCTAAGCTCCCGAATTGTACAAACATTCATGCTCTCCACATCTACAACATTTACAATTAGTTAACTCAATCAAATTCATAGAGGCATTTCATCAAACACCATATGGGCATACTCATTTCTAAAACAAGACATAACATCCATGAACCTTTAAGGTTCTAATTATACAAACATAAATCCATTGACAATGACATTCTCTCTAATATGTATTTTGCTTAAACTAAGAGCATGAAGGAAATACAAAATTTACTCGGATACAAAGGTTTTACATTCTTCATCCTTAGCATCATTTGAAGGATCTATCATGCTCTTAAGGTTAATCAAAAGCTATTCATAAACATGGAGATTGTTCATGTAATTTCAATAAAAACATTGGGAAGCATCTTCTCTCTTTCTAGGCTTTAATTTCATTATACAAACATGTAACGATGAACTTCTTCATAGCATGATCCAAGTATATAAAACATGCCATTATGTTCACAAACTCCATGTGGCATTTCATCAAATATTTCATGGGCATGTTTATTCTCAAAACCACAACAATGGGTATTTGCAAATCCTATCTTCCAATTGAACAAACAAGGATCATAAACATGATCAATGAGCTAAGTTTTAGTATACTCTAAGTCTATTAAACATGAAGTTATGCTCAAGGGTTCATTGTGACATTTTATCAAACATGTAATGGGCATGTTAAAAGCTTCAATGGATAGCTAAGGTTTGTATCAATTCAAACCCCAAAATTTACAACATTCAATGGATTAACCTCATTGAACTTGGTAACCACATTCAAAACAACATCAATCCCAAGTTATCAACCCCAATTAACCCATGTCTTAACTTATGAAGTCAATCAACTAATCATGGTGAACTATGCTCACCGTAAAGGAAGGAAGGAGGCGTGAGGGTCGCAGGCTTGTGGGCAGCGCATGAGGGCAAGGCAGAGCCAATAGTGAGGTCGCGGGCTGCTTGTGTGCTGAAGCGGTCTGCGTAGGTGGCCGAGAATTTGGTAGAGGTCGGTAGCAGCAGCCTTAGGGTAATTTGGGCAGCTTCTAGTCGGTCGGCCACACCGGGTCCACAAGACCGTGTGGCGGCTTAGACTGGCGGCGAGAGCTTCTCCGATCGTGGTTGGAGGAGGAGAGAGAGAGAAAGTTTTTCTCTCTCTCTTCCCCTTCTATCTTATATATATATAACTATTATTATTAGATATTTGATTAAATAACATTTTCATTGAATATTACTCAAATCATTTAATTAACTTACCCTTGAATTAATGTCACATGGTCCCTTAATTTAGATTATCTTTATATTAATGTCCCGACCCAGATTCGGAAATCCTGGGATTCAAATCCTTGTCCGTTTTTATCAATAATTAGCCTGGATTAATTAACAATTAATTAATCTAGCTCGATTAATACCTTGAAATTTTTCCTAAATTTCATCGCTTACTATATTAAATTTCCATTTAATAAATTCTGAGAATAAATAAATAAAAATCCTTATTTATTTCGGGGCGGGTGTTACACTTTGCTTTACTTTTGGCATAGATTTATCTATTTTTGTACTTTATTGGGTATTTTGTGTCAATGAGTAGGGTAACAGGTCCCCGAAACAAAAGGAGGGAAAATCAAGATAATTCGGAGCAAAAGAAGTTGAAAAGACTTCTAGAAAAAGAGTGCTTAGTTGAATATGGAAACCAGGTTAGAGTTGATTAAGTGGCAATTGAAAGAGGCGTTTTGTGACAAAGGAGCAAGAAAAGATAGGAGGGGATAGGGCTGTGAGTAGTATGAATGAGCTGCAGATATCAAAAATTTATTACAAGAACTACAGGAATCAAAAGACAATCTTAAATTTTCAGATTGAAGAAAAAAGGATTTAGGAACATCCAATTAAAATTTCATGTCAATCCAAGGTGAAATGGTCATCCGATCAAACGTCTGATGAAGACTGCGCAGACTTGGAAAAGTGAACGACCTGATGCACGGGTATGCACTTGCCCGTGCATCTTTCAGGACTCTAGAAAACCGCGTTCATCGTGTTGCAGAAGAGATGCACGGGTGTGCTTAGAAATACATGGCCGTGCATCTGAAGTTTGAAAGTCTATAAAAGGGCGCCCAACGCATCTTTTCAAGATTATCGAGTGTGGGCCCGGAGGAACTTTTGGTGGACCAGTCTTTGGCGACTTTCCTGCTGACGGCTAAGGTTTCTATGGAGATTGAGGTGGACAAGACATCGACTCAGGGAGAAATTCTTATGTCTTTTATCATGTCTTCTTCTCTAAATCTTGTGCTAGGTTTTCTTAGTATGAGATGCTAAACCCCTTGTGGTGCCTTGGGTCCTTAAACCTTAGGATGAACTTGTGATATTTTTCTATTTTCAATACTAGGTTTTCCTTTCTTGATTATTTCTATGAATTATATATGTGTGTTGAATGCTTGTGCTTTGTTAGTGCGAAAGTGCCGATCACATAATTAGAATTGCTTGATTGCTTGATACATGACAAGAGATTGCGGTCAAGCAAGGTCCTAGTATAGATAATAGGGGTAGGGGGAGGGGGGACATTGAGAGATGAGTGATTCACCGTATTGTTAATACAACACGAACTCACTCTCTAGATTAGGGTAAAACCTAATAGTGGGAACCATAGAATACTCAATAAGGATAATGCAGTCCTATGGCGAAGTCGTTGTATAGGACGAAGGTTTGGCTGTCACGAGATCGGGGTCAAACTAATTTAGGGTTCTCCACATTTGAGGAATATATCAACTAAGTAACTAGTATTAGGAAATAATTCAACAAGGGATTCTTAGGGGAATAGTGATCCGGGAGGCCATGCTCTCCTCAATTGATTAAAACCCTAGATTTTCCAACTGTTCACCATGGTCTCTTTAGATTTTTTTAGTTAGGATTGGATCAACACACATCTTTCTAGGCTAGGTAATAGAGTTCTACTTAGTACTAGTTTTCAGTCATTGTGGATTCGACTACCCTACCTTTGGGTACATTACTACTTGAGCAACTCCGTGCACTTACGGATAGCAACACATCAAGTTTTTTGCGCCGTTGTTGTCGTTCAACGTTCTAGGAATATTAGGGTTTTCTTATTCTAGATATCTTAGTTTTAGTTTTAGTTTTAGTTTTACTTTCGTTTTAGTTTATCTTCTCTTATCTTATTTTCCTTTTTATCTCAAAAAAGAAATTCAAAAATTCAAAAAAATTTCTAATTTTAGATCTTCATTTCCTTTTATGCCTAATTGAATATTTCTATTAAAGTTATAATGTCTTTTCTTTTTAGGAGACGAGTATTACAAACAGTACGAGGTGTCACATTACGGGCAACCATCATTGGAAGATCTCCTTACATGCTACACTCATCGTAATAAAACGGCATTGAGAGAGTTAGAGGCTATGAAGCGGGGGCTGCCCCCTCTCCAAAAGGAATTGGATTTGGAGGAAGGGTTGTACAAGTTTAGGGTAAGCTCAGACCTATTCGCCTGCAAAGTTGGGATAAAAAAACCTCTTGCCTCCCCATTGGTAGTTTGGGAGACACCTCCAATCGAGCAAGTCGTATCTAAGTCTATGGGCACAAATGATGTAGTCAGTTGGGATGTTGAAAATCGGGAACCCCAACAAGATATTGAGGAAGACTTGTAACAAAGCATAGATGTAGAAGTAAAAGAGTGTTTTGAGGAGTCAATTGAGGAAGCCTTTGGAGAAACCAACCCAGGTGAAGTCCCGACCAGGAGACACCATTTGAGGATAATGAAGATACCCATCCACCACCTCCTTTTTCTTAATGGGTGCTACTACAAGAAATGATTGAATAGGTCTAGTCCATTTTCCAAGAAAGGGAGAAAGTATGGAACTTGGCTTTATGAACCCTAGCAAGGAGGAAAAGGGATATATCAAACCGAGCATCAATGCCACCTTGTTCTATGTGCCCTTCGACCAAAATTTTCTCATTGAGGAAGTTGATAGATGGTATAAAAATTCAGCTTTAACAAGAAGTACCAAACAAAGATTTCACATAGTTACGGTGAAGCAGTTTCTAGGAGCAACGAAAATCAATTAGTCTGAATCCTTCGTGTTAATTGGGTGGTCATCTTTACAAGGTGTTGAGCCATTTGTCGACCTTATCAAGACTTCAAAGAAGTGGCGGATCCACTACAAAGGGGGAGGTCTTGAAAAGGATACAACGACTCTTATCATTAAAGAGTCAGAATAATATAAATGTACGTCAAGCTAGTGGCGTAAAACAAGTGCTTCTTGTTAGGCAACCCAAGCCTTTTAGTTAGTTTTCCTAGGTTAGGTTTCTAGTTAGTAGTACTTTCATCTACTTTTAGTTTAGGTATACATTGGTGGTAATTTCTATACTTTGATGATTTCTCACTGATTATGTGTTTTCCAAATTTCCAAACGATTAATTTTTAGTTTTTGGAGACATCAACGCGCTGGTGCAGGTGAAGACAGGGTGAAAAATACAGCCAGGAAAATATAAAGAGAAGCACGGGCAAGAGTATGACTGTGCTCCAACCCATGCAACTCTTTGTAAGATACAATGTATGCGGGGCAGGCAGAACACGGGTGTGCTCTCGGGCATGTTTAAGATGCATAGGTGTGATCAATTATACAAGGGCATGCACTGTTCCTGCAGCATGATACGAGGAGCTCGGCGACTTGGGATCATTAACACTATCTTTTTCCTTTCACCACTTTTGTATTTTTCTTTTAAAACGCCGAGGGACCCATGGTTTAGCCTTCTCTATATATCTTTTGAGCTTATCTTATGTGCCTTCAATGTTCATAGGATATTTGGAATTGTATAACTTTAAAACATGGATAGGGAAACACAACGAGAGCAGTTACATATCACATATTGAGTAATGTCCTACTAATCCCTTTTTCCTTTTTTTTCTTCATGTCATATCTTTTTATTGCATATATTGGGTACATTGGGGACAATGTACAATTTAAGTGTGGGGGAGGAATTAGCTATGCTTATATTGCTTATGACGAGTGCTGATTTAAGATGATCTATGATAGTTAATGATTGGAAGTCCTCTTTGAATCTAGGATTGATATTAGAGTTAGTTGTCAAATTTTTTAATATATATATATATATATATATATATATATACGGGGCTGATACTATGCAGCCGGCCTTATCACTGTGCAAGTGCAGTCACCTCGTTTTGGCCCACTTGCACAGTATTTTGAGGAAATCCAACCGTATGGATGTAAAGAACATTGAAAAATAAGATACCATGTCAATTTTCATACAATTTGGGAACTTGTAGGGTCTTCATCTTAAATGGTGAAGTTTTGAACCGGTAAGATTTCTATAAATTTTCACCCATTAAGATGAAGACCCTACAAGTTTCAAAATTGTATGAAATTGACATGCTAGCTTATTTTTCGATGTTCTTTCCATCTATAAGGTTGAAAATTCTTAAAATACTATGCAAGGCACCAAATGGGAGGCGATATTACTTGCACAGCAATCCGGTTAGCCTTATAATATCACTCCCATATATATATAGTCTTGCCTTACTTTACACCTCACAAAAATTTTGAGCACAAACCCTGACTGTGTTGTTACTTGCCTACCTAGGTTTGGACTCCAGTTAGTTTAACCATTAGAGAAGTGTTGATATTTTCTACTTTTTTTTTGAGAGAGATAGAGAGAGAAGAAAAAGAAAAAGAAAAAAAAAGGAAAATATATTGGAATTTTTGGAAAAAACCGGAAAGTCAAATCCGTCAAGGATACCCTACCGGCCGAAATGTCGAATCCATTAGAGATGCCCTACCGGTATATATAGAAAAAATGGTGGAAAGAGCTATCACCTTTGAAGAGTGAAAGCCGCCCTTGAGTAGTCAGATAATGGGCATCACAATTGTTAACTTGATGACCTACAGAGGGAAAATGCTACCTCATTGGATGTATGAAGCTACTACCCCCAACTAAAAGAGTTTGAGAAAAGTAGTTTAGTGAATAATGTTTATACTAGCTCGGCCAGGCTTGAGTTAGTAAGAGGCCACACACACACACATGGGGAGTTTGAGTGTACGGCAAGATCTATTTTTCATAAAAACCTTCTTGGTACTTAACACTATGTTTTCCAGGATATCAAAGGGACTCCCAACTATTTTGTAAGATCGGAGATCAAGCACTCATCATCTTTCTTGGATTCCATATTTCTCTTTACTTGAGGACAAGCAAATGTTTAAGTGTGGGGGTATTATGTTGAGCACATAATTATACATATTCATACAATATTTGCATGCACTTTGCTTTCCTTTCTACATAGGTTTCTCTATTTTTGTACTCCGTTGGGTATTTTATGTCATTGAGCAGGGTGATAGGTCCTCGGAACAAAAAAAGCGAAAATCAATATAACTTAAGCAAAAGAAGCTGAAAAGACACCTTCTAGAAAAGAGTGTTCATTTGTATATGGAAACCAAGTTATTTTTTATCAAGCGGCGATTGGAAGAGGTGTTTTACGATAAAGGAGCAAGAAAAGAGAGGAGGAGATAAAGCTTTGAGCAGTATGAATGAGCTATGGAGATCAAGAATTTATTACACGAACTACAAGAATCTAAAGCCAATCTCCACTATTCAAATGAAGAACAAGGAGTTAGAAACACCCAATTAACATTTCGGGTCAATCCAAGATGAAATAGTCATCCGATCGAACTTTTGATGAAGACTATGCAGATATGGAAAAGTACACAGTCTGATGCACGGGCGTGCACTTGTCCGTGCATCTCTCAGGATTCTAGAAAGTCACGTATACAGCATTGTAGAAGAGATACACGGGCGTGTTTAGATCTGTACGACCATATATCTGGAGTTTTTAAGTCTATAAAAGGATGCCCAACACAACTTTTCAAGTTCATTGGGCGGGGCCCTGGGGAACTTTTAGAGGACTAGCCTTCAATGACTTTCCTGCTGACGGCTAGGGTTTCAGTGGAGATTGAAGGCGGAGAAGACATCGACTCGAGGAGTAATTCTTATATCTTCTATCATTCCTTCTCCTTTAAATCTTGTGTTAGGTTTTCTTAGTATGAGTGGCTAAACCCCTTATGGTACCTCGGGTCCTTGAACCTTAGGATGAACTTGTGACTTTTTCCTATTTTTAATACTAGGTTTTCTTTTCTTGACTATTTCTGTGAATTATCTATATATGTGTGTTGAATGCTTGTGGTTTGTTAGTGCGAAAGCGACAATCACATAATTAGAATTATTTGATGCATGAAGAGAGATCGCGGTCAAGCTAGGTCCAAGCATAGATAATCAGAAGGAAAGGGGGGGGGGGCATGCCGAGAGATTGGGTGATTCACAATGTTGTTAACGCAACACCAACTCACTCTCGAAGGAAATTAGACAACATGGATTTTTAGGGGATAGTGATCTGGGGTACCATGCTCTCTGCATTGATTAAAACTCTAAATTTGCCATCTGTTCATTGTAGTCTCTTTAGATTTATTTAGTTAGGATTAGATCCCCACACATCTTTTAAGGCTAGGTAATAGAGTTCTAATTAGTACTAGTTGCCGGTCGCTATGGATTTGACTACCCTATTTTTTAGTACTTTACTACTTAAGAGACTCCTTGCACTTGCAGATAGCAACACATCAATATACCGCTTACCACCCCTAAACGACTGGTCAAGTGAAGGTATCTAATTGGGAATTAAAGCGAATACTAGAGAACAGTTTCACATCATAGAAAAGATTGGGCCAATGAAATAGAAGATATACTATGGGCCTATCATACAACATATAAAACATCAATAGGAAGCACCCCATATAGACTGGCCTACAAGAAGGCTTGTCATTTGTAGTGGAAGTGGAACACAAAACATATTGGGCTATTAAATTTCTAAATGTTGACCCTTCCCTTCCAGACATGAAAAGGAAGCTTCAACTATAAGCTGGATAAGTGGCGCTCCACAGCCTACAAAAATTCAAGATTATATAAGGAGCGAACCAAGAAACATCGCGATCAACTTATAAAACAATGCAAACAATTCAAGGAAGATGATCAAGTAATGTTATTCAATACCAGACTTAAGCTATTTCTAGGTAAGTTATGATCAAGATAGTCATGATCAAGATGGTCCGAACCATTCACTATTACTAAGGTCTACCCTTAAGGAGCGTTGGAAGTAAGTCATACAGAGAAAGGTACGTTTAAGGTAAATGGGCACCGACTTAAATTGTATTATGATGAAGGTATTCTAGGAAGAACCAGCGAAAAAATTCGTCTTTTTGAGCCACCATAAGGTAAAAGCCGGTACGTCAAGCTAGTAACTTTAAACAAGCCCTTCTTGGGAGGCAACCCAAAGTTTTAGAAATTTTTTTCCAGTTTTTCATTAATTAGTTTAGTTTAGTCTAGTACCCAATAAATTGATAACATCCTTGATCCCTTACATTTTGTCAACTCCTTAATTTAAATTCAATGGGGTGGAAATTATAGTCCAATTTAGGGTTTTGATTGTAGGCAGCATGATGACTACATAGAAAATTTTAATTCCATGCATAATTCTAGCAGTCTGTGAGCCTAACGGGGGCCCACACGGACGCATTTGTGCACATGTGGTCACCAATTTTTTAAAATAGGAGAAAGAAAATCCCCAAACATACTTATTTGATTCCAGATGGGCTCATCTGGGTCGAACTCGGGACCAGGTGGAATGCGTGTTGCCATTATTTAAGTGGGCATGCCCCTTAAAAGTCCATTCATTTATCATTTTATAACCCTAGCGCCCTTTTAGTCCCTTCCTACTCACATACCACACCCCCTTGGGCTCTCTCCTGCATTCCCCTTCCAATTGGACTTTGATTTCGGCGTTCAACCAACAAAAATCCAAGGTATGCTCTCTAATTCGATTTCTTAAGGATTCATTTGTTTTTTTTGACATCTAGGGTTTTAGGGCTTGAATATTGTGCAGAAGACTATTCATTTCCTTCTTCTCCTTCGCGTACGATCGTGCGCCACAGCCCTCCTCTTCGTTGGTACTCCTCCATCTCCTCTCGTTGCTCCCTCTTCCTCGGGCGAACCACCACCATTGAGAGTACCATGCTGCCGAAGAAGCCATCCAAGGAGCAACCTAGGAGGAAGAAGCAGAAGGGAAAGGAGAGCTCCCAACCTCAGGCACCCTCATCCACTACCACCCCACAAGAGCTGCCATTCATAACACCCATGTTTAACTCCAGAAACTTTCACCTCCGTCAGCTCAGCTTCGGCGAGGCCCGTCGCATCGATAGGTCCGTGCTGGAGATAGTAGACCTCATCGCCGACGTACAGAGGCACCTAGAAGTGAGAGGATGGCGGCGCCTCCTAGACATTCAGGAGACGATATACTGAGAGCTAACACTGGAGGTGCTTTCTACGTTACAGGTCGCCAGAGGACTCATCACCTGGCACTAACAAGACCAGATTGATTTTTGGCTGGGTGGCACCATGTTCCAGATGAGCTATACGGACTTTGCCATCCACCTGGGACTCTACGATCGAGAGTTCACAACGACCGTAGATTACCAGGCTTTGAGGTTCGATAGACCAGCCGGCGAGCCTTAGGAGTCCGTCTGGAGGAGGCTCAGTACGAAACCACACTATGACCCACACCTGTCGAAGGCGTCCATTCTCCGCTCCCCGACTCTTAGGTACATTCATCTGATCCTCAGTCACTCCATCATAGGGTGGGGGCAGAGCACGAGGGTCGTGAGCACTAGGGATGCGACCTATACCAAGATCGGAGAGATCTTTGCAGGGTCGTACATCACACGATTAGCCCGGGGCATGGATGTCTTGTCACAGCACGTGACAAGAAAGATGACGATCACATGGAGCTATGGCACAGTCACTTTCTGACACATTGAGGGCGATGGGCATGGTATGGGCCACACGGACATATCAAGGAGTCTGATACACAGTCTCCGCCCCCAGTGAGCCACCAACACTCACAGAGCGGCCCGAGTAGCAGGAGACAGCGACAGTAGGACCGATTACCTCCTCACCTCCAGCAACACCAACACCAGCACTGACCCGGGAAGATAGAGATGTCCTCCTTATCTGGCTAGTGTACGCCACTTAGCTATCCCTGGATAGCCACGGTATAGCATATCCACCAACACCACTACCATCAGCTCAGACCGAAGGAGACACAAGGGTGAGCGCTAGAGATAGTCCCGCTGGAGAGGACACGAATGAGGAGGACTCTGATGATTCCTTCGATAGCATCGAGGAGGGGGACCTGGGCATATGAGCATGCATATCTATCTTTATTTATTTATTTACCGCATTTGTATTTTCTTTTTCCTTGAGTTAGTCTGTTTATAAAAGGGTTTAGTCTTTCTATATGCTATGGAGTTTCACTTTTTGTGCCTTCAATGATCTCAAGAAAAGTTAAAACTCACACTTGACAGGAAACACAACGTAAGGGATTGACACATCACGATGCACACTAAGCTAAGTTCACCCTTTCTCTCCCACCTTGTTTTATCATAACATATACTTTTTAGTGCATATATTGTGTGCATTGGGGACAATGCACGATTTAAGTGTGGGGGATGGATTAATCATTGGAAATTATATCATTTATGATAAGTGCCGATTCAGAATGATCTATGAACAAATTAATGAGAGTTCTATTTTATGTCTAGGTCAAACATTAGTATTGGGAGCTAATTTTTGCAAAAGTATACCATATAATTTTGCCTTTACCAAACACCTCACAAAATTTGAGCACAAACTCTGACTGTGCTGTCACTTGTTTCCTTAGGTTTGGATTTTACCTAGTTTGTGACCACTAGTTTATGTTATTTATGAGAGAGAGAGAGAGAGAGAGAGAGAGAGAGAGAGATTGGAGAGCGTCTGTCACAATAGGAAAGTCGGATCCATTAGGGATACCCTACCGGTAGGGAAAAGATGGTAGAAAGATCTATCACCTTTGAAGCGTGAAAGTCGTCTTTGACTAGTCAGATATTGAGCATCATAAATGTTCACTTGATGACCTTCCAAAGGAAAAGGCTACCTCATTGGATTTATGAAGCTACTACCCTCAGCCAGAGAGAATTAGGGAAAGAAGTTAGTGAATAAAGGTTAGATTAGACAGGTTGGGCTTGAGTTGGTAAGCGACACCATAGGAAGGGTTGAACACACACGTGTATGGTTTGAGTACAAGGTGAAACCTATTTTCTATAAAAACTATTTATAGCACTCAACAAAGTGTTTTCCTTGGAACCAAAGGGACTCCAACCTATTTTAAGATCGGAGATTTTGCACTTATCTATTTTTCTTTATATATTTCCTTTGTTTGAGGACAAGTAAAAGTTCAAGTGTGGGAGTATAATAAGTACACAAATATACATATATTTCCATCAAATTTGAATGCACTTACCCTGTTATTTCGCATCAATTCCTCTATTTTTGTACTAATCTTGGTTTGTTTTATGATTGAGCAAGTAAAATAGGCACCCAGAGAAAAAGGAATAAGAAATGGGACGAAACAGGGCCAAAACAAGTCAAAAGAGCACTTCACAGAGGTGTGCACTGCCTCAGCACAATTTGGAACTGCCGTGCACACCCATGCGCTTCAAGAAATTCAAAACGCAGAGATTAAGCCACAGGAGTTGGCACGGGAGTGCGTGAGATGCGCAGGCCCATGCGAAATAAGATAAAGTTCTATATAAACCTGCTCAAGGCATAGAGTTCGGGGACTTTTGGTGGAGCAATCTTCGGCAGGTGTTCTGAACGATGTTAGTTCAGAGGAGATTGAAGGTGGAGAAGACATCGAGCAAGGGAGTTCACATGTTTTCAATTTTGTCTTCCTCCAATATATTTGTCTATGTTTCTATTAGCATAGGTTTTAATTAAATAACATAATTCGATTAATAAATCATCCTAGGGTTCATGTGTTCGAGGCACCACCGAAGGGGTTTAGCTATATTGATAATTATTGTGAAGTATGTGCTTGATTTATGTGATGATACCTTGTATGAGCCATGATCAATTACCTTGTTAGATTCTAGCAAAGCATAGGTATGCTTAGGGTTTTGACTTGCATATCTCTGTTATGCATAGATCCATATCTCTCTTAGCTAGATTACAACTAGACATAGGTAACGAGTTCGATCCGCATACTGAGAGATTGGATGTAGCATCTAAATGGCGCAATTAGAGAACTCCCAAGAGTCAATCAATGGAAATCAGTATTTAGAATTGAGTTATTAATAAAAGAATCTTAGGGGATTGGGATCCGAGGTGCCATGCTATCTCTGCTTGCTCATAAACTACCAATTGTTCGTGTTAGTTTCTTTAGATTAATCAATCAACACAATCACTTTCATAATTTTGAACGAGGTAAAAAAGATAGTCAGTACTAGTTTCTAGTCCCTGTGGATTTCGATAACCCTACCCTTGGGTACTGTATTACTTGATTTACCCCATACACTTGTATAAGAGTAGTTCAAGTAGCCTTTGGGTACTGTATTACTTGATCAACCCCATACACTTGTGGGTCCTTTGGGTACTGTATTTTGTGGGTATTTGTTTCCCCATATCTCTCATAGTTAGATTACAACTACACACGTAATGAGTTAAAATTTGTTGCTTATTCCACTTATATAAGAGTAGTTCGAAGCTTTCGCTCCTTGGTTTGGGAGATAACTTGTGTAGACGGGCGTTCGACTTTTCGAATGACCTCGTGCAGCTCCCCGTGAGCCACATAGGCATTCGAGCACGCGCTCGTCTGGTAGTAAAAACATGGAAATAAATTAGTTAACAGCCATGTAAAGTTTGAACGTACCCAGTCTAGCTTGCTGCGAGCCACACGAGGGCTCCAGCCGAGTACATGCACCCTCTAGTAGCCAAAAATGGGAAAGTTTGGAGAAGAAAACACTTAGGTTTTTTTTTTTCTCGATTCATATTCTTTTCCCTCTTTCAAAGATGTAACGTATGAAGAATGGCGGTGGTGGACCTCCCAAGCGCTAACGTGATGAGGGTACCTTTTCTTCCGCTCAGTAGTTCCTACAGAGACGCTTTTGAGAGCGCTATGAGTATTTGGTTCAGAAGAAGTTTCGCCCCACTCGCACAATTGACTAAACAGTGTTGTAGGAGCTCGGTATCGACCAATTGGTACAGGGGCTCATATCCTTCAAAGAATGGGACAGGATGATATCTATTGAGGCACTAGTTTATCAGGAGTTTGAGCTAGAGGTACTATACAGTTTTGAGGTTGACAACACCCACTTCATCATGCGACGTCCAGATGTCATGCGATTTCAGTTGGGCGGTGAGATGTATCAGATGAGTTATACAGATTTCTCCATCTTGATGGGATTATATGACCATAGTTTTACCATGACTGGCGAGTATGTCCAGTTGGTAGTAGAGCTCACAATGGACGTGACATTTTAACTGTACTGGCAATCGATTACCCATGGAGGAAGCATGGACTCACGGAAGGCCTCATTAATCATCGACCCAGTCCATAGGTATCTCCATACCATTTCAGCCGATCAATGGCTGGCCGGGATGATAGTATAGGAGTGATCACACACGCTGACCTATACATGATGTACAACACTCTGGAGCGCTACCCCGTTCACCTCGGCCACATACTTGTGAATTTCATTGCACACTAGGGGCAGTATGCTAGGCTTTGGGTGATCTCCGCAGAGCCATACATTATGATATTAGATAGCGGCATGGGCATGCTCCGTGATGAGTCCATAAATATACATATTTTCATATCACGTTTACATGCACTTTACATATATTTTTCCTATGTTTTCTTCCATTTTGGTGTTCTGTTGGGTTGTTTTGTGTGGTTGGACAGATAATTAGGTACTCATGAGAAAAGAAGCAAATTTTGGAGATATTTGGAGCAAAAAGGGCCAAAACAGAGAGTGACACAGTCACTAACACGGGCATGTATAAGGGCGTGTAGATTTGAAAGATAATTTACTCAATATCGTGCTCAATTTTCAGGGACACGGCCGTGTGCCAGATGACACGGACGTGTGGCAGCCGTGTACGAGACTGTGTATGCATTGATACCACATGAAAATGTTTCCAGAAGAGTCTACAATACAAAAAGAGAAAGAAAAGATAACAAAAATGGAAAAGAAAAGGAAAAGAAAAGTAGGAAAGATGGTGCAGCAACACTAACTGTTCAATTAGTATCTTCGCCGAGGAAACCAGGAGGAATATACTAAAGGGCGTCCCTAAACTCTAGGGTAGTGAGATCTAGCTCGAGGTAATGATGAGAAATGATTAGTGTTTATGTGTTCATAATTTTCTATCAGTTTCATCTACACTTTGCATGTTATTTGGAGGAATTATAGCCCGGCTATAGTTAATTTGGGATCATGTTGATTAAAAGGGAATATCAAGGGCGTTTCGTAAGAAAAAGGGATATTTGAGGTTGTTTCAAGGCTAAAGTGTCAAAGCTTGGATCACCAGCAGCAGAAAGAAGCAACTCAACAGTACCTGGAGATTCATAGGGGGGCGTAAAAAAGCTATGAGCCCATCTGGAGTTGCTGAAGCAACCCAAGCAATCTCCAGGGAGGCACACAGGCAAGCACATGCTTATGTTCTTGCCCATGAACCTCTTAGCCAAAAGTCACAAGACCTATTTTGGGTCACACGGGAGGGCCACGCGCCCGCGTGAGACCCCGTGTACTTGCCAAAACGCGAATCCGAAGCCACACTAGCACCCGTGCGGCCTCGTCTACACTGAACCTGAACCCAGTTTTTGTGACCTAATCAGACCCACATGGATCGAAATCATACCAAATATATTCTAGAAGCATGGGGACCTATAAATACGTAGGTTTTAGGGTTTTGGAGGCATCTTATTTTCTTTCAAGGAATCGAATTTCGATCGGCAATCTTGGAGGCTATCATCCCTCATCTTGGGCATCGTCATCAAGCACTCTCCGACGGTGAGGCTTTGAGGGAGGTTCATCGCAGATCTATACACCATGCCAACAATGGAGAGAAGAGCATATTTCATTATGTTTATTTCCTTCTTCTATTACTTTGTATTGGATTTGTGTTCTCCTTTCATGGAGAACTAATTTATTAGGAATTTGGGCATGATTAACCCTTGGGTTATTAATTTATTTTGAAATTGAATCTTAATGGTTATTTAGTCGCTTTAATTTGAGATCTATTGAGTGTTATTTATTGCATTGTATTTCTACATTGCGACAGCTCGGGTTTCTAATCCGATTCACCGGGGGAAGAAGCAAACCCCTCCTCGTGTGTAGACCTACCTCAATAAAAAGGGTTATGAGTACACAAAGAAATCAGATACTAAGGAGAGTGAGTCCTTAATACGAACTATTCCCATAACTCTTCCAAAATTTAGGTTCCCTAGAACGTTAACGCGGTGAGGGTACTAGGTATTAGTCGCCTCGAAAGAGGGATCGAATACATTTTAGGAACCTTTGGTCCAAAAATCTGCAACTATTAACCTTATGGTCCATGTCAATATCTTTATGAGAACCTCAGGGGGGTTCATTGCCTAAATACCTCCTCTTTATGATTAATTTTCCCTACTATTCAATCCTGCCGTCTGTGCATTCTGATTTCTAGTTTTTCTTAGTCTTGGTGATTAGATAATTTTAGAAAACCACCCAATTGTGATTCGACTAAATAATAGATAGATAGTTAGTACTAGTACTTCTCAGTCTTTGTAAGTTCGATATCCGACTCTTTTGAGTCTACTTTATTACTTGACAAAACCCGATACTTAAGAAGCTTACACCAAGAAATCTCTTAGGAGATCTTGTAACCTTCCTCGACACCCCTGCACCCTTCCTAAGAGATCAGGACCTAGAATTCATCTGATTCCTTGAACTCAAAGACAGCGCGAGCAGCGATCTCGCATTCCTGGTACTGGTTCTCGTCTGAGAGGTGACAGAGCTCAATGGCGTAGCGGACCTCCATGGGAAAGAGTAGCCCATTCTTATACGCCTCCATGGTAGTCTCCCGTACCCTTGTTAAGCTAACCGGACAGAAAAGGAAACCCTCCTTCTTCTCGGAAGCCCCCGCTATTGGCAGAGGCTCAGGGATCGCAGCTAAAGAGGATCCGATAACAAGCTCCCTCAGAGATCTACGTAATTAACAGGATTTCATTGGGAGAAGAAGGCCTTAGTAAATCCGAGAACCCACAAGGAAAGTAGTGAAGATATATGTCTTCCATGAGAGCCATTTAAGGAACATCGGAGTGATACAGAAGGGTGCCCGATGGGTACACGTGATGCTTTGGGTAAGACGCTTTGGGAAGTGCCGCAATTATTACCCCTGCCTGCATGCAGTGAAGAGGAAACGTCCTCTAGGGATCAGGAGTCGACTCAAAGTCGGTGCAAAATCTTGAAGACTGAGAAAGATCCAAGCTCCTTGAATCTGCATGGTGGTGTCTATGTAGAGACTCAAGCCGACGGATCATGCCGCTGACAAGAGGAAAAAGTTGTTTGACTTCTCAGGTTATCTCGAGCCAAGGGCACAACGACTTGAAAAGTTGGGGGACAAGTGTTATGGGTAAAATTTCGTTGTACACGTGGTAAGATCCGAACAGCCCAATATGGAAGGACATATGGCGACATCCCGATAGCCCGGAGAGGAACACCCGAGTGGGAGCGCTTCAACTGAATACTGGTATCAACTAACCGGCGAAGTACGATGAAAGAAAAGGCGGTCTCATCTTTCTCGGTATGCTACTGAAGCCACTGCGGAACATGTCGGGTGATCTGCCAGAAAGATGGGTTCTAAGTAAGTTGTCATGAAAGTGAAAGGATCCACTTATTTCAGGAAAAAGAATAAAGTGATCTTGAGCTAGAGAGAAGGTTTTCAAGGTGAAGGAGTAGGAGATCATTCTCCAATTGTGTACATCCACGATGTGACCCAACTTCCACATAATGGATGCCGACTCAGTATTCCTAAGTCTATAGGCTTAGATAATGCATCTCGAAATGGGGAATATATGCAATCGGAGTTTTTTATTACTAATCATTTTAGCACCCCTTCGGTCAAGCAGAGGCCACAAACAAGACCACACTTAGCATCCTAAGCAAGACTGCTAAGGAAAAAAATGAGGATTGACATTTGAAACTATCTTCAACCTGTGTTTATCTCACAACATTTTATACCAAAACTCTATCTTCCTTGGTCTACAGGACAAAGGCCGAGATAGAGATCAGCCAACTATCTCTCAACTTTTGAGAACCAGCAACATGTTGAATGCTTACACGACTTTCATTTCACTCTTAGAAGAGAGCCGACAACATGCCATTGACCACTTGGCTACATACCTTAATAGGTTATATTGGTCTCATGATGAGCCCATTCGATACCGGGGTGATCTAGCCCTTAAACAGTAGTTCAATAGGTTTTATAAGTTCGACACCAGTTTCCCAAGATTGAGTTTGAGCTTCTCACCGTTGATGGCTTAACCTAGCACAGTTTGTACCTAAAAGGATTCTATGCATAGCAATCTAAATCCATTCTCTCATTACTCCATAATGAATTGCTCTGCCTCGTTCAATATATTGTAATAAAAAGAACAAATAATACTTAGAACCCAATAGCAATAGACAGAAAAATTAGCAATATTGGTATTCTCCATACCGTAATAGTTAGTTTAATTAATATCCAAGAGTTCAATGCATTAGTTAATGTGAATCATTCATCTTAAAAAGTGAATTCATTCCCGCCTTGGCTACTGTAGCTCAGTCTAAATTTTGTACCGTGTGTAGTCAAATTATTCCAGGGCTTTATTACTTTTTTGTTGCACAAAAAAGCTTTCTTAATGCCCAGTGGAAACCAGTTTAGCTAAATAAAAAGCTTTTCCTGCAACTAAATATCTACTTTTCTTCCAAAGAAAAAGTGTGTTTTTTTTAATTGCCATTTTTTTTAAATTACTAATTTTTAATGTTCTATGTGAAAGACATGTATTGTTCATAATAGATTGTTATTTCTTTTTTATCTATACTAATTCTTATTGTGCCAATAATAGTTTTTTTTAGTTTTCTGTTTTTTTCATTTTCTCAAAACAAAACATTTCATAACATACAAATATATAATAATAAATCAAAGATAAATTTTATATAAATAGATAAATGTATACATGTACATTATATAACATATAGTATTAACACTGGTTAATACTAGTGAAAAAAATTAAAATAAAATAAGAAAGATTTTTTTTCTATTAATTTAATTGATTAAGTTCAGGACAACGTGCCTATAATTGAAACTCAAATTTAGAACTACAAAAAAGTAGTAAAACAAAATATTCCCTTACCTGATAAGGTAACTTAGTCGTTTTTTATTTAATTTTATTTAATTTCAAGTTTATTTGAAGTATAAAGGATCATAGTATTTGGAATTTCCAATAAACAAAAGTTTTCTTTAGTTAATAACTGAGCAGTAGTCTTTTCTTAGTTATTGGATCATATCACTTGCTATTTGCCAACCAATTGTAACTTTTTCTCAGATATGTCTAAAGAAATGCATTGACAAACGGCAGATGTATAGAACCTTTCCTCGAGATAGTACTTTTTCAAATCTCTCAAAATGGAATTTGTTCCAAACATATATGCCATGGCTCCTTACTTCGATAGGGTGCAAATATCTAAATTTCACCCTTTTAAATACTTTTTCAGATCCATTGTCGATACTAAGTAGCAGTAAAAAATTTGTATCCATTTTTCATGATTCGTTGGCTAACGCTTAAAACTCCGACAAAGCCTTTAGAAAGCTCCAGCTGAGTTGTTGCCTGGCTGACATTTAGTTGCCGCTTACTTAGCACCTAAGCAGGAGGAAGCTTGAGCGACAAGCCACTGGCGACAGAGGGTAAACAAAAATGTATAAAAAGGGAGGAAGAGAAGGGTAGAAGGGGACTCTCTCTCAGAAGCTCAAGGGTGAAACTCTCTTTCTCTCTCCTTCTCCCCGCTCTAACCTCATTGCTCTCTCTTCTCTTCCTAGCCACCATGAAAGTTCTCTTAATCTCTATGGCTTCTTCTCTTCTCGAGCCGATGGATTGACTTGACCGTCGGAGGGTCCGGGGAAAAGATCCCCGGACTTCGATTGTGTAGGCCCCCGCAATGGAAGAAGCTGTGCACGCCCACCAAGAAGGACTGGTGACCCCAACGCTCTCGCCAATGACGGATCGTTCAAAGACTGAAGCCGCCAGGAGTCCCCCTCAATTACAAATTCTACTTGTTGATTGAAATTGGTTCTAATCCTTAGGGGGAGCTGATTTTTTCCATCAACATAAGGGATGAAGTGGAACGGAACAGGTACATAGCTAACTGCAAACATTTATTGTTTATAGATGGTTCTTGGAAAAAGGAAGATAAAATAGCTGGAATAGCTTACTTAATCCTATCTAATATGAGTGATTTTTATATTACAGGTATTGCAAGTCAGGTGTTGAAAACCTAAGGCAAATGGAGTCAACAACAACAATGATAGATACAGATAACTAGTATATACCAAGGATCCTCAAACAGAACAGAAATGACTACAACTGGAGGACATGAGACATTACAACTAATTGTCGAATATTGATGGAAGGACTTAGGACATGGGAATTCAGACTCATCCCCAGAGAAAACAACACTATTAAAGATAGTTTGACAAAAAAGCTAGGAGAACAAGTGAATGAAAAACATACAAGAACATGAAGGCTCTACAACGAACATGTGGTCATTTTGACTCCATTACACACACACACAAAAACCATTACCACCGCTCATATTCACCCAATAACCAAACAAATTATAGCACTCAAGATGCTACAAAGAAGCTTCCAGAAGCCAATGCAGTTGGAATTTATCAACTAAAACTCCTGATAAACGTCAAAAAAACACAAAAAAAAAAGACCTAATCAATTTTGATAACATTAAACTTCCACTGATGTTGGATTGAAAAATTGCTGTGGTAGTAGTTTACAGGTTTTTCTTATTGGTGTTGGGTTTGAAACACATGCATTTGATTTAAGCAATGTTTGTCATATTACCATACCGAATTTAGACAGTGTCTGAAACGCCTATTGATTGCATCCGGAGAGGAGGGGGGAGAGATCATAGTTACCTGGGAGTGATAATTTGCAGAACAAACTCAAAGCTATACACAGACAGAGATCAAATGAAAACTTAAATGCTCAATCAAACACTAAAAATCATGCATCTAAGTTTTTCAAACATTAAGCCTTGGCGCAAGGGTAAAGTTGTCGCCATACGACCTGACCCTTCTACAGGACCTTTGTAGCATTTGTAGCACCGGGCAGCACTTGTTTTATATTATAATCTAAAAACATGTAACACTTGATGCATTCCAACAGGAAAAGACCATGATCCAGAGCAAGTTACTGACATAACTGAAGAACTTTCGTCATTTGCTGTAACTTTAGCACTCACTAACCAGCTCTCAATAGATCTCATACGTTCAGTTAAAACTTCAGGCAAGTTCTTCATATACTCTTCTTCATCATTACCAATGCATCCACTGACATCTAGATGCTTGAGATTTGGGAAGGCACCCTTGTGCAATGCAGAAATCAAAAGCTCATCATCCACATCCATGCTCAGGTGTGCGACTGTTGGAAAAGCTGAAGGCATTGTTCGCAATGCAGGACAAGCTTTCAGGCTCAACTTGGCAAGAGAAGGGAATAGTTCTCCACTGTTCTGGCTTCTTTCTAACCATTTCTCTAGTTGAAGCATTGTTGCCAGCTCCAGTTCCACAAGTGTAGGGAATGCAACATTGATACTATCATAGATGGTGGAGTCTAAATATCTGATAGCATTGAGGGAACTGAGCTTGAGAACCTTGAGATGAGGTAGCTGTCCGAATGCCGGAAGACTTTCACATCTCAAACAGGATGTAAGTTTGATCTCCACAAGGTTAGGAAAACATAAATTCATCATCCAATTTGGGAATCCTCTTGCCATATATCCTTCTATATTCAACACCTCTAAGCTTGTGTTTGGCTGCAGGCTTTCAAGCACATCCACGTTATCTTCATCACAAGCTTGTCTTGGATTTCTATAAGCGTTCACATTCCATGATAAGCACAGCGTCTTAAGGCTCTGTTTCTTTATCATGTTGGCCTTCTTTGCCTCGTCGGCATCTTTCACATTCTCTAGCTTTCTTATGCTCAATGTGCCATGGAGGTCCAGAGCACCAAGCTCTCGAATGGAGCATTTGCTCCTGCCACCAGGTACAAACAAGGGCAATATCTGAAGATTTGTTAGCTGTCCAATCCCTTCAGGCATGCAATTCAGTCCATGGCAACTAGTAATGTCCAGATATCTGAGGTTTGTCAAGTTCTTCATGTTCAGTGGAAGCTCATGTAGACTTTCACAGTATCTAAGGTTCAAAACTTGCAGGTTTGAGAGGCAGCTCAGTGATTCAGGCAATTCCTGAAGGGAATCAATAATAGACAGGTCAAGCTTTTGCAGTTTCTTGAGACAACCGATTGAATTTGGCAAAGATGTAAGGCTTGAACAGAAATGAACATCCAAGGTTGTTAGGTTGTAGAGCTCACCAATAGATTCTGGTAGAACTCTTAGCTTCTTACAGCATGACAGGATCAATGTCTGCAGGTTTGGGAGTAAGCTGATATATGATGGTAAAGTGACGAGTTGGGTGTCTGAGAGGTCAAGGTATCTCAAATGCTTCATCTTTCTAACAGAAACTGGTAGTTCTCTCATTGGTAAGTGTCTTAGATGCAAAGCTCTCAACAGTTGTAGACTAGAGAACATGCTAGGGAGAAGCTCTGGCAACTTATCTTGTTCATCTTTCATGAATTTCGGGGCAACTAAATATAATGTGCGCAACCTTTTGGCTTCTCTTAGAGGTTGAAGCATCACCTCTGGTATTGAGCCATCACAAGCAAATGATGCATAGCGAGAACTCCGCAAAAGGCCTTCCCCAGTACCAGCATCTACAACCGAGCACTCTTCTCCAGCTACAAACCGAGCAAGATCATGAACAAGATCGTGCATCTTCACCTGCCTCACTACACCATCTAAATCCTTCCCACCATTCTGAAACAGTGATCTTGATAACAATTCATCAACGTAATGAAACCCAACTTTTTCGGATCCAATGAACCCTTCCCCCATCCATAAATGAACCAATTTTTCCTTCCTAACTTCATAGTTCTTCGGAAACATTGAACAATATGAGAAACAAGGCTTCAACTTTGCAGGCAAATGGTTATAGCTCAACATCAATGCAGGCATAATCTCATTTGGAGAGAATTCCCAAATCTCATTGTCTCTCACTGCCAACCACTCACTCTCCTCCTTTCTGAAACTCATCAAGCTCCCTAATGCCTTTGCAGCCAATGGAACACCTCCACACTTGCTCACAATCTCCATTCCAATGGCCACCAAACTGGAGCTCTTCTCACATCCACTCAAACCAAAAGCCCTCTTCTCAAACAAAGCCAAGCAATGCTCATCAGACAAGCAATCCAAGAAATAAGGAGAAACAGTGCTCATAATAGAAGCCACTCTTTCACTTCTAGTAGTGACTATCACCCTACTTCCCTTCCCAAAACCAGTGAGCAAAATCCTCAATTTATCCCACTTCTCATGGTTCTCATTCCAAACATCATCAAGAACAAGTAGAAATCTCTTGCCTGAAAGATGTTCTCTCAGGCATAACTGCAGTGAATTCATGTGCTTGAGCTGACACTCCCTTCCAGTGATGGTTTCTATGATTGATCTTATGAGCTTTCTATTATCAAACTCAATGGAAACACAGACCCAAATCCTCTGCTCAAAATGCTTGCAAGTTCTATCATCATTGTAAACCAACTGAGCAAGAGTAGTTTTCCCCAGTCCTCCAAACCCAACAATGGAAACAACATCAGGATCAACATTAACATTAACATCACTTTGAATGCTAACTAAAAACTCCACAATCTTCTCCTTATCTTCATCCCTCCCATACACCTCTGATTCAATGACAAAAGAACCTGTCTCCCTATCCCCAATCTCCTCCTCCTCCTTCCATGTTTTCACTGCTGCTCCTTCTCTCAAATGGAACTTGAATCTCTCTTCAGAAACCTCATCCAACCTCTCTCTGATCTCCTTAATCTTGTGAGCAATCTTGAACCGAGATACAAGGGAGAGCAAGTTGCTTACCTTGGATTTGGCAGCCTTGGAAGCCAGGAACTCATCCAAGACATCATCAGCCTCAAAGGCCAGATCTTTGAGCTTTGTGAGCCACCCCTTGAGAACCTTCTCCTTCACCTGCCTTGCCTCAGCTTCTTCGAGCACGTCTTGGATTGTCTTCATGGTGCTCTCCAGCTTTCTCAGCTCCTTGTCAACTCTGGTCAGCAAGTTAAGCTCTTTCAGGCCTTGGGATGCTAGCTTCTCACAGACCACCTTCATGAGAGTGGAGAGAACCACCATTGCCATCACTCAATGCTCAATGCTCCTCTGTGTCTCGTTGACGGTATGTTGATGACTTGAGGGGAAATAGTAGTAGTAAGTGCTCGTTGCTTGATTCTTTTTGTGACATGGGGTCCAAAGGAAGTGGGAGGAAGGCTCCTTTCATATTTTGTTTCTCTCTTGGTTGAAAAATAACCAAAAAGAAGTATGACAAGTATATT
This sequence comes from Dioscorea zingiberensis, assembly GCA_026586065.1. Taxonomy (NCBI): domain Eukaryota; kingdom Viridiplantae; phylum Streptophyta; class Magnoliopsida; order Dioscoreales; family Dioscoreaceae; genus Dioscorea; species Dioscorea zingiberensis. The sequence goes on along the minus strand of CM048820.1, from coordinate 38,053,840 downwards.
AATATAGAACTTTCCTTTTTCAAATTATTGGAAAACAAAAATTGTCTATTTTTTTTTTTTTTTTCTCCGTTAGAAACAACTTCAATTTCCGAAACAAGGGAGACAAAAAAGGAATACGAAAGTTCCAAGAAAGAGGACCCTTTCTTTTATTTCGGAGGAAAGGAGAATCTGGATAAAATAAATTAAACTGAAAAGATTAGTCTAAAGACTCTAAACATACGGGAACTAAATAGTCTAAATCACATATTTCAAAGAGATGATATTGAAATTACCCCTGTTAATTTTTAAAATTTTAAATTTTGAGAAGTATGGTTTTACATTCATTCTCATGTCTAGTAAGGTGAATAAAGTGGCAAACGAATTTATTTTTTTAATTAATTTTTAACGTGAATTTTTTGAATAATTTAATTAGTGTTTGTAATAATAACATTAACAAACAAAAAAATGGTAAGTATAAATTATTATAAAATCCCCAAATAAAATGATGAGGTACAAAGGGAAAATGAAAAAGGTTTTCCACCTTGTTGAGGGGCATTTTTGATAAATTTACTAATAAATTTTATATTTTTATTAACTAGTTTATTATGATTTTAATATGTAATTATTTATGTTAGATTGGGATTGTATAGCAATTTGTGATACAACCTTTAAAACATAGTGTGGAATTTGGAATTAAGTGGGTTTGGATTTGGTCATCTAATCTAATAGTTTCAACCCATTTAAATAATATTTTATTTTTTAATAATGTTGAATAATTTAAAATAATTTATCAGTAAAATGTTTACAATGATGTTAATAAGGGTTTATTTTTTAAAACATAATCTAATATTTTTTTTTTATTTTATAGTAATAATTAAACTTTATATTTGCATAATTTATATCAATTCATATTTAATCATGTTTAACAGTGTGTTTATTCAAATAATGTGATCAATTTATTTACCTTGACATCTGAATCGTGTTCATATTTTTCACTTGTGTTGATGCCAAAAACTGGTCCACCTCACGCTGGTTACTGTTGCCTCGTGATCTGATCTCAGCCTTCGTCAAACGGTTGAAATTTATAGTTGATGTGGACACTTACTTCAGATTCTGAATAGGAACGCTCTGGAATGTCGATCGGAATTATCAGCTTTTTTACTTTGGGGTGAATCTGCAAAAGGGGGAAGGGAGTGATCGGAATTGGGCCTTTCTGGCCGGATTTAACTCCGATGTTTAAGTCAGAAAACTTGTGAGAAGGAAGTGTTTTGGGTAACGTTTTTTTCCGATCCCTTTCTTTCTATCGTTGTTCTTCTTTTATAGCAACTCAAAGGCGGTGAGTAAGGCGGTGAGTAAGGCGGTAAATAAATATCTCAAAAGGCGGTAAGAAAATATTTGCCTACTGTGTAGGTGCTACGCAGGTAAGTACTACGTAGGTAAGTAGAGAATATCTGCCCACTGTAGAGGCAAGTGGATAAGATCTACTTACTGTAGAGGCGTTAGATATTTTCTTACCCAAGTGGCTATAAGCACCTTATGAGACGGTTTTTATAAGTCCAACGGATTTATTTTGTAGGGTTGAACCCTCATTCTTATTTACCGAATGGAATTGTGTTAGAGTATTTGGTGATATTGCCGCGTGGCCAAAGGGATGTAGCCTTGTGTGCGACAGGTGGTCATTTAGGCCGGTGACACGTGTTTTACCAAATATCTCCGTAACACTAGTCCCCCCAAAGTGTACTTGTTCGAAAAAATCTGAGCGAGGAGTTAGCCAATCGCACTTTTCGCTTGGTTCGAGAACAAGTATCTTTCTTAGTTGGCATGTCTTTGTTTCTAGGCACATGTGCTTTTAATAGGTGACCGACGCTTGTCGTGTTGTCTTTTCGTTGTTTTAAATCGAGGTAGATTTTTCTCCGGAATTTTCGCCTATAGTGTCAATAGGTTTTTCTATTTAAGGAGCTTGTATGGATAGTGTTTTTATTCATTCTGTTGTTCTTCGCTTCTTTGTATAATGGCTCAACGTTTGTCTTTCTTCAAATTCTTCACTTTCACTTAGTCTTCTCGTCATCCATTTGGTAAGTCCGAATGGTTGTGTATGGCCGTCCCTTCTGGTTGTTGACAGGGGTTTAGGTGAGATATGTATTGAGGAAGGGTGGGAAACCTTCCACGCTGATCATGATGTGGAGGCGGGGGATCTTCTAGTTATTACTTATGCAGGGGGTGTGCGCTTTGAAGTTGAAATGTTCGGAAGCGATTCCTGCCGTAGAGGAGTGGACCCCAATCTTCGCCCACGTGCTTTGCCGGGATTTCCTAGCGACAATGAGGACAGTGATGGCTGTGAAAGTCCGTGCATCTCCTCCGAGTCTTATCCGAGTGAGTCTTCAGATGGATCTGTGGACTGTTGACTAGGGAATTCCGACAGAGTTGTGAGGGCTTGTTGTATTGTTGTTTTGTTGCGTGTTTCTTCTTTTTTTCTTTTTTTTTTGCAACTATCTTTGTAACATGAATTAATAAAGGTTGTCATTTTGCCTATGAATTCTCTGATACCTTCCTGAAATAATCACTGGTGATCCTATGTTGGGGCGTGTGTTTTGTCTTCTATGGTATGGGCTCTACTTTTTATACAGTGCCTGTTATTCCCTGAGAAGACATGTGTCTCCCTACTGTTTAGCATTAAAGGGAGGTGGTGGTACGACGTGCGTGGCGTGCGCGTTTGTCAAAATCATGATGGGCGTGGCTACCTATGTGTGTCAGACGGCGTTTGGTATGCTGACGTGGATGGAATTTTGAATCGTTTAAGGAGAAGTGATGATGGCTATCTGAACGGTCTGGATTTGGGGGCCTTTAGTTCAACGGTCCGATCGGGGTGTAACTTTGGGATCTAACGGCCAGGGGTTCGTCTTTTTCGCATATACCAAATTGTATAGGCTAAACAGTTTGTCTCAAAAGTTGAATTGTGTCTTCTTCCCCAAAATCTTCTCCGGCGAACCTTGTTCTTAAGATTTCTGTGCGCTTTCACCCCTTTTTCTTCTAAGGTATGGCTAGTGACTCTAGTGTGTCTTCTTCTTCTGGTTCTTCCCATGAATCAGTTGCTTCCCCACCACTTTCGATCCCTTCTCCGTCCAAACCCATAGCCTCTGTCGCGATTCCAGGAGAGTCTAGGGATGCTCCAGTCCAGGGTTTGCGGGTTCATCCTGCTTCTAGAGCTATGGGTAGGGGATCTGGTACCTTCATAAGCCTCCTTGGGCAGAAGGATGTCGATAGTTTGGTAGAGAAGTATGAGATAGACCTTTCTCTGTTTGAGGTTAGGGTTCCCTGTTCCGGGGAGAGGGCGAGCTCTCCTAGGGAGGGGGAGATAGCCGTCTATCAAGATGCTCTATTGGATGGCCTTAGGATTCCTTTTTCCAACTTTGTTAAGGCAATTTTGGAATAATATCGCTTGTGTCCTTTACAGTTAACTCCAAATTCTTGGAGGTTGCTAAACGGTTTTGTTATCATTTTTAAGAACTATGGGGTAAATCGACCCGTCCAGTTGGTTTCAGTATGTTATTTGATGCAGTGTTTAGAGAGTCCAATCTTTGATTGGTACTATTTTTCGGCTCGTTCCGGGAGAAAGTTTCTAGGGAAAGTCCCTTCTTCCATTAAGCGATGGAAGAGTAAATTTTTCTTTGTCAAAAGTAAGTCCGGGTGGGATGTCCTAACCAAGTGGGTGGCTCCCCGAACGGACATTGTTTGTGAGGAGATGACAAAGGAAGAGGAGGTTCTTCTTAAGTCAATGACTGGAATGTCCAAGGTTTACATGGATGCCTTCTTAACTAAGGAAAATCTCCTTAGGTATCGTTTAATAGGAGCTACTGGTACGACTTGTTTGTGCGTATAACTTAATTTAATCTTGAATCGTAATATCTAACTTTCTTCGGAATTTATTCTTGCAGAAAATCCGATGGAGGACGAGATTTAAGTTACGTTAAGGGCATCCTGGCCTCCTTCGAAGGTGAAGTTCATTCGCCCTTACCTCGTGGGCGAAAGAAGAAGGAGGTAGCGTCCAGCAAAGGCGCTGATGCTTCCAAGGAAGAGAAGAAGAAAAGGAAGAGAAAAGACGTTGACTCTTCCAAAAAGAGGGTCAAGCGTGATCCTAGCTTCTTTGGGTCCTCGCTGTGAGAGGAGGACAAAGAGGAAGAATTCCGAGGATGCATCTGGTCCTGGAATTACAAGAGAACAGGCTAATTCGCCTCAACAAGAGGTTCGCCCGGCTTTATCGCAAATTTTAGAGGGCCCCTCTTCTAGTCGACCAGAAGATATCCTCTTTAAGGAGGTAAGAGTCTATTTCTTAAGGGTATCTATTGTTTCACTAAGAAGTTTTAACTTAGGTTTATTTTTTAGGCGGAGGCAAGGGAAGCGGCTCTCCTAGACAAACTGAGGGTGGCAGTCTCAGTTTTGAAGGGACCGGTCACTCAGCGGCAGGAATTGCTTTCCGAGGATACTCCTTTTCGAGACGTCGCGTCCGTAAAGGATGTTTTGATGGCTATGAGGCCCGAACAGCTCTCCACTAAGCTTCGAAGAGCTGGAAGGGAAGAGGCCACTTACCAACTTTTCCGCTCGGCTATACTGGTAATTTCTTGTACTGTTTTTACTTTCTAGTTCGGTATTATCGTTTTTAACTCATTTGTTACTCACTTGTTATTCTGTAGACCGCTCAATGGGCGGATCGGGTCGGCAATCTTTGTCAAGAGGACTTGGTAAAGATGGAAGCAAGTAGGGCAGAGATTGCCCAATTAGGTTCTAGGGTGGCGGCCTTGGAGGGAAAGGAGAAAGAAGCGACTCGGCTGCTATCCACGCATATGGCCGAGATAAAGCGGCGGCTTCAATAGTTGGCCGCTATGGAAAAAGAGAAAAATGATCTAGCGGCCAAGCTGGTTACTTCCGAGGGCTCTCTTCATACTGCTGAGGAGAATATTACAAAATTACAGGATGAATCCAGCAGTTTGAAGAAGGAACTTACATCCGCTCAAGATGAGGGTGCTGAAGCCCGATGGGATTTAAAATTGAAGGTTGCTGAGCTTACCGTCGTTCAGGCTGAGTTAAAGGAAATTAAGGGGGAGCATGACACACTCAAGGAAGACCTAGCTTCCCGACTAAAAACCCCTAGATCCGACTCGCAAGAAATGAAGGATTTAGTCGAACGAGCGGATAAGTTAGAAAAGGAGGTTGCCCGGAAGAAGAGGCCACCTGTATATATTCAGTAGTGCAACAGGTGGGCCACCATGTTCCTCCTGCGGACGTTTTGTCTATGGGGCTTGCTAGAGTTTTAAAGAAATTTACGGAGCTAAAGGAGCAGCAGGTTATAAAGACCCAGAGGCCCCTGCTCCAGAACCTCCAACTCAAATTCCTCCAGAAGCAGCTGACCGCCTAGAAGGCCCTAGTTCTTAGGGGTTTTTATGTATGAAATGTTTTGTAAAAACTTAATCATTCTGGAATGTAATGTCTATTTTATATGAATGAAACACAAAATTTTATTTTGGTGAAGATTTCCTTCCGAGCTATGGTTATTTTTAACCATTAAGAAGTCTTCTTTCTTCGTTTCTTAACCAGGTCAATGCGTGGGACTTTGTTTTGTTCAGTAAGATGAGATTGTTGCCCTCATATATTTCAACATCGGGATTTTTGCCCCTTGTTTATGGATAAGAATTGT